>QTSX02002912.1:0-365747 GCA_014839935.2 Entomophthora muscae | reverse complement strand
ACAACATATTACAAAATGGTGTAGATGGCTATGAACTGAGTTTATTGGGGCAAAACCAGTGTGGGCCAAGAGTACTGATCAGAGGAGTTGAGCTGCGCTGGCTCCTGTAAAGCCCAGCTGTAAAGACACAGCAGAACTTACTTTCTATAATTAAGGAGGAAAATAGATAGCAAGATTAGGTTGAACTTCAATGATGGCTTAGCTATCAGATATTCAAAGATTGTTTATTCATAGTATCTCCCATTGTGCAAAGTTTTGCAAGTGGAAGTGGAAGCAGGGAATGGAGAATCTCAAAAGACTGGGTGATGAAAATTGAAATAAGGCATTTGGAATATAGTCAAACCTTTGTTCTTCTACTATCTGGGTCTGGACTTTCAATTCTTGGTTGTAGCTAATGGCTAACTATCAGTAGGGGAAATGGGCCTAAGTCTTGATCAAGGTCTAATTTTAGACTGGGTAGTAAGGTTTGGCAAGAGTCTGGTACAAACTATGTGGTCTGGGTCCTGGATCCTCATTAGTTGGTGCCAGGATTGATTGCCAGGGTTTAGATTTTATTCCTGAATTGTTCAATGAGTGCATGACCTGCTTCTACTTTTATCCCCTAATTTTGGGACTTATCTGATTGGCTCCTCCCAAGGGTTTGCATTCTAATTGGTTTTACGCGCAAGGTGGGCTCTTAACGGGTACTATTTGATTATTAAATGATGCTCAAAATGCAAAGAGCTTTAAAATGAGTATTTGATCAATCATTTTGCTTTTGTATTTGCTGAGATACACTTGCATGGATGACATCATTTCATGCAACAGGAGTTTATGCAGGGGGGATTGCTTTTGCTTGATTAAGCTCTTGATTGGCCTTTTCAACCTGACTTAATTCAATAAGTTAAATTGTAGGAGCTATTGAGAGCTCTTGAATGCGGGTTTGGGCATTGGCATCCATTGATTAAGAGCTGAGATATGATTGCATGAATGACGTCATCTATGCAACCATGACATCATGCTTAATGAAGCAATGACATCTCAATCAGGCATTTTGCGATTCTTCCCCTTTTTCACTAGACTGTGCTTATTTTTTGCTTTGATCCTCATTCAGAGCTATGTCAGGAGTGATCCTGACACTCCTTATAAAAGTACTCCTTGGTAGGATCTTGAAATGGCTCATGTGGTTGATAGTGTTGGTAACCCTAATCCTGAGGCAAGCTGTGAGGACAGCCAAGAAGATGAGGTGGTTCATCTCCTTTAGTCCTGGGAATGGGTCAACAAAGCTTAGTGTCTTGACTTCTTGTGGGTTAAATATGTTTTGATTTATATGATACTATTGAGGGGTATTACACTCAATGATAGCACAAACTATCATCAAGTGAGTTGGCTTTATTATATACTATCAGTCTTGATGGGGCATGAATAGTAAGAAAACATTGAACAGGGAACCCCAAACACTTGGAGTTGTCTGGGATTCCCATTTGGGAGTGGGAATGTGATGGTTTTGCAGCTGATGAATTATTAATCCATATTTTTCATTAAACTGGTGAACATTTAGATGTTTTCATGCATCCCAATTCAATCTCTGCAGTTACTGCATTAATTGTTTGGCAGGGCTGCTTGTAAGCCCCATCTAAATTTGATAAATTCCAATTTTGGGAAGCAGTTCCCCCAAATTGGGTGTTGATGAAATTGCCTTTTTTGGTTTCCTGTTTTGGTAATTTTCCCATTTGGCGGGGATGGGCATCTCCACTATGGGAGGTTAGCCGCCTGCTTCTGGCTAGCAGGCAGGCGCTGTGCTGTCTTTGGCTGTCTGGCAGCCCCCAGTTGGCCTAAAAAGCCTGGAGTCAAAGAATTAAAAATTTTAATTTCTTTTTCTTTGGGTTTTTGTTTTGTGGCAGATTCCAAAATCAGGGGGAACTGCTGTAAATATTCTTTTTGACTTTTGGGTCCAATGGTGACCAAAATGTTGTTTCTTTGGTTGGTTTTGTCAGGAATATTTCTGAAAATTCTCTTGACGCCCTTCTCTTTCTTAAAAAGAAACATCATTCTAAAAACCCTCCCTTTAAAGTCCAACCTTTGCTCATTTTGACTCTCCTGGTGCCCTAAAAGACTTTTTAAGATGGCATATTAGTTTTACCCTTTCTGAACTTTAATATGAGTTTGAACTTAAAACTAAAGTATATATTAGCATAAAAGATTCATTAAAGCTTGCAATGATTATCTCCAAATCAATTCCAACTTCAAAATTATCTATAGTAATCTCCAAAGCCTCCTATTTTATTCTGGTTGTGTTAGTTGTCTCACTTTTAATATGAAAATTATGAAACCTCTAAAATGCGCCCCTACTACCAGGTGCTTTTCCTGCTCTTCCCTACTGCCACAGAGCCTTTCCCAGGTAAAGTTATGTAAGGAATTTAAATATGTTAGTCAGTGTGGCTCAAATCCAAAGTATTGATAATTATCCTGGCTCTGTTGCTTTTGCAGTTTACTGCCCCAGAATTCCGGGATGGTTGTCCTCCTTGGTTCAGTCTATGAGCACCAATTCTCAACTTCTAGTGACTGTATTAAGAGACCTTCAATCTTATGTCCAGGTTCTTCTGCTGTGCAGGAATCATCTAGTGTAGGCCTTAGCTTGTGAGGACCTTCTCTTGGTGCCTACTCCTCCTCTAGTCCCTGTACCTCTAGATAGTGTTGTAACGTTCTTGTCCCCCAGTCTCCTGAGGCCTTCCAGGAATGAGAGAGCCCTCAAGAGGATTTCAATCCTGGTAGTTTTACCCCTTGGTTGTTGTCTAGGATGGTACTAATTTATGACAAAAATTGACTGATAGTAAGAAGAGGTTTCCAGGTGGTGGGAAATAACCACCTAAATCCACATGGAGTTGATTAACCACCACTGAATCTTAAGATACTGTTTAGTAAAACTTCCAAAATAAACACTGGGGTTTAACAGAATTATTAAAAACAACCAAAAGAGTCCTATATAGATGGCCTGAGAAAGTATTAAAGTGTCTTCTGTGTAGAACTCTGGACATTAAGAAGGTAGAATTGTCTCAGTTTCTGATACAGCAGGAAAGATACCAAGTTTCTGAGGCATTAGAGTAACGTTAGGAGGAGTAAACAAGAAAGTACCTAAGGCAGGGCCCCATCTTCTTGTAATGATTTGACTTGAGATCAAATTATACAGGATGTAGCATAGTAGACCAACTACTGGATGCATTTTTAAAATAAAGTTATGTTGCAACCAAGCTTCCAGACTTGCCTGCTAATTTATCTTACAATACACAGGGGGAGCTCAATGAGTTGCCCCTTGACGTATCTAACAACATGGATTAATCTGATGGCAATATCAAATGGCAGGTACTTCATCCTAATTAAGAGCGCTACCAATTTACCTTGCTGATTCCTGCATGAGTTATTCCTTGGCTTCAAACCTTACATGGAACTTCCCATTATGCCACCCTCTTGTGGCTTTCCCCATATGGTATATTAATCACAATATTCCACAATAAACAAGACCTTATTCCTATTATTCTGTCCTTTCTATTGGACTGTTGTCTTCCCCAATTCTAAATACTGAATCCTCATTGGTTCAGTTGTAACAGTTAGGCCAGGAGAATAATTAGTTTATTGAGTAGTTTATGGAGGGATCAACTCTTAAGAGGTGAACTGTGAAAATTTTCCAATATTTACCAAATTTTGACTAAGCAATATCATCTGGATTCATGTCTCCTTTCTATCTACATCATCTAGAGAGCACTTCATTCAGTACGCAAAAAACTCTTTAATGATTAATTTCTGCTGATCTTTCTTATAAATGAGGTTGTATAAAGTGACTCTCAGATTATGTCTATTTATAAGTGTGAACTTTCATGAGGTAATGAAATCCAGCTGGAAAACCAGGGCAGTAGTAACCCATTTCCAATCAACAGTTTGGTTCAAATATGTCAATTTGTTCAACTTGAATAATGGTTTATTTGACTTCCAAGCCTTTCAATTAGGATAGGTAATAATAGGCATTGTGGAAACTACTGTGACAAAGGTATTCTGTTGGGTATTGACAGTGTATCCAATTGTCACCTCCCTCACTGGGTTCCAAGGATCCAACTTGTCACTCTATCTTGCTAAACAAACCTTACATGATGGGTTAATACAGGAGGTAGTAGGGCCTTTCCCAGAAGCCAAAGTAAAGCAATGCTTCTTAATTGTATTCATTGAATTTGTCACACACTGGCATTCTTCTGGGAATTCAAAAACCAAAAAGAATAAAAATAATTCTCTTTGTCAACAAATAATTTGTCTCCAATATGGCAAACTAGAGTTCATCATATTTAAAGAAGCTTAAAATCTATAAGTAAAAACAGTGAACAGCTTGCAAAAAATCAAACACTTCACAACATCTCCTTATTACCCACATGCAAGCAGAAGAGTGAAGAAGCTAAATGGCAGTCTTTTATCTACCTTGGAAAAGATCATGGATGGCAAAGACAAAGACACATGGTCCCAATATGTCAAACATGCACTACTATTATTAGGGTTAGAGTCAACAAAGTAACAGGTCATTTTCTCTTTTAAAATCATTTACAGATAAAAGCCAGAAGTAGTCTCACACATTAATCAACCCAAAGCAAAAATCCCTAAAAGTAAAACACCCACAGAAGCACAGAATCCTGTACCCAAAAATCTCAGAAGCAAAGACAATTTTTCAGTCACTAAAATAATGGCACAAAAATATCATCTCCCAGGATAAATCACTAGCCCCTGGCACCCTGGTCTGAGTCCTTTCTGTAAAGGGAGAAATTATAATCAGTACACATTAGAGCAGCATTAGATATCAAAAACACCACAATAAAAAATACATTGTGAAATTCTTTAGTTAAAAAGATACTTTCATCAATAATTGTCATAGAACATACCCCCAGCCAAAAAATGAGGCCATTTCAGCACCTTAGTACTCACTAATAGTCAAATAAAGGGTAATCAGGCATCAGCTTTCAAGCTTTAACCTCACCCTGTGTGAGATTAGGCTGGTTGACCATAAAAGACAAGTCTAATCATTACATACAAACTCTCACCATTGTATGCTGAATAGTTGCTAGATAAGTAATCAATAGATTTGTTAATTATATGCCATATAATTAATATTATAATATTGATAGATTAACCAATTATATGCTGCATAATAGCAAAGTTTATCAATTGTTGCAACATTTTTGATTACTCCCTCTTGTGGAATTAACGCCCCAAGTAAATCACCAAGCGGCTCATCAAGTGGTTCACCGCCCAGCCAATAAACTGGTGGCACCTTTATCAGTTAACCATCTATGACAGGGATCCCTCAATACAGGTCCTAAATGGAACACAACTTGATTAAGCCTTGTGACTCAAGAAGAACATTACTCAGATAAGCCCCATGTCTTCCATGACATATATTGACGACATGTGGCTTGTCATGATACTATATATTAAGCTATATTCATATCCAATAAAGTATCATTATCTTCTTAATCTTCCCCTTTATTTTGTTTATTATACTTCCCAGAAGTATATACACGACACAATATAAAAGTATTAATTACACATCATACAATTATCAGCCAATCATAACTAATGTAGTTTGCACGCCCCTTGAATTAGACTTTATCTTGGCCCTACTACCAGGGCAACAGCGTCCATGTCAACACTTTGTTGAAATGGTCACTGTCAACTCAAAAATCAAAAACTATTATGTTTCTTGCTAGTTGCGCTACCTTAATTCCTTCTTATTAAAGCGCTCAGGGGTTCAAACCCAGAAAAATGACAGAATTAAGGCCATTTTGACACTGTCAAGATTTTGCGTTCTTGAAGAAGAAGAGTTGCTATTTTTATTAGGGTTCTTACACATGTTGAGATTGGGATATCTGTATGGGGACATGTGCTTCCAATCAGTGTGTGATTTCAGCAACTGGCAGAGTTCTGTTGCTGCTGGAGGCAAGTAAAGGGAGAGTCCTGTGGTCTTTGGGATGCAACACTGACTGAGGTGGTTTGGCAGGATTCTGGAAGTATCAATAATACACTATTATTGTAATTGAAACTAATACTATTTAGCTTAGTAACAATATTGATGATTATCATTTTTCTTCCTTCCAAGTGATCTTGGAAGGGCTTTTTATAGCATAAAGATAGCAGCCAGACTAGCGTCTAGCTGCAGATAACTCTTACTAGCTAGCCTATTATACCCAAGCTACTAGTTTCACCCCTAGAGTTGGATTCCAAACCTGAATAAGATTTTGGAATTAGGTAATATCCTAGGCTGCTAATTTCTTCTCTTCAGCCTGGATATCCCTTGACTTAGTTGAGACCAACTAAGTTGACATCCATAGGGCCAAGTCCTGTCTTGTGCTTGGTCTAATGCACAAAACTTGCACAGGTGGGCTTCTGTCTCATTTCTTGGTGAAACAGGATGTTTATAACTTCCCATCTATATTTCATAGGGCAGTTTTTGCGTCTAATTTGGGATCCAGAATTTATAGCATCTAATTATAGAAGCTTCTGGATTGACCCATGACCTGAGACCTGGAATGTATCAGGTGTCTTCTGGATTGGAAACTATAACAGTATTGATATAGTTTCTCTGTATTCTGGAATAGAGGTCTCACACCTGGCTGTGGCCTTTCTATTGTTAGCCAATAGCTTTAGTGATAGGAATATGGATCTGTCACAGCCCATACCAGAGTCTGGCTGGACTCCCATAGGAGAGGCTGGGCCTGGAAAGCCATGTACACAATAGGCACAATACAGACCAGGTAGTTTACTGTAGTAGCTGGGGGGCGCCAACTCCCAGTATGGGGCACGGCCTGGTCAGCCAGCCCCAATAATGTGATATAGACAAACCCCAACTTGCTGAAGTCCTGGTCAGGAGGCACATTGGATAGAGGGAGCAGCAGGAATCTCCACATAGCAGGCAGGAGATCCAGATAATGGTATGGATATATACTCCACGTCAAGAGTGCAGGGTGGATTGACTGTGATAGCAGGAGTATAGTCAGGATGATATGGGCAGGCAAGATTGTATTTTTTTGTGGATTCCCAAATAGATACAAAGAGAATAATTAAATTGGAGCAAAAATAAACAATTCCTGCAATAAGATAACAATTTCTGGGCATAAAATTGCTCTATTAAGATGTCAACAGTGAGGAGGGTTTCTCTTTCTCACTACTTATACTTAATGATAATTTTCTGGCCTTTTGTGCCACCAGGGAACTGATGGCATCAAATTCAGTTGAACTTACAATTTTCACTATAATTTGCGTACTTGGGCCAGGGGGTGGGTTCTCATTAGTTGGCATAATACAAACCTTTCTTGAACTTCAGCATGCCAAGATGCCACAGTTATTTATAGATCCCACAAGAGATCA
Source organism: Entomophthora muscae (assembly GCA_014839935.2). Lineage (NCBI taxonomy): Eukaryota > Fungi > Entomophthoromycota > Entomophthoromycetes > Entomophthorales > Entomophthoraceae > Entomophthora > Entomophthora muscae. The sequence continues at coordinate 358,367 of QTSX02002912.1, read as the reverse complement.
AGCGCCCAATCACATGATCAAACAATCAAGCTCCCAATGTACCATTTCCTGATAGTTGAGAGGCCCAAATTTGATAATAGAATTGAAGCCAGGGATTTGAGGCTTGTTTGCCTCTTGAATCCCAGGCCATTTTTTAGGTGAAAAGGTTTTTTGGCTCTAGGAAATACTTGGTAGAGGTTCCCAAGCTGTGGGGGTTTTTGCCTCTAGGAAGGCCAGCTGATTGTCTAGGGCACTCTGGGCCCTGGCATCATCCCCTGTCATAGTCAAGCTTTCAGAGCGCAACTCTTTATCCCAAGACTTGTATTCCTTTAGCAGGGTAGCAGCATTCTCCTGGTTGGATTATGGTTCACAAGTATTCTCTTTATTGGAGTACCCTTTCCATTTGACCAGGAAGTGAGGCTTTTGGTATTAGAGTTTGTGTCCCAGGATGGTTTCAACTGTGTGTTACGTGAAACTTCCTACTTCAATGGGTGGGGGAGTTGTTATCACTATCTGGTGCAGGAGAAAAGGTCCTTTCTTTTTTGATAAAAGGGAGTGGTGGAATACATTGTGAATCTTCCATCCCAGGGCAGTTCTAGTTGGTAGGCTACAGTACCAATGCATTGTAAGACCTTGTATGGACCATATTTTTGGGGGCTCAAGCTAGCACAAGGGGCAGTGGTCTTGATGTTTTTTGTGCTGAGGTACACAATGTCTCCTAATTTGATTGGGGGCCTGGGCTTTTTTTTTCTTGTTGGCAAAATCCTTGTATACTTGTACTGCTCTTCTCAGGTTCTGAGCACATTTTTCTTGGCATGTGTGGATGTTGCTTACCCAGTCTTGTCCTTCTGGGTTGTTGGCTTCCTCTGTGGGGGAGTGTATCATGTGGGGTTGAATCTGTAGTTGGCTTTGAAGGGGGACAGTCTGGTGGAGCTGTGGTCTTGGTTATTGTATGCAAACTGAGTCATTGGTAGATGTGTTACCCAGTTGTTCTGTTCCAAGTTCACGTAGCATTGTATTACTGTTTGAGGACCTGGTTTACTCTCTTGGTATGTCTGTTGCTCTGGGGATGATATGCAGTAGACAAAAATCTTTTTATTCCCAAGTCCTTTAGGATTTGGGCCCAAAACTTAGAGGTGAATTGTGGGCCTTTGTCTGAGACCACTTTTTGTGGAAGTCTGTGGTTCATGAATACTTGGTTCCAGAATAGAGTGACAGTTTCCTTTGCTTTTACTTTGGTTGTTGTTGGAATTAAGTGAGCCATTTTGATGAAACAATTGACAATTATGAGAATGGCATTGAATACTTTTGAATTAGGTAGCTTGTTGTGTTTGGCTCCTGGGGACAACATCCAGCAGGACACGGCAGGAAATCTTTATAACAAAAGATTTGAGGTTCAAAGATAGCCTTGGGTTAGCCTTCAGGGCAAAATTAAGGACACATACCTTAATTTCCTGGAATACAAGATGAATGATTCCTTTCAGCAAAAAGGAAGGAAAAAGCTCAAAGAATATTAAAGCCAACACAAATGTGGATAAACTTGTCTTTATAAGGAGAAATGAGTCTACTTAAATAGTAGACAGGGGTCAATGATCACTAATTAGGTAGACAGAGTGGCAGAAGGGGTCACGTTGGGATGAGTTCATACCAGGATCAGTCAAGGACAGGTACAATATTCCGGAATGGGTGGATATTGAACCAGACCCATTTGCAGAAGGGGAGGAATTCCCAAAATTGAAAGCAAAACCAACCAAATCTTTGCACATATCAATATTTGAAGGCCATATCAAAATGGCATTAATGGCAAAAATTTACAACATCTCCCCCCTCAAGATTAGACACAGGGAGTTGATATTTGCCAAGGAATTTGGAGTGTAACCAGGTAAAAGGACGGCTGGAGGACAATAGCTTCACAGTATACTTGACACCCTTCTTGTAGGTGACTTCACAAGGTTCAACCCAGAGGGAGTCTAGCTTATAAGCACAACCTCCAGTACAATTTTGATAATAGAGGGCTAGGTCACCCACTTGGTACTCATGGAGGGGGCACTGGAAGCATTAGAGGGCAAGAGTTCCAGGGTTTTGACCTTGTAAGCAGTAGAATAGGCGGTAGCTTGGATGTCAATGATACTATTAGTCAAGTCTTTGACATGAGCTTCAGGATTAGCAGAGGCGTCAACCTCAATCAGCGGGGTCCCAAGATTGAGGGGGTAGTGGCTTCTTGTCTGTACAGCATGGCAAAGGGGGACTGGTCAGTATCTCAATGTCTACTGAGTCTATACACAAAGAGGGCAGCAGGGAGGAACATATCCCAGTTAACAGCATCAGAGAGGGTAAGCTTCCTCATGATAGACACAAGGGTGGAGTTTGCTTGTTCCACAATCCCGTTGGTTGATGGGTTATACGGTGCAGAGAAGGATTGATGTGTACCCATAGCTTCTTCAATGGATGTTATGAGGAGAGCGTTAAAGTTGGTCCCATTGTCAGAAAGCAGGACTTGAGGGCAACCATGACGGTAGAAGCTATCTTGAAACAAGAAATTAGCAGTAGTCTTGGCAGTTATATCTTTGGTTGCTCTGGCTTCAACCCATTTGCTAAAGTGGTTGTTGGCTACTAAGATGAATTGGCACCCAGACCTAGAACACAAAAGAGGCCCAACAGCATCAATACTCACAGTGTGGAAGGCATGCTTAGGGGGGATGAGCTTGAACTGATGTAGGGAAGATTGTGGGCATTGGAGATGACAAGAAAGACAGGAGGCAAGGACGTCAGGAATTAGAAGGCACATATTTTCCCAATAGAAGTTTTTTCACAACCAGTCATGATTTTTTTCTATGCCTCTGTGTCCCGTGTCAATGTGGGCTTGGGGGATGATGGCAACCCTCATGCTAGGACGGACATAGGGTAGATAAGCATTGGTGACTTTCTTGAAGAGTTGTCTATCTTGAATCACAGTATCCTTTGATAGGACTTGCAGTGCCAGACAAATGTCTTCTGGTTCAGTGGTCCACAATTCAGGATACCCTATCAACTTGTATAGGCAATTGGCGTCAGCAGGATGGATAGATAGTATGGGAATCCTTGACAAACCATCAGCATTTTGATGTTGTGCGCCAGGGCAATGTACTACAGTGAAATTTTATCCTTGCAGGCGTAAGGCCCAACGGGCTAGTTGACCTTTGGGCTCCTTTAATTGTTGCAGCCACTTTAGGGAAGAGTGGTCTGTAACTACTGTGAAGTGATTCACGTAAATGTAGTTCCTGGACTGTTTTACTGCATGCAGAACAGCTAGACATTCCTTTTATGTGATACTATAGTACTTCTCATGTTTGTTGAGGACTTGTAAAGAATAGGCCACAGGTTGGTCCACGCCTTCATTGTCAAGCTGGGCTAAGATAGCACCCACAGCTACTCCACTAGCTTCAGTGTACAAGATGAACTCCTTATTGTAATCAGGATAGACTAAGATGGTAGCCTCCTTAAGTTTGACTTTCAGCGCTTCAAAAGACTGTTGTTGGCTGTCAGTCCACTCAAAGGTTACATTGCAAAGGAGTTGGACAAGGGGTTCACTTAATTCAGCAAAATCAGGGATGAATTGTTGATAGTACCCCATCATACCAAGAAAGAACAGGACCTTCTGTATGTTTATGGGGGGATGCATCTTGTCAATGGCTTCCACCTTATTGATCATAGGGTGTATTCCAGTTTGGGTGACCTTGTGGACCAAGAATTCAAGTCACTCCTTGAAGAAGGAGCATTTAGAGGGTTTGAGTTTCAAGCCTGCCTCCTGAATTTAGATAAAGACAGCTTTGAGGTGGTCCAAATGGTTGTTAAAGGTGGAGCTGAATACAGTAATATCATCAAGGTATACAAGGACACAGGATAGCTTCAAATCTCGCAAGATGGAGTCCATAGCCCGTTGAAATGTAGCAGGGCGTTGCAGAGTCCTTGGGGCATACAAGTGGGTTCAAAAAGACCTTCTGAGGTGATAAGCGCAGCCTTTTCTCTATCTTCAGGAGACAAGTTGACCTGCCAGTATCCTGAGTCTAGATCCATATCAGAGAAAAACCTTGATTCCCCTAATCTTCTAAGCACATCATCAATTCTAGGCAAAGGATAAGAGTCCTTTTTGGTGAGCAAGTTCAGGCAGCAGTATTCCATCACAATGTGGCGGCCTCCATCCTTTTTTAGAATCAATAATGGGGAGGCCCAAGGGATATGAGAAGGAGCTAGTAGCCCATCATCTAAGAGCTGCTTAAGTTCCTTAGAGACCTGAGCATCTTCTACCCTGCTGTGGCGGTAAGGTTTGGCACAAAAGGGCGGGGCATCACCTGTATCTATCTGGTGGATAACCCCCTTTGAAAGACCATAGTTGGTGGGTCCAGAGGCAAAGATATCCTTAAACTAGTCTAGTAGTTACAGAACATATTTTTGTTGAATAGGTGACAGTTATGGGAAGTCTGCGGCAGTGAACAGGGAGAGAACCTGAGGATCTCCTTCAGGCAAGTTAAAATCACTAAACGTTCCAAAAGGGTAGAGGGACGCCACTTGCTCTGAACCTAATATGCAACCATGCCCAACAACCTGTGTGAGGTTCCTGTCCACCAGTCCCCAAAGTGTGTCCTGGTTTGTAGCCAGGGACCAGCTGGAAGGGATTGTCATTCTCTAGTAAGGGGAAATGTATCTCAGAAATATGTATAGTGGTTAAAATGGACTTTTATTCACTCTCAGAAGGAAGATCCCCTTAGAAACTTTCTGGTATATGGCTGGGGGGTCAATGAAACAATATGGATTTGCCAATACTTGAAGTCCTCCAACAATATCTTGGACTCCTTGTACTTGATCTTGGACTCCTTCACTTTAGTCTTGGACTTCTGCTCCTTAGACTTGGACTCTTGCACCTTGGTCTTGGGCTCCTGCGCTCTGTTCTCAGGCTTCTGCGGTCTGTTCCAGCTCTGGTTTCCTACTACTGGTCTTTGGCTCCTTCTGTAGTTCTTGTGGCCTTTGTAATCCACTTTCCAGTCCCTTAAGAGTCTCAGATAGCTCCCCCTTTTATAGCTCCTTGATTCAGACCAAAAACCTCTCTTAGAACTCTGGTTTTTAAGAGCTTAAACTATCCTGTTTCTTTCCTTCTACAATTTATTAAACTTCAAAACTTACTTCAGCCAATGAAAGCCCTGAATTTTTGCTTCTGCTCCTCATTTTTTAGGCTCTAACTCTTAAGTTAAAGCCCTCAAAACACTGATCAAACAGACTTTGGCTTGCAGCCAATCATACACCTTGATTCAATGATTTTGCCAAAAAGTTTTCCCAGATGACTTGCTCTTGACCCTGGTTCAAAGCCAAGGCTGTCTTGCTCCAGGTAAACAACTGCTCCGCGTTTCAAACAGTTTCACTGTGATTCCTGTCACGTTTCCCCGGCAAATCTCAAGCGCTTCTACATATGTTTTACTTAGGAAAATTTCAACCCCCTAATTTTACAACGTTTCTCTGTGTTTCTACGTGTTTTCCTCAACATTTTGCAACTTCAAACCTGCTTGCTGCTTGTCCTCTTGCCTCTCCTAGTTGTTCTTGGCAAATTTTGCTCTTTTGCCCTCACAGTTTCTCTGTCCTATTTCCGGCCTCTTTCTGGCTCCATTCTTACTTAATTCTTCTTTTAAATAAATTTACAGCTTTAAAAAACTGTATATCTTTTTTCCTCATCTTTCTTTTTAGTTATATGATATTAAACCCTTTTTTAATCATAATCAGGCAGTATTATATTATTTTTTAACTGCTTCTTTTCATTCATTTTCCTCTCAAAAGACACCAAAATTAGCTCTTCCAGCCTCTGTATCCAGTCTGGCTAGTTCCTTCAGGTTATCTCCTGGTCCTGTACTCACATCCTCTTAGCTCTTCAGCTAACCTGTCATCAGTCCATTAGCTTCATCAGTCCTCTGGCTACTCCTGCAACACAATATTCTGGTCCTTTAGCTTATCCTCAACCAGTCCCTCAACAAATCCTTACTAGGAACCTCCTTAGTTCCTTCTGCACAATGAACCATCTTGGTTCCCACAATTTAATATGAATCAACAGTCTACCAACTAGCCTCCACTGTGATCAAACAGTCTCTCTCACTAGTCTTCTCTGTTAATTCCGTGAACCACCTCAGTTCTTTATCTCAGTCCCCGTTACCAGAACTTGTAGACCCAGTCATGAGTCTACATTGAACTGGCGTTTGACTGGGCCCTTGCAAGTGGCACTCCACTTAGGCCATCCAAACATATATCAATGTCTATGCCGTTGTTTTTACTCACCCAGGTGATTAAATCTGGGCTTTCAGTTGCTAAGTAATCAGCTTCACTTCCTAGAGGCCTGATCACACCAGGTTCTGCAGCTTGCTTCCCCAAGCAAACCACCTTGGTGACACCTCCAAGAAAATCTATACCCCCAATGCTCACTTTGGGTTCTCCCCCAAAGCTCCCATAGGGGCATAAACAAGGACATCCTACCAGTCTGTTAGGTAGGATGCTTGCTTGCAGACCTCCTGTAGGTGTATCAGGGTACATAGAGCTCTCAAAGCTCATCCCCTCCCTGGCAGCTTGGGTTACCTGCCAGGGGTCTAAAACCCTCTCCCCCCAGACAGATAAAGTTCCCTGATTGCTATCTCAGTCTTCACCCTTCCGTAGCCACAGTTCCCTGCTAGGTGAAGAACTATAGCCCAAAGCAGCCAATATCTTCTGCTGGGTGGAGGCAACATCTCCCTCTGGTAGTTCTTTGTTACCTACCAGCCAGGCCTTACTTAACCTAGTAGTCCTATGTTACCTACTAAGCTCATCTTACTTACCCCTAGTAGTCCTATTTTATCTACTAGGCCTCTACCTGCAACAAACAACCAAACTTTTGCTTGACCAACATTAGCCCCGCCTGCAAATCACCAAACATGTGGACCGCCACAACCTGGCCCTTGGTTACCTGCATAGGCAGGGCAGTCAGGTTAGCCAATAACAGCTGCACAGGCTCCTTATGAGTTTGGTCCAAAATCCCAGGGCATAACTGAGGCTCTTTACGGCTTAATAAATCAGGTGAATATAGCTCCAGAAATGACTTTTCAGGTAGCTTATAGGATATCTGGGAGTCTATAATCACTTGGGAGCCTGGAGGGATGGTAATAGCTGTGGGGAAAGAAAGGCACACCTTCTTCTGCGGGACAGGAAGAAGGAGGAGAACACATATTGGAATACTGAGTCCTGTACTTGAGTGAGAAGATACCAGTGGGGTACTTGGGCAAACATGTCTTAAGACGTTTACCTGGGAGACGCAGGGGTTCTTCAAATATCAGAGGGATCTCATATCATAAGAGCAATAGGTACCCATCTCAAAGGTTCACAATCCCATTATACTCTCAAAGGAATTGTGTATCAACCAGGATATTGTAAATTTTTGAGGAAAACAGAGGGGATGTAATAAGAAGCTTCCTAAACCTCATTGGAAAGGCAGAGTAGGCACCAATGGCTCAAGTTTGGGCCATGCCAGATGTACCATATGATTTAGTGTAGTTGAGGTCGGGAGCCAGCTTAAGTATTTTCATTAGCTTGGACAATACCACATTGACTGGAGAGCACGTGTCCAGAATTGTCTTGATCTTAACCTTTTGGATTGACATTTCCACACAAGTAGTATCTTTCCCAAAGGGGGGGTAAGACAGCCAGCACATCCTGAGCTGTCTCCAATTCTTTCTCCCATTTGGCCAGCATGCATTGTAAGGCAGGAATTTCCTTATACACAATCTGCAAGGGGAGAGATACAGTCACATTCTGAAAGAGAGCTTCTGCTAGTTCAGCAGCCTCTTCAGAGGAATCTACCAAGACAGGGGGACAGTGGGCCTGTGCTAAGTAAGGACAAGCTACTATGGCCTTAGCTTTGCTCAAAGTTGGGTGAGTTGTAGTTTTCCCAGAATGCAGCTTGTAAGGGACAGAAACTGTCTCTGGGACTACCAGCATGGAGTAACCATAACCATCAGACTCATCACAGTCAGAATCTTTGGGTTCAGAATCACTGGAAAGATTGTGGAATAGGTGAAGGATAGTGGGTCCAGCTGAGGGGGAATATTCCTTGTCAGACAGGGGATCAGGAGGAGATGGAGTGGATTGGTCAGCAGAGAGCGTCTCCACCTCTAAGCTGACCTCTCTTTTCCCGCCTGTTCCTTTGGGTCACAACCCTCTACCCAAGGGTTGGTGCAGGTACGTGAGTGGTGTCCTATTTGACCACAGTTATGACACCCTTGTCTTTTAGACTGCCCACTTGAGCCTAGATTCATAATGCACAGAGTACAGGAGGTAGTTCCTGCATTGTTGGCCTTATTTTCACGTACAACAGTACCCCCATGGGTCAAGTGCATGTCCTGCAAGAGGTTCTTGATACTCTTCCTTGAAGTAAGGGAAGCTTGGTGGGCCTTGAAGTGCAGACATGGGAGTTGGTTCACCTTCAAAGCATTTGAACATGCTGTGTATGCTTCCCGGGGAGTTAATTGGCAACTGGTGATCAACTGTTGTCCTTCAATGTAGAAACAATTGACAAACTTGGCCAAGGTTTCTTTGGGCTTGAATGTGATATGCATAAACACATCTTTCTTGACTTCCAAGCTGAGATCTCCTCCAAATTCTTTAATTAGGAGTTGCTTCATGTCCTCCCAAGTTACAATAGAAGGGAGTTTGGGGACCATAACTTCTTGGCACGTGGGATGCAGACAGGTAAGAATATGTTCCTTCTTAAGTTCATTGGTGGCCCTACGCATTGCAGCCTTGTAAATTGTCAGAAAGGCAGCAATGGTAGAGGTTTTAGGGTCAAATATCTGTTTGAACGAAGGCTTATAGTTGGGGTCAATGGACAATGAGGTGGATTGGCTGTTGTCACCTGGGTTGAGGACGTTAATGTGAGGATTACCCTCAAACTCATATTTAGCAGCAGGCTGTCTAGCCCAGAGGAGTCAAAGGCTTTCCTCTAGGGTATCCAAGGTAGAGCTTTTCTGTCTGCTAATATCTCTAGTGGTGGCAGCAGCAGCTCTTAATTCATCAATCTTAATCTGTTGCATCAATAGAGTGCCAGCAATCCCATTGAGGCAAGTGATAAGGGAAGTGGTTTGAGCAACCAAAGGGATAACCTGTCCATTCATTGTATTGGTCAAACAAAAGAGGTTTTGCACCTCTCTCTCCAATATGTCCTGCCTATCAGCAACATCATTTGTTACTTCTGCTAGCTGATCCAGGGCAAGGGCAAGGGCACAATTGACCCAGGGTTGGCCTTCTAGGCCAGGGCAACAATCAAGATTGCCATCAGCAGGTGTAATAGCAACTTCAGCTTAATCTTCACCTTCAGAAGACAAATCATCAGGATTAGAGAGGCGCTGTCTCAAGTACTTGATTTCTTCTTGCAAGGTAGCTACTTGGTTGGTGAGCAAAGCAATGCAAGGGTCAGACATAGGTTCTACTGGAGGAGAATTTTGAACAGAAGATTGACATCAAGTGGTAGCCTTGAGCTCTTCTATGGCTTCCCATACCCTGGCTACAAAGTCAGATGGGTTCTCAATAGGACGTGCAGGAGGTGTCACCTCAATGGACACTACTCTATCATCCACGTAATTTTGTACTTGGTACAGAGTGTCACCTAGTGCAGCCTTATACAGACCATATTGGTGTTGTAGATAGCGGCCCCAGGTATTGAAATGAGTCCTAACCAATTTGAGTTGGGAATTAATATGCTCACAAAATTGGTTAAGTTTGATAAACAGAGTCTCAAAGTCCTGACAATGCTTTAGAAGAGAGGCCTTGATTTTTCCACGCTACATTGCTTGATGCTCACCCAATTTTCACAGTTGATCCTTGATATATCCAGGGAGCAAGGAACAAAGGGAATTCAGTGATGTAGTTAGGTACTTCTGGGAGGTCAGTGAGTCACACTGGTCATCCAAAATACACGCAAAGAGACTGTGGGACTATTCTTGATATGTTATATTTTGAGCACGGTTTTTTGAGACAGCAGTGGCTACAGCATTTAGAAGCTGGTTCTAGGATCCTAATGCAAGTTGATGGTGAACCAGGGCGGGTTGGATAAACTGGTTGACTAACACGCCAATAGTATCAATAGACTCCATCAGCATGGGGGGAGATCAAAGTCCAAGAGGAAGGAGTACAGGTCTTCAGAAGCGTACTCGGGACAGAGACCAGGGATAGTATGCATTGCCACAGTGCCTGAGTGGAGGAGAGAGACGGCGGCAGCACAATCTTGCTTGTAGTTGAGAGAGAATACCAGAAGAGGGCCCATGCAGGCCCGGGAGACAGCGCCAGTACCATGGGAGTTGAGGGGGCATTAGTGATGTCTTCTTCTAGAGGGGGACTAGAAACTTTAGGTTCCTCAGGTACTTCAGAAACAAAGGGAGAAGGACCAGAGAATGCACGTGGTAACAGAGTAACCAAGGGGCTTGCAGTCCCTGTAGTGAGCACCATTTTGTTGTGTTTGGCTCCTGGGGACGACATCCAGGAGGACACAGCGGGAAATCTTTATAACAAAAGATTTGAGGTTCAAAGCTAGCCTTGGGTTAGCCTTCAGGGCAAAAGTAAGGGCACATACCTTAATTTCATGGAATACAGGGTGTGAAAGTCCTTTTGGCAAAAAGGACAGGAAAAAACTTGAAGAATATTAAAGCCAACACAAATGTGGATAAACTTGTCTTTATTAGGAGAAATGATTATACTTAAATAGTAGACAAGGGTTGATGATCACTCATTAGGTAGACAGAGTGGCAGAAGGGGTCACGTTGGGATGAGGTCATACCAGGATCAGTCAAGGACAGGTACAATATTCTGGAATGGGTAGATATTGAACCAGACCCATTTGCAGAAGGGGAGGAATTCCCAAAATTGAAAGCAAAACCAACCAAATCTTTGCACATATCAATATTTGAAGGCCATATCAAAATGGCATTAATGGCGCAATTTACAAAATAGCTCTACAATAAAGTCCATGGATACTGACTTCCAAGATCCTTCTGCAATCTCAAGAGGTTGTAGTAATCCTTCTGGCTTTCCTTGCTTAGGCTTGGTACGTGCACATATCTTGCAACCACTGAGGTATCCTTCAATTTCAGGCTTCACCCTGGGCTGCATGTAGGTTCTCTGGACTCCTTTGAGTGTCTTTGTACGCCCAGGGTGTCCTGATATGGGGGAGTCATGGTATTCCTTCAGTATCTCTAAGTGCAGTGGACCCTCTGGTATGTAGGTGTAACAATGTAGCTGCAGGGTGTTTCCATGTAGGGAGTAACCAGTTTGGTAGTATTGACTGATGATATCTTTCTTTAAGTCTTCCATGATTTAGATGCAGTGCTGGTCTACGGTCTGAGCTAGTTGGATTTTTTCTCTTCTACTGGCTAGCCCAAAGAATAGGAGCATTGGCTCAATCATTTTTGGGGACAGCAAAAATTTAGTGTTGAATTCTTCAATCTCTTTGGCGCTAAGTAAGAGGTCTGCTCTTTGGCTTAGGGCATCAGGTACAATGTCAATCTTGCCAGGTTTATAGCTGATTGATAAGTTGTAATCTTCTAGGAATAGGGCCCATCTAGCTTAGCACTGATTCAGTTGTCGCAGTTTGAAAAAGTATGTTCAATTATTGTGGTTGGTCAATATTCTTACTGGGTGGTTGGTGTCACACAATTATCTTCTCCAATGTTTCAGGGACGGAATGATAGCACACATCTCTTTATTGTAGATGGGGTAGTTCAACTCAGGCAGAGTGAACTTCCTTGAATAGTAAGCTACAGGATGCAGCTTACTATCATGCCCCTCCTGAAGCAACCCCCCAATGCAAATTCAGAGGTGTCTATTTCCACAATGAAGGGTTTATTGTAAACTGACATTGGCAAGACAGGGGCAGAAACAAAGGCGTTCTTTAGCAACACAAAGGCGGGTTTGGCAGCGTCATCCCACACAAAGGGGTGTTTCTAAGAGGTAAGGTGGGTCAAGGGCAAGCATATTGAAGAAAAATTTTGGACAAATTCCCAACAGAAGTTTGCCAAGCCCAGGAATATTCTGACTTCCTTGTGGTTCTTACATTTGGTTCATGACATCACAGCCTCTATTTTGTTGGGTGTCATTGCAAAACCTCTGTTCAGTACATTGTAACCCAAGAACTCTACTTCCTCTTGAAAGAACTCACATTTTTGGATTTTAACAAAGAGTCTGTATTCCTTGAAGCGCTGTAGGACAGTTTGAAGGTGTTGAACATGTTCTTCAGAGGTGCAACTGTAGATAAGGATGTCATCTAAGTAGGCTACACAACACTGATCCTTGAGTCCTCCCAAGACCACGTCCACCATAGTTTGAAAGGTACTGGGCGCGTTGCATAACCCAAATGGCATAAGCAAGTATTCATAGAGACCTTGTCTATTCTTGAAGGCGGTCTTCCATTTGTTGCCAGACCTGATCTGTATCTGGTTAAAGACATCCCTCAAATCAACCTTTGAGAAGACGTTGGCTCTTGAAAGCTGGTCTTATAGGTCTTCAGCATTGGGTATAGGGTATCTGTTTTTCACAGCAAAGCTTTTTAAGCCCTGGTAATTCACACAAGGACGTAGGTTGCTGCCCTTCTTTTTGAAAAACAGTAAAGAAGATGAACAAGGAGATTTGGAGACATGTATAAATCCCTTATTCAACATCTTGTCCAAGTACTCTCTTAAGGAGGCTTGATCCTTCATGTTACAACTGTAGACAGGTAAATGCTTAGGTTGGGTTTTGGGGAGGAAGTCAATGGTGTGATTGAACTGACTGTGTTTAGGTAAGGTGGTGGCTTCTTCCTCTGAGAAGACAGACTCCCAAGGCTTTAAACATTTTGGGATCTCAGTCTTGCAGGATTCCATGGTGTTTTTTTTTAGCTCAAGGGTCTGCTGAGGGTTCAAACAGGGAACCTCTAAGGTTTGGCTTGCATGAGTGACTGTCACATGATGGTTCTTATAGTCCAAGTTCAATTAGTGGTCAAACCACCATTTAAAACCTATCACTACAGGTTTAGGAAGCTTCTCCATGATGTAGAATCTAGTGGTCAGGAGTTTCCCATTTAACTTCAAGGAGACAGACTCTTTGCATTTGTGGGCCAGGTCTGTTGTCTTGTTTCTCAAGATTACCAGTCAGGAATTTTCCTGGATTGGTACACCAAGTTTCTCAGTTAGACTACATTCCATGTAGTTGAGGGTTGCCCCACTATCTAGGAGGGCTACAGTGTTAATCTCATTGTCAGGGAACCAACCATGACTGGCCGGCTTGCTAGTGTCTGGGAACTGGCGGGTTGTGGACTGGGTGGGCAGAGCCCACCAAAGAATTGGTGCTAACTTAATGAGATAAGACATTGACTTGCCCAACCACAACCACAGACTGGCAGCAGGGACAATAGTATCTATTACTCCTGTAAGGGTTATATATACAATTCCAAAAAGCTTGTTGGTATGGTCCAGTTGGAGCTCGGCGGCAGAGGCAGGCATTGGTTTGGGGATGACGGGTGGCTCCATGTCTATTTGGTAGGCAGGGAGGAAGTTGTATTTATCTCTGAACAGGCCAGGTTTGGAAATGTACCAAGGGCCTTCTAGGTTGTATCTGGTTCTCTCTGTGACTCTGGCCAAGGGATCCCGGGCTAGTTTGTTGTTGGCGGTATAGTCTCTGTACTCGGGCTTTAGGGGGTACTCCGTGAAATGGAAGGGACCAAAGGGGGCACCTGGCAGGCGGTACATAGCTGGCGGGTTGACAGGTGGTCCAGAGGATCTTTGAGTGAACTGACAGATTACAAGGATAAAATACGGCAAGAATTGGGGAAACCAATATCTCATAACCTTTATTTAAAAATGACAATGGGGTTTTGGTCTTGGCCTGGCAGGTATTTATCCCTCACTGCCAGGCTTCACTTCTTAGTTGGGTTTTCTGGAATCAGGCAGGTTGGCATCAGGTGTCTCAGATGGCAGTGTGGCGCTTGGCACTGGCGGTTTGCCACTGGCCGCTTTGGTGTGAAAAGACTTCAAATCCTTCTGTTTATTGATTTGGTTGTAGGGTGCCTCTTTGGGTTCAGTGCCTTCCTCGGGACTTTGGGAGAGTTTGGAATAATTCCCAGGAGAAGATTTGTCTATTTCACTGGACAAACTGCTGGTGTCAGGCGCTGGCAACTTGGGGAAATTCTTGGCCTCTTGCACTGGCGGTTTGCTTGCAGAATCCTGCAGGACAGCTAAGGGTTTGGGTCCTGGCAGGCTGGTAGCAACTTCATTAATTAGTAACGGGTTGCTGTGTTCCCAGCCTATGAGTCTGGCAGTCTGTGAAGGGTTTTGTCCAGGGTTCAACTCTGGTTCTGTAATTTGAGATTTAGGAGCATCCAAATTGTCATTCCTGACACTCATGATCATGGTAACACAAAGTAGCAGCAATGATAGGATAGGACTGGAAAGCATTGTTTATTGCTTAAATGGTGGCTCCTTGGGTTCCATTGGAGCAGATAGTGCAATCCTTGGATAAGTGGCCACTCTGATGGCAATAGAAGCATAGCCCACTTCTGACGTTGTGTTAGTAATCTTTGGGGGTCATGTTCAAACATGGCTTACTTGCACCAGGGGTTTGGTTGTTCCGGGGTTGCCCAGCAGCATATTCTTGTGGTTGGCTAAATTCCATGGCTCTGGCAATTGCCAGGAGCTCATTGTTGGGGAGGTCACATTGGTGGTATCTCATTAGACTGGCGTGGTGTGGGTTAAGACTGTTTCTGAAATGTAGGCCTGACATGTTTACAGGGATCTTGGCAGCCTCTGCCAGGCGTAGGAATTGTTGTATGTAGGTCTCCAGGTTGTCCCTTCCTTGGGTCAGGCAGATGAGCCCCAAGTAGGCTTGGATCTTGGCCCCAGCGGGGGTGGTTGCAGATTTCATTCTCTCCAAGAATTAGCTGTAGGAGAGTATGAGGTCTGGGTCTTCCTCTAGGATGTTCAAGAAAGTTTCTATGGCGTCATACTTCAGCTGGGCAGCCATCATAATAACCTTCTGAGCGTTGTCTCTGAAGCTCTTGGGGTGGGCACGGAACAGGGCATTATCATAATCATTCCTTTTCTGAAGCCAGCCAAGTCCATTTTTGGCAGGTCAGAAAAGGTTGTGGGGGCAGCAGTATTCTGGTTCAAGGTGGAGATGATCATAGTCTGGACCTGGGATGACTTGGCAACAATATCTTCTTGGCTTTCATTTTTTTCTTGTTTCTTGGTCATATACTGTCTTAGGTAGTAAGCTGAGGTCAAAAATAAAAACATACATGATGCCCCTATAATCAAATAAGAATAGGGGCCCAGGGTTACTAGTTTTGATATGGTTGTCATACTGTCATAGTTCATACCAGAGTCTAGCTAGACTCCTATAAGGGGAGCAGGCTGGGCCTGGAAGGCCATGTACACAATAGTCCCAATACTGACCAGGTAGTTGACTGCAGTAGCTAGGGGGCGCCAACTCCCAGTATGGGGCATGGCCTGGTTGAACAGCCTCAATACTGTGATATAGACAAACCCCAACTTTATGAAGTCCTGGGAAGGAGGCGCATTAGGTAGGGGGAGCAGCAGGAATCTTCACATAGCAGGCAGGAGATCCAGATAATGAAGGGGGTATATAATCCACGTCAAGAGTGCAGGATGGATTGACTGTGATAGCAGGAGTATAGTCAGGATGATATGGGCAGGCAAGATTGTATTATTTTGTGGATTCCCAAATAGATACAAAGAGAATAATTAAATTGAAGTAAAAATAAACAATTCCTGCAATAAGATAACAATTTCTGGGCATAAAATTGCTCTATTAAGATGTCAACAGTGAGGAGGGTTTCTCTTTCTCACTACTTATACTTAATGATAATTTTCTGGCCTTTTGTGCCACCAGGGAAATGATGGCATCAAATTAAGTTGAAATTACAATTTTCACTGGAATTTGCGTACTTGGGCCAGGGGGTGGGTGCTCATTGATTGTTATAACACAAACCTTTCTTGAACTGCAGCATGCTGAGATACCACAGCTATTTATAGATCCTGCGAGAGATCAAGTGCCCAATCACATGATCAAAAAATCAATCTCCCAATGTACAATTTCCTGATAGTTGAGAGGCCCAAATTTGATAATAGAATCAAAGCCAGGGATTTGAGGTTCATGTGCCTCTCAAATCCTGGGCCATTTGTTAATAAAAAGGGGGTTTTCTTGCTCTGGGAGACAATTGGCAAGGGTTCCCAAGCTTTGGGGTGTTTGGCCTCTAATTAGGCCAGCTGATTGTCAAGGGCATCCTGGGCTCAGACAGGGTCAGTCACCCCTGATAGATCAGGATTTCCTGACAGACACAATTTAATAATAAGCTTAATCAAAAACTTGATTTAACCCAATTTTTCCCTTTACATTTACTAGCAAATAATTATTTAATTATTAACTTATTTTCACAAAGTAAAAGTGTCAATGTTGACACTTTTTAACCCTAACTTATTTTTAATAACAAAATTGAAACATCTACAATAAAAATATCAATTGCACACTTAAAAATATATTTTTTATTAAATCAATATATATAAATTGGTACAGCACATATAGCCAATTATTGAAATGCTCATCTTATAAATTTATCTGCTGCACTTATTCTGTCTTTAAAAAATTAAATGTATTGGTGGCCAACAGCAATCCCATAATTTAAGTGTGTGTTAATATTTAATTTACTATAGAATTTATTATTGATAATAATTTCAACAATCAGAAATATTGTCTATTTGCTTGTGATCATCCACCAGGGTGGATTTAAGCAAATTAGAGTGGTGTGATTAAGACTAAATTACTATGCTACCTCCTATTGAGGATATCATAAGTGGCAAAGCCAACACTTTACGTTTTCATATCTAACATCAACTTCTTAACAACTTCAAATAAGCGCAAAGGTAAAATATCACATACCCACCACCAAAATACTATTTTTTTATAAAAAAATACTTAATTTTGATTATTTTAATTTATTTTTATATGTTTTTTTTTAATTTTATTGTGTGATAAAAAAACAGAAAATGGATAATATTTGCTGGTTTACTTAAATTTAATTAAGGTTACTATAAAAATAGTGAATTTTCAAGAAAATGTTTACAGTGTCGATGTTACCTCCAAAAACATCTACATTTTTTCTAATTGTCAGCAGGAATCCAGCTTTTTACTAATTGGCATTCATAATGTCAACACTTTCACTTCTTATATATTAAACTTTATGTTTTACATAATAAAAACATTTGAAAATTTAACATGTTGTTTTTTAAATTTTTCTTTTTCATATTATTTAAATTTTAAAATAAAATTATATATAAGTGCCACAAAATATCTAATTACTCCCTCTTGGGGAATCAATTCCCTAAGTGGTTTGCCAAATGATTCCCCAACTGATCACTAAGTTGGTGACACTACTATCATTTGACCATCTATTACAAAGATCAAAAATTTCAAATCCTAAGTGGAACACAACTTGGACAAGCCTTGTGACTTAAGAGAAACAATCACTTGGATAAGCCCCATGACTATCATGATCTACATGGTCAGTATATGACTTCTCATGATACTATATATTATCCTATTTTTATATCTGATAAAGTATCATTCTCTTCTTAATTTTCCCCTTTATCTTGTTTATTATACTTCCCAGAAGTGTATACTTGACAGTGATGGCACAGGTAGGTTATCCACACCTACACAACTTTATAGGAAAAAATCCTACAAAGAAAAGAATCCAGAAGATGGCACTCCCCACAGGTTGGAGAGATTATGAAGAAGGACAGGACATCCCTGAAGGTTTCATTGTCTTCAACAACGTCCTTGTTCCTACCAAACAGTATAATCTCCTCTCTACTTGTGGAATCTGGAACCCACCTTCAACTCCAATCCTGCAGACAACTGAAATATCCAACAATATATTTCAATTTCTATAATTAGTAGAGATTGGGACGTTTGCAGGACTACAATGAGAAAACACCAACCTCTGGATCCAAAGCACAAAAAGCAAATTCACACAAGTAGACTACCCAATAGACTTTGGGCCATTGAGATTTCTCTTTGTGTCACTGGGGCTGCCTCACAATTTGTAAGAAAATGGTTTGATCAACATCCCAATCACAGTGAATAATGGGATATATTCAATGCCGCCTTCCTCAAAAAGTTAGCCATAAAGGACTCTAATATGGTGATCATGACAGAACTCAAACCTTTCAAAATGACAGGAACAATTGAGGAGCACATTGCAGCTTACAAAGATCTATCTGACTGAGCTCCCAACACTATTAACTTTGACAAAGCCAGATCACAACTAAATTTCTACAATGGCCTCCTCACACACATTAGATGTCAGTTTGACATGACACATTGTAAGAACCTTCAGTATGTGTTCTTAGAAATAAAACACACTGCACAGAAATCTGACAACCTACATGTAACATACAAACAAAAGGAGAGCCCCACAGCAAAGAAGGACACTTGACCCAAAAAGCAGAACAACCTAGCTAACAACACCCATCCTTGAAACGTGAATTGCACTGCACAAGCTAATCAAGCAAGCACTGGAGATACCAACAAGGAGGGAAAAGCTCAAGAGAGTGCTTAGGCAAGCCGCCCTCCCCCACTTTACAAGACTTGTAAAGCAACCAAGATATTGGCTCAATTATCATGATCCAAGTACCCTCCAGCAATCCTCTAATTTTTGCTACTCAAACTGGAAATAAATTCCTTACCTATTCTTTCTGCTTTTGCAGATACTAGGGTACAGCACTATTCAATACTGAAGCAGTCCAATCCCTTGTTGACAAATATTTTTGCCAATCTCATGAAGCTACCCACAGTCCAAATTAATGTCAAAAAGGATATCATGGCAGATAATAAAAGTACACCTGTCACTAAAGAAGAAAATATTTCTGCACCCAAATAAGAGATATGCAAACTATGTTTAGTGGTCCTATCATACCAATCCCTAAATATGATGTTATACTTGGCTTAAATTTGATAAAAAAACCAAACCTAATATTAACTGGGATGGCACTAACCTCACCATACAACAAGGCAAGGTGTACTGCCATGTCTACCCAACTCATCTTGATACACTCATGAAGGACCATGAATTTGTGAAAATTATGGAAACAGAAGAGGAAACTTATACTTGCAAAATCAATTGGAACACTTATACGTATGAGGTTATCCACTTTAAAAGTACAGAAACCACACATGAGAGAGACCCAATCCAAGCACATATAGTCATTAAATTCCCTTCTGTTTTCCAAGAAACTTTACCAGGACTACCGCCTAATCAGGGCATGTAACACAAAATTGGCCTCAAGGGAAGTGTCCCCAAAGCATGCCCATTTACCACCTCACACCTCAGAAAGACAACACGCTAAAAGCCTATATTGACAAAGCACTTGAAAAAGGGCTCATAAGACCTTATAAATTGCCTTTTGGTGCTGCTGTCTTCTTTATAGAAAATAAAAATGGAGGACTCTACCTAGTCACAGAATACAGGGAACTCAAAAGGTCACAATTAAGAAAAGGAATCCCCTGCCTCTGATTGATGACCTTTTTGATTCACTGGGGGTCCCAAGTCTCAACAAAAATTAACTTGACAGCAGGTTATCACCAAATTTGTGTGAAACCAGAAGATATATCAAAAACCGCCTTCAGAACAAATTACAGGACTTTTGAGTGTGTGGTTCTTAACTTTGGCATGCCAAAGGCTCCAAACACCTTTGTATCATTTATGAATGAAGTCTTTGAGGAACACATTGGAAAAAAGAGCATATCTACCTTGACAACATAATCATATACAGCCCAATCATAGAACAACACTGTAAAGACGTCTGCCTAGTCTTCTTCAACCTCAAAGATAACTAACTCATAGACAAACCTTTGAAATGTGATTTCTTCTTGTCTTAAATCCCATTCCTTGGAAAAATTATCAGTAAGGACAGAATAAAACCAGACCCAGAAAAGATCTAAGCCATAATCAACATACCAGCACCAAAAATAAGAGTGTACTTTGTATATTCCTAGGCATGATAGCATACATCAGAAGATTCATATCCAACTGGGGTGCCTTGACTGCCCCTATCTGCAATCACAGGCAAAACAACCAAAGTTGTATGGACACCACTAAGAGACCAGCATTTTTAGGAGCTAAAAGAGTGCATGGTCACTGCCCCCATCCTACAGTATCCAAACCAAGATGGGATAGACAAGCTAGAAACTGACATATCCAATTACGTTATAGGAGGAGTACTCTAAATTCAAACTGCAGAAAAGGACCTCCTCCATTTAAAATATGAGTCAAGAAAACTATCTGATGGTTAAAAAAGATATCTGATACATGAAAATGAGCTGGTAGTCATTGTGAGCTGTCTCATAAAGTGGCAGTGCTACCTGGAAGGAGCACAAATGTTCAATGTGATAACTGATCACAAGTCACTAATATTCTTCAAAAACCAACAATACCTATCAAAAAAAAGCTGAATGAATGAGCCTTATATAAAAGTACCCCATGACAATCAAATACAAGCCAGGCAAAGAAATACTTATCATATTCCTATCAAGGCTATACTTTAAACATATCCTATGCACTGATGGAGACCCTGATTAGCCATGTTAATAATAGGAAACATCCTATAAGGGTTCCCACCTGGCACACCAATGAACATCCAAGAGAAAGTCCTCAAAAACATTCAACTGTTCAAAAATGTATATGGTATGCTACACCAAACACTTTCAAGTGGTAACATCTTATCCTACATACTGTCAACGCAAACAATTGACACAATCCTCTGATACCAGAGAGATCTGGGACCCACCTGTGGCGCTCTTAAACTAAGAGTAGAAGGTAGTTAGTTGGTAGAATGACTAAAGAGTTGACAATGGGATGATATGTCCGGAAGCCAGGCATAGATAGAGGCATTAGGTAACTGAGGACAGGGTACAGCTGGGCCAGTAGGTAATGCCCACCATAAGATGGGTGCTAACTTGATAATATAGGATACAGATTGTCCAAACAGAAACCAGAGCCCTGATTTGGGCACTATAGAGCCTAAAATTCCTGTCAAAGTAATGTAGAGTACTACAAAAAGTTGATTGGATGTAGTCTCAGTGGCAGTGGGAGGTTCCATTGGTCAGTCAGGCCGCAGGGTTAAGGGCGGAGTCATGGGAACAAAGTATGCAGTCAGATAATTGTACTTGTCTTTGAACAATAAGGGCGGTACCTTGATCTTCTTTTATTTGTGTCCTATGTATTTAGTTTCTCTAGTCCTTGACAAAGGATCAGCAATGAGGATGATTTCCAAGCTGTACTCTAAGTAGACGGGGTTGGGTGGGTATTTGGTAAAATGCACAAGTTCAAAGGGAGCTCTAGGGGGACAGTATAGTGCCAGAGGTAGATCAGAAGTTTGGTCTCTAGAGGGGGAATTTGCATTATTGTCTACTTGGCCATAGTTTAGATGAAAGATCACTAAGACTAGATAAGGTAGGATTTTTTGAACCAAAGGTTCATAAAGCTTTATTATAAAAAATATACAATGAGAACATCCCCATACCAATGGGGTTCTTATACCATGTGGTTTTGCTTTTTTTCTTTTCATGGATTTCAGGCCCATGGACAGTTCACTGGCAGGGCATGGACCTTGGCTTCTAGTTTCGAAGGCGCTAGATCCTAGTTGTGATTACTCTGATAATGTCAGGAATATTCCTGACACTTATAGTTGTGTAACCAACAAACTGTCACCCACTGTCAACGTGAAGGCACCCACTGTCAATGTGCAGACATCTACTGTCACTGAGCAGACATCTGCCACCAACGTGCAGACATCCACTGCCATCAAGCAGATACACACTGCTACCATGCAGAAGCCTGCCAAAACCAAGCGGATACATGCTGCCACCATACAGAAGCCTGCTGTCAATGCACAGGCGCCCGCCTCCACCAAGAAGATACATACTTCCACCATGTGGAAGCCTGTCACCACCAAGCCGTTGCTTACCGTCAACGTGAAGGCATATGCCGCCACTGCAGCAGCCCTGTTGCCACCAAGCAGATACACACCACCACCACACAGAAGCCTGCCACCACTAGGCTGTTGCCCGCCACCAACACGCAGATGCTTGACACCATTGAGCAGATGCCCACCGCCACTGCACAGGCGCCCACCACTCTTGCCAGACCCACCTGCAAGCCATCCTCAAACCAGGCACCCATGAGCCAGCCTGTCAGCCTTTGTCCTCAGATGCCAGCAGGCCAGTCCGCATCCACTCCTTTGGGAAATAGCTAAATCAGGAAACCAGGAAAGGCAATTTCTTTAAAGCCAAACTTAGGAGAACTGCTGCCCAATTTGGGGGCTTATCAAATGGAGAATGGACTGACAGGCTCTCTAACAGTGAAAATCATGCATCAATTCAGTAAATGAATCTGGATTCATGAAGAAGGCCCAACTTGCACTATGCCAATGCAAAGTGGTATCCAGCCAAACCTTCTCAATTGCCAGCCACCCAAGCCAATCCAGAAAAGGGAATAACAGATGCAACTCAGACTCTTGGTTCTCCAATGCTATGTCTTCCAATAATCATGCCTTGAAGGTCCACTAGTATAAATAAAGACAAACCCCTCAATGATAGTCTGTGCTATCCTTGAGTGAATATCTTTCTCAATACATCACATTAATTAATCCTTTACCTAGGCTAAGCAAGTACCTTAATAAACCCATTACCCCACCCCAAGTCAGAAGATGAACTTCATCATCTTCACAGCTGTCTTGACAGCTTACCTTGTGGTTAGGGGCAACCAGACAACCTATTCTCAGTTTGGTCCTGAACCACAGGAACCAAAATGTATATTGTAAAATGTGCCAGCTTGCCTCAAATCAATGGATTTGAACCTATGACCACTCTGGCGTCATCTCAACCAACACCTAACTTGGCTATATATGTGATCCCCACAGTTACACTACTGTACCTTGCCAACAGCCTTAGACAATGCAACATCCTTGCAAAGCCTTCTGTCAGGTAATAAACCTCTATCCAATTGTTTACACCTTGAACAGCTTTGAGCCGCCTGACCTGCCATCTTATGTTACTAAAGGGTTACCCTCAATACTTGGCAACAGCGCCCATTTTGACACTAAAAATGTCAACAGTGGCCATGTCAACACTTTGTCAGCATGGCCACTGTCAACTCAAAACTCTAATTCTCCTATGTTTTTTGCTAGTTGCGCTAGCTTAATTCTTTTTTAAAGAGTTCAGGGGTGCAAACCCAGAAAATACGACAAAATTGTAGCCATCTCAACACAATTTAATATTAAGCTTAATAAAAACTCAATTTAACCTGATTTTTCCTTTACTTTTACTAATAAAAATTAGTTTATTTTATTTGTTTTCACAATGTAAAAATGTCAATGTTGACACTTTTTAAGCCAAACTTATTTTTAATAACAAAACTGAAGCATCTACAGCAAAAAAAGTGTGCATTTAATTTTTTTATTGAATTATTATATTGAAAAAGACAGTGTGCATACATTTGATTGTTGAAAGGTTCATGTTATAAATATATATGGCACTTAATCTGGCTTTGATATATTAAGTGGATTGATGTCTAACAGGGATCTAATAATTTAAGCGTGACTTACTATGTAAGTTACTATAGAATTTATTATTAAAAATAATGTTGACACTTGTAAATGTTGTTTATTTGCTTGTGATCATCCCCTGGGGTGGAGTTAAGCAAATTAGAGTGGCACAATTAAGCCTATATTAATATGCTACCTCATATAAAGAATGTTGTAAGTGATGTTGTAAACATTTTACCCTTTTTAATACTTGAATACAACTTCTTAACAACTTCATATAAGCGCAATGGTAAAATATCATATTCCCACTACCCAAATATAATTTTTAATAAAGAAATAAAGACCCTTGATACTTTTTTAACTTATTTTTATATTTTTTTAATTTTTATATGTGAACAAAAACACACAGAAAACGGTTAATTTTTGCTAGCCTGCTTAAATTCAATTAAGCGTACTATGTTTTTTCATAGTAACTTTTCAAAAAAAAATGTTGACAGTGACAATTTTGTCAAAAATAATTTCTACAATTTTTGTAATTGACAGTGGGAATTCAGCTTTTTTTACTAATTGTCAATGATAATGTTGACGCTTTTCACTTCTCACATATAAAACTTTATGTTTTATATAATAAAAACTTTTCATTTTTTGATATGTTGTATTTTTGACTTTGCTCTTTCATATTTTTTAATTTTTAAAATAAAATCTATATCTAAATAAAACATTTTCACATATTTCTCTTAACTTTTAACTTGTTATTTATAACTTTAATAAAATAAAAACTATACAAGTATTTTTTAACTTTTAAATGCCAAGAAAAGCCATCTAAGATTAACTTTTGTATATTATGCTTTTTAAGCTTTTTTTGTTTTTTTTAAATACATTGCTTTATTTTAAACCATTTTAATTATTATTTTAGGACAAGAACACTTCCAAACAGCCAAATGGTACCAAGCGTTCCTCTAAGCCAATCAAATCTACCAAGAAAAAGCCTGTCTTGTCAAAGAAGGCCACCCCCAAACCATCCCCCAATTCACCCCAAAGCCCTCCCCTGAGCCTTCTCCTGAGAAGAGCCCTGCTCCCTCCACTGGGGAAGAGGAACCTTTGGCTCTCTTACAGAGCACAGTTTCTACAACTCAACTTCTGATGAGGAGCCAACCAAGAAGAAGCAACAAGGCAAAAAGACCCCTCCCAAAGATAAGTCTCCTGCACATGAGGGGCACCACAACAAGCACCCTTCTGCTTCCTCACCCCCGCCAAACTCTCCCCCTTCAAGCTCATCTAGGATGATTCAAAGCCCTGCCCCAATTACTTCCCTGGCTTCCACCATGCTCCTGCTGGCCCTTGGGACCCTCTGTTGGCCCAAAACATCTGCAACGTTGATGGCAAATTCAAGGTTCCCTCTTCCTTGCCCAAATACTTCCCAATCATGAGTGTAAAGGGTGGGCCGGCCATGGTGGCCAATGGGTATATCTTCAGCTGTAACAATGTCAACCGGGGCTTTAAGAGCCGGCATTACACCTGTGAGGACTGCTCCTGCCCAGTGCGGCTCAACACTAAGTGCTGGGACCTGGTCCAAACCATCAAGGGTTAGAATACCTGCATCATGCCCAACACTACCATCTCCCGCCTTCTCAAATGGTACCTTGTGAAGATTATGCCCACCTCCAAAGACCTTTCTGCCACCCAGCTGGCTGTGCTTGCTTGCAAGTACCTGTCCCCTACCAACCTAAAGAGGGTCCCTATTCACACCCAGTTGGTCAAGTTTGTGAGTGATAGGCATCAAGCCTCCAATCCCCTGGCCAAGAGTGCCACCAGCATCAAGGACCTTATCCTCACAGATGCCCTCAAGAAGACAGAGGATGGTGAGATGTTCCTGCTCCATGACAATGGGCAGGAAGTGGAGGATAGGATTATAGCCTACGCCACAACCCAAAACCTAGAGCAGCAAAACACTGCTACCACCTGGCTGTATGGCGGAACATTTGCTACTTTCCCCTCTCTCTTCAAGCAGCTTTGAGTCCTGCATGGGCAGTTTGATGACCAGGTCATCCCCCTTGTGTTCTTTCTCCTACCTGGTGTCAAGACAGAGGTCTATTCCAGAGCCTTCAAGATCTTCCGGGATGCTTTGACCTCCCTTCCTGCCAACCAGCTCCCCCCTCCCACCCACACCACAAGGGCCAATCCCTCCTCCGCTGAGAAGGATGAGGCAACCATAGCCGCTGAGCAGCTAGCTCATGCACACTCACTTGGGCCAAAGGTTATCATAATGGATTTCAATCAGGCTCAGTTCAGAGCCTTCCAGGCCACCTTTAATGGAGAAGTCCAGGGCTGCTTCTTCCATTTTAGGCAGGCCCTTGTTAAGAATCTCAAGAGTGATAAAGAATTTTTTGACAAGTATCTTAACAATGGTAAGGGGAATTGCCGTTTTGCCCTGACTCAGTTTGATGCCTTGGCTTTTGTGCGCCCTGAGCATACTGGGCTTGGCTTTGAGGCCCTCCTGGAGGATGCTTATGTGAAGAAGCACTCCACCATCTTCAAAGGCTACCTGGAGTACTTTGAGCGGCAATGGGTGGGCAAGAAGGTGACTGCCTGGAGAGGTAAGAGCAGGGCCACTGACCCTTGGAACTGTCAAAGCTCCTGCCTCAAGGGGGAGATGAAGACCACCTCTAGCCTTGAGGTTTGGCATAGGCACCTGAAGGTGAAGTTTGGGACCAACCCCAAATATAACAAGTTCTTCTCCAAGCTACAAGAGGAGCAGGCCCAGACTGTCTCCAAGTTCTGCAACCTGGCCAACCAGGTGGCCCCCAAGAAGAGGAAGTCCAAGGAGCAAGACTAACAGGAGGACGTGCAGAAGGTGGTCAAGAAAAAGTATAAGGTGGCGGAAATAAAAAAATACCTTGAAGATGTTGCCACTGCTCTTGCTGGTGGCTTTAATTAGCCAAATAAACTTTGCTTTGCTTTGCCTATATATTTTTTACTTTTAAACTTTTAATTTTTTAATTTTTTTGGATAGTACTAATCTTTTTAGGTGTAAATGGTAAGTTTCAGATACAGTTTTAATGTGGTTTTGTAAGAAATATCTTATATTTTGTTAATTTATCTTTAAGCTATGAGATATTTTCAGCTATGCTTATAAAAAGTATAATAAATTAAATATAGAATTTTCTTATATTTTGTAGTTATTATGATATATATTATATCTTTATTTTTGGTTCATTGGAATTTTAATTTTTATGGGGATAAAAATAATTTTATAATAAAGAGTGTAAATTACATAGTAAATTGAAAAATACTTGCTTTTATCTCCTTATTCATATTACTTATGGTACTTTTTATTGCATTTTTGATTTTTCTGGGGTCATTTTAGTATAATAATGTATTTTAAAATATTTTTTATAACAAAAATGTTCAGGTTAAAGTGTTTTGTCAATTAAAAAAGTGTCAACATCCAGGAAATGACATTAAGTAAACCCAGGTCGTCACTTTACTATAGTGTCAACATGGCCACTGTCAACATTTTTAGTGTTGACATGGGCACTGTTGCCCAATACTTGGGTATAACAGATGAACAGAAGTGGCAATGCTTTGTTCTGCCGCTGCTGTTCACCACATCACCTGAGCAGGCAAATTGTATTACTCATTCTGGACAGGAGGCTGGTATTAGCTGGTGATCATTGGTGGGCTTGGCAGGAGGCCTTGTTGTAACCTCCTTTAGGAAAGCTACAACTTCTGCGTAGGTCTGGGTCTTTGGTGGTGTGAAGAATTGTTGACCAGGGATTGTGGAAAGCTTAATTAATTAGGTGGCCATTGACAATTAAGCAGGGCCAATCAATTACCCTTTTGGAAATGAGTGCCAACTTACCACATAATTAAATGCATGATTAGAGGGCCATGTCGTTGTTGCTAAGTATTAATTGTGCCACGCCACCGCCACTCTAAATAACAAGTGCCATGGCGCCGGCATTAGTTATTCTTGGCGCCAGAGCGCCGCTCTAGTTTACATCAAGCGCCGGGGCACCAGCATAATTAATTGCAAGCGCCAGAGTGCCACAATAAATTACATCAAGTGCCAAGGCGTCAACATGATTAATTGCAAGCGCCAGAGCGCCGTCCTAGTTTACAGCAAGCGCCAAGATGCCAGCTTCAAAAGGAAATAATGCTGAGGCGCCAGGGTTGATTCAATTGACCTATTTGACTTGTGTTTAGAACCAGATATGGAAGTGATTGCTTACCTTAAAAAGGATCAATAATTAATGTGCTAGCAGAGGGTGTCCTTGTGCTAGACATTGCAGGATTGTGCCCTAAAATAGAAGGTTGTTCCCTCTTCCACCAACCCAGCCAAGACTCTACAGTGCACTGAAATGTCCTAGATGACATTGCCAGCAACTGGTGATTATTAATATGAGAATACCCATATATAAGGTTTTTGCAGTAGATGCCCAGGGGATAGTTTTTTCCCTACTTGTATAGACCCAATAAAAACATTCATTACAATTAAGTTGGTCAATGTCTTCCAAATCTTCACATTCCAAGGCATACAGTGAGTGTGTGCCCCTGTCTACTAATTCTCCTGTTGAATCTGCTGGTGTGTGCCCATTTTCAACAGATGGCATAAGGTTAACAGCAATCTGATGACCATTTTGTGACAGAAATCACTGGATAATATAAAGCCGTTTCTAAATGATGGGGAATTACCACCCAAATCCACATAGAATTGATGATTAACCACCAACGCGGCTTCAGATATTTTTTGTCAAATTTCCAATTGTAACTCCAGGATTAAGTAAATCAATTAGTCCTAACTAGAGTAAACCAATATAAATGACCTGGGAAAACATCAATGCATCCTCAGTGTAGAATTCTGGGCATTGGGAAGTGACACAATTTTTAGTTTCAAGAATGGGGGAGGAGCTACAAAATTGGCTGGTATCAAATTGACATTTGGCGGCACCAACAACAAAGTTCCAGATGCTGGGCTCCATCTTCCTGAAATGATTCAGTTCAGAATCAGATTGTACAGGATATACCACAACAACCCAATCACAGGATGCATTTTTAAAATTTAAAATTAGAACTTGGGATAATTGATTTTTATTGAGTAAATTTAGGAGGACTCAACTCTTAGAGTTGAAACAGGGAAATTATTCAATATATATCAGAAAAATTGACTAAGCAATACCACCTGAGTCTTGACCTCCTATTCCTTCTACATCTTCAAGTAAGTATCTAGTCCAGGTTGCAAAGAACCCTTGTGTGACCAGTTTCTGACAACCATGCTGATTAATAAGCTCATATTGAGTGACCCTCATATTACGTTGATTTATCAACGTCAGTTTGCAAGGGGGAGCTGGCAGACTGGAGCAGCTGTGACCCATTTTTGATTGCCTGTTTGGTTTAAATCTGTTAACTCAGTCAATTTTGATACAGGTTTCCCGGCCTTCCAAGCCTTCTTACTTGGACAGACAATACCCGGCATTACGGAACCTACTATGACACATTTGGGGAATTATTATCAAGAGTCTGGAAGGTCTTGGAGTAATTCAACCACATGGGTTTAAAATTCAGCAAGTTGGCGGGTCCCTGCCCATCCTGGGTGACCCAATTAGCTTTTAGAGGGTCAGGGTTCAATTCCCGAGTTTCCAATGTTGATATTGAACTTCCAGAACTTGACACTTGGCAAGCTGGCAGGTTCCTGTTCCTCCTGGTTGGATTAAGGCATCTCTAGCAGGCCAGGATTTGGCCCAAAAGGCAGTCTGGCAGGCTCCTGTCTACCCTGGTCAGCACAAGGCTTTTCTGAGGTCCAGGGTTTGATTCCTGGGTTTTCAATACAAGTATTTAAATGTCTTTTGTGACATGATAAGTAAGACTTATCAGTTGGTTGGTATATTTTGGTACTGTAAAAGTTGGAATCCAGACAGGTACTTGGGAGTATCAACTTATAGGGACCAACATGGACAATAAAGGGTTTAGAGCAATAAAATAGTGATTACTTGAAAGCAACTCCTCAATTAGCAACTTTAAGTTTTTCAAACTAGTTGGAAATACAGTCAATGTGAAGAAACTAGCCTTTGTGTTCACTATAATAATACACTCAAAAAATTAATCAATGATGTAGCTTTAAAAGAGGGGGTGCAATGTGTATATTTATTATAAGAAAAAGTTGGACTCATATATTACAGCTTACTTGATGAATCAAGATAAGTTGGTAATTGAATGGGAGAAAGGAAGGGGGAAATGAAAGCTGAACAGCAGGTGATCAGTACAGAAATCAAGGGGAAGGTGATAACAGCCCCAATGACACAAGGGGTGACAGAGAGATTAAAGCTAGGGTATTTGATTGATAACAGTTGTCAGTTAACTAATTGTTTGATTAATTGACACCTAATTTGGTGTAACTTCCAATCCGGAAGCTAGTTGGTAGACTCAGGCAATCTGAAATGCCTTTGAATCAAGAGAAAATCAGGAACTCCTAGTATTCCAGATGTAACCAAAAGGCAGATCAGGAGTTAGTCAATCAACTAGCAAAGGGTTTCACCACAACACCTGTTGCAGGAACTTGCATGAATACCTCAAGACACACTACTGGTGGCCTTAACATGCTGGATCTTATCAAGGAAGTACTGGAGGATGTGAAGTCTGTGAAAAGTACGCCCAATCCAAGCACCACCCAAGTCAGTACCACCAGTGTCAATAACACAACCTTTCAAAGTGTGGTTGCTGGATAGTGTAGGACCAATTCTTGGCAAAAAGGCAAAAAGTACATTATAACAGATATTGACTATGCAACCAGGTAGCCTGTAGCGCAAGCTACAAAAGAACACAAAGGCAATGACGTGAGACAATTTATTGGTAAAGAAATCATAGCTAAGTTTGAGAAACCTGAAATCCTGATCACAGATAGAGGAACCCAATTTAAAGCCATTAATACCAATATCTACCTCACCAATAATGGAATAAAGCACATCGCAGCCAGTCCCTAACACCTGAAAGCAAATGGAAGAGTAGAAAAACTAAACAATTCACTAGTAGAAGCCCTAAGTATTTTGTCTGCTAACAATTCAGAAGCCTGGGTTAACATGTTATCAAAAGCACTCATGGGGGTATAACACAAGTCAACTGTAATACAGGCAAAATCCCATATGAACTTTTCTATGGGCAAAAGCTTGCCCTTGTTAGCACTAACACAGGACCACATTTACCTCTACCTAAAAGGGTGACAGACAACAGTGATCCTGACGTACAGCGTGAAGGAAAATACCAGGAGTATATGGAACAAAAAAGAATTGAGAGAGAGGCAATCCCACTGCATCAAGAGTGCTTTCAAGTAAGGGACAAGATATGGGTTGTCAATCATGGCATGTACAAGTTTAATCCAGGGTTACAAGGACCAGGTATTGTCATAGAAGTCAAGCCCAACAATACCTAACAAATCAAATGCAATGGCACTCCAACAGAACTGAAGTGCATACACCATTACTGCCTCCACTTATGCAAAGCAAGAACAGCTCAGTGTAACTTCTGGCTCCCTGTACCCAACGCCAAACTGGATCAATACCAAGCCTTTATTTCCAAAACTCTCAAGAAAATTCTTAAGGTTCCACCTTCTATGTTATGAATGAAATTTCAATACTTTTATTGAAAACCTGAAAAGTAAAACTGAGCCTAAGGAAAAGCCTTGTGTTGACCAGGGTAGACAGGAGCCCACCAGATTGGAAGTTGGGCCAAGCCTTGCCTGCCAGAGATGTCTTGCCCAACCCAGGAGGAATAGGAACCTGTCAGCCTGCCAAGTGTCAAGACTGGAAGTTCAATATCAACATTGGAAACCCTGGAATTAAACCCTGACCCTTCAAAAGCTAATAGGGTCACCCAGGATAGGCGGGGACCCGCCAACTTGCTCAATTGCAAACCCAAGTTGTTAATTTACTCCAAGGCTCACCAGAATCTTGAGAATGATTCCCAAAATGTTCATCAGATTGCTTTTAACCTTGTGACACCAAAGACCCAGACCTACGCAGAAGTTGTAGCTTTCCTAAAGGAGGTTACAACAAGGCCTCCTACCATTCCCGCTAATGATCACCAGCTATTCCGGTCTCCAGTCCAGAATGGGTAATACAATTTGATTGCTCAGGTGATGTGGTGAACAGTAGCGGTGGAACAAATCATTGCCACTTCTGTTCCCCAGAGAAAGCACAGCCAGGATCCACCGCCATCAAAACCAGAAGCCAAGGTTCATGCCCTGTTAGAAAATTGTCCACAGGCCTGAAGCCTGTGAAAAGAAAAAAGCAAAACCACATGGTATAAGAACCCTAGCAGTAAGTGATGTCCCCATTGTCATGTTTGATAAAAAAGCTTTATGAACCTTTGGTTCAAGAAATCCTACCTTAGCTAGTCTTAGTGATCTTTCATCTCAACTCTAGCAAAGTAGACAATCAGGCAACTGCCCCCTCTAAAGAACAACCTGCTGATCCACCTCTGGCACTATACTGTCCCCCTAGAGCCCCCTTTAGACTTGTGAATTTTACCAAATACCCGCCCAACCCCGCCTACTTAGAGTACAGCTTGGAAATCATCCTCATTGCTGATCCCTTGTCAAGGACTAGAGAGACTAAATACATAGGACACAAATAAAAGAGGATCAAGGTACCGCCCTTATTGTTCAAAGACAAGTACAATTACCTGACTGCATACTTTGTTCCCATGACTCCGCCCTTAACCCTGCAGCCTAACTGACCAATGGAACCTCCCACTGCCACTGAGACTACGTCCACTCAACTGTTTGTAGCACTCTACATTACTTTGATGGGAATGTTAGGCTCTATAATGCCCAAATCAGGGCTCTGGTCTCTGCTTGGGCAATCTGTATCCTATATTATCAAGTTAGCACCCATCCTATGGTGGACATTACCCACTGGCAAAGCTGTACCCTGTCCTCAGTCACCTAATGCCTCTATCTATGCCTGGATTCTTGACATTCCAGCACCCCAGGGGGAGATGATGCAACATATTCAATTACTCTCTCTTGGGGGATTAATTACACAAGAGACTCAACAAAAGATTCCATGACTGATCACTAAGTTGGTGGCACTACTATCATTTGACCATTATATTACGGGGATCAAGCATTTCAAATCTTAAGCAGAACACAACTTGGACAAGCCTTGTGACTTAAGAGGAACAATCACTTGAATGATCCCATGACTACCATGAAATACATGTACAGTATTTGGCTTCTCATGATGCTATATATTATCATATATTTTTCAGAGCCCAGATTGCCCATGACAACCAGCTGGCCTTCCTAGAGGCCAAACAACACACAGCCTGAAAATCATTACCAATTGTCTCCCAGAACAAAAAAGCCCCTCTTATGAATAGCAAATGGCCTGGGATTTGAGAGGCACATGAGTCTCAAATCCCTGGCTTCAATTCTATTAATGAGTTTGGCCCACCTTATTATCATGAAATAATACATAGGGAGCAAAATTGTTTGATTGCACAATCAGGCGCTCAATTGCTCACAGGTTCTATAAATAGTGTGGCACCTTAGCATGATGCATCTCAAGCAAGTTTTCTGCCATGCTGATCAATAACCATCTATCCCAAAGCTAAGTACGCAATCCCTGGTGTGAAATCCCTGGCTTTCTGACTTGACAATTCAGACATCAATCTATTGATTGGAATTTGGAAAGATATTCAGAATAAATTGATGTTTGGCCCAAATGTTGATGCATTGGCTAAATTGGTGGCACTAAAGCCAAACCGCTTCAAGAATTAAGAATGATTTTTCCTGACCCAAAATCAGTAGACTGGTCCGCCTAAATCCAATCCAAATCAAGTACCCACCTTTGATCAATCCAGCGGTGCGGCGGCACTACCCCAAAATATCCAAGTGCTCCATAGGAGCTGAAAACTTGGCTGTTAATGCGCTTTTAGGTGCTTATTCCAATCATCATAACCACATTAATGGTTAATCTATGGGTTAAACCAGTTCTGCCTATATTGGCTGGGGTTGAACCCCAAAAACTCCTTGATATTTTTCATGTGTTATATTACTATACTCTGCAATGGAGTAGATCCCACCCATAGGACATGGGATGGATGGACTGGTTTTCAGGAAGAAAGCCACAATAGCAGCTTGGCATTACAGCTGGCATCACGCTTGTTTAAGACAAGGTCAGGAGCAGAAATGATACAATAACAGTAACTCTGCAATGGAGCATTGGACAAGATGCCTTTTGGGATAACACTATTCAGTAAAGCCCCAATACATAGGCCAGTCCGGCCCTAGGATTCTTGGGTTAACTGCCCATGAGATAACAATCCTATAAAAGGATATTTTTCTAATAATAATAAAAGATTCAACTCTGGTCTCTTCAACTTTACTCTTCATTAAGGTTTTATCTGCGTTTAAAGATAGTAAGACTGTGTTTTGGTCTGCCTAGATAAGTAAAAGGTATTTTTGAAGTTAGTAACTGTGTATTGACATCCTTAGTCCTCATACAAGGAATTGATACTCTCTTCCCTTAAAGTGAACCTATCACCTCTCTTCTTTCCAAAGTTGAGACCTGGGCAAAAATGCCAGTTTGACTGAAAATGATGTCACCAGATCCCTGGTGGCACAAAAGGCTGCACTTTCACCAGTAAGTATAAGTAGTTGGATGGAGAAGCCTTCCTCACTGTTGACAACATAAAAAAACAACTTTATGCCCAGGAACCATTTTTATTGCAGGATTTATCTATTTTTTCTTTAATATATATTTTTGTTTGCATCTATTTGTGAATCTACTACACACTATAATCACGCCTATTCATTCCCTACTGGTTCAGCTCCTATCACTTTTTTCAAATCATCTAGAGCTCTTGACTTGGAGTTCTTCCATCCCCACCACCTGTATCTCCCTTCTGGCCACCCAATAGTGACTGTCCCGCCTAGCATGAAGGAGATTCCTACTACTCTCCCTCCGCCCAGTGCACCTCCTGCTCAGGATTTCAGTAAGTTGGGGCTTGTCTATATCACAGTGTTGGGGCTGACTGACTAGGTCAAGTCTCATACTGGGAGTTGGTGTCCCCTATCTACTGCAGTAAACTACATTTTCAGAATAGCGCCAATTGTGTACATGGCCTACCAGGCCCAGCCAGCCTCCCCTGTGGGAGTCCAGCCAGACTCTGGCATGGGCTGTGAAAATTTTAATATCCAATAAAGCATCATTCTCTTCTTAATTTTCCTCTTTATCTTGCTTATTATACTTCCCAGAAGTATATACTCAACATAAAGTTACTACTTTTGCATATTTTTTTAACTTTTAACTTTTTTTATAAACTCTACTAAAATAAAACTTTTACAATATTTTTTATTTTATATTTCACTGAAATCACTACTGTAGATTCAGAACCTAAAGGTAAAAATGCGGGATTGTCAAATTCTTTTGCGTGAATACACCAACTTACTGGAATATTTTCAATCCTTTTATATAAAAAAGTAAGTTGTTCTGGGATGAAAATCAATCTATTAATTTGGTGAGTTCACACAAAAGAATTTGACAATCCCACCTTTTTACCTTTAGGTTCTGAATTTATAGTATAAGTATAAAGTTTTGATATAATGATTCTTATAGTTATTTTATTTTATTTTTAAATAAAAAGCTTTATCTCAAAACTTGTTACTTATTATTTTAGGACAAGATTACTCCAAAGCAACAGAAGAGTACTAAGTATCCCTTGATGCTCACCAAAGCCACCAAGAAGAAGGCATCATCAGCACCAAAAAGGCTTCCTCCAAGCGTTCCCCTAAGCCCTCACCAAAGACCTCCCCTGAGCAGAGCCCAGCTCACTCCACTGGGGGAGAGAAATCTGATGGTTCAGTTACTGACCACAGTTTCTACAACTTGGCTTCATACAAGGAGCCTACCAAGAAGCAGCACCAAGCCAATAAGTCCCCTCCAAAGGATAAGTCTCCTACACATGAGGAGCACCAAGATAAGCCCCCTTCTGCTTACCCCCACCAAACTCCCCTCCTTCAAGTTCATCTGGGGATGATATAAAGCCCCGCCCTGATTACTTCCCTGGCTTAAGCCATGCTCCTGCTGGCCCATGAGACCCTATGTTGGCCCACAATATCTGCAATGTCATTGGGAAGTTCAAGGTTTCTTTAACCTTTCCAAAATACTTTCCCATAATGAGTGTCAAAGGGGGGCCAGCCATGGTAGCAAATGGTTACATCTTCTTGTGCAACAACGCCAACTGGGGCTTCAAGAGCCGCCACTATACCTGGGAGGACTGATCTTGCCTAGTGCGGCTCAACACTGAGCGCTGGGACTTGTTCCAAACCATCAAGGCCAAGTACTTTTGTGTGATGTTCAATACCACCATCTCTTGCCTCTTAAAGTGTTATCTGGTGCAGTTCATGCCCACCTTGAAGGACCTTTCCCCTACCCAGGAGGCTGTGATTGCCTGTAAGCACCTCTCCTCCATCAATATGAAGAGGGTGCCAACCCATAATCAGTTGATGAAGTTTGTTAGCAATAGGCGCCAAGCCCTCAATCCCCTGACCAAGAGCTCCACCACATTTAAATACCTGGTTCTCACTGATGCCCTCAAGAAAACTGAGGATTGTGAGATGTTCCTGCTTCATGACAATGGGCAGGAAGTGGAGGATAGAATCATAGCCTACACCACAACTCAAAACCTGGAGCAGCTGAACACTGCTATCACCTGGCTGTGCAACAGCACATTTGTAACCTTTCCATCCTTTTCAAGAAGCTTTGGGTCCTGCATGAGCAGCTTGTTTCCCAGGTCATCCCTCTTGTTTTCTTTCTCCTCCCTGCTGCCAAGACAGATGTCTACACCAGAGTGTTTAAAAATTTTCCAGGATGCTTTGGGCTCTCTTCCTGCTAACAAGCTCCCCCCTCCCATCCACGCCACCAGAGAAAACCCTTCTTCTGCTGAAGAGGCTGACTTTTCCCAGACCACTGAGCAGCTAGCTCATGTGCGCTCACTTGGGCCAAAGGTGATAATTATGGACTTCAATCTTGCTCAGTTCAGAGCTTTTGAGGTTACCTTTAATGGAGAAGTCTATGTCTGCTTCTTTCATTTCAGGAATGCCCTCATCAAACATCTCAAGAGCAAGAAGGAGCTCTTTGAGAAGTATCTCAATGATGGTAAAGAGAAGTGCCGCTTTTCCATGACCCAGCTTGCTGCCTTGGCTTTTGTGAAGCCTGAGCATACTGGGCTTGGCTTTGAGGCCCTCCTGGAGGATTTCTATATCAAAAAGCATTCCAATATTTCAAGGGCAACCTTGATTTCTTTGATAGGTAGTGTTTTGGCAAGAAAGTGACTTATAGGAGAGGGAAGAGTGGGGATACTGTCCCTTAGAACTGCCAGAGCACCTGCCTCAAGGGGGGAGATGAAGACAACTTTAAGCCTGGAGGTGTGGCATAAACACCTGAAGGCAAAGTTTGGGGCCAGCCTCAAGTTCAACAAGTTCTTCCTGAAGCTGCAGGAGGAGAAAGCCCAGAATGTCTCCAAGTTCTGGGACCTTGCTAAAAAAGTGGTCCCCAAAAAGAGGAAGTCCAAAGAGCAGGACTACCAGGAGGACGTTTGAAAGGTGGTGAAGAAAAATTACATGGCGGCAGAGATCCAGGTGTACCTTGAAGATGTTGCAACTGCCCTTGCTGGTGACTTCAATTATCCCAGTAAACTTTTCTTTGCTTTCCCTGGATCCTTTTTACTTTTAAATTTCTATATTTATTTATTTTTTGGATTTTGATAATTTTTTTAGGTATAAATGATAAGTTTCAGATACAGTTTCAATGTTGTTTTGTAAGAAAAATCTTAAATTTTATTCATTTATCTTTACATTATGAGATTTTTTCAGTTATGCTTATAAAAACATGAATAGTTAAATGTATTTTTTTAAATTATATAGTTTTTATAATATATTAAATATCTTTATTTTTGGTTCTTTGTAATTTTAATTTTTATGGGAATAAAAAATAATTTTATAGTGAAGAGTGTTTTTACATAGTAAATTTTTATAATAATTGCTTATATCTCCTTATTCTTATTACTTATGGTATTTTTTATTGAATTTTTTTATCTCTATGGGGTCATTTCAGTATAATAATGTATTTTAAAATATTTTTATGCTAAAAATGTTCAGGGTAAAGTTTTTTGTTAATTTAAAAAGTGTCAACATCCAGAAGACAACATTATTACAAACTGGGTTGTCACTTTACTATAGTGTTGGCATGGCCACTGTTGCCACTACCAGCCAAGAGAGGTGAGATAGTTGCTTGCGCTTGTATGAAGTAAAGCCACCTTGAAGTATCTTTTTACATTGCAATTATACGCCATGTAATCCACATCTCATTATCAAATCAAATTAAATATTATACACTGTACAGTAGTTTTAAAAGCTATTGTAACAACCAAAAAAAAACCTTGGATTTAAACAAAATGCTTTCAGATCTAGCGTATCCAACTATCAGGTTAAAATTATACACTCTATTAACAGGGATTTTTGGTGTTAATGGGCAAAATGGGTCAACACAGCAAAGAAGTGCTCACGCGCAAAGCAAAACTATTCAAAATACAATCCAAATTATATTGATTCACAAAAAATGGTGTAAGTTGACCTTTGGTGTACACATGTTTATTATGTAAATTGGTGACAAAATACATCAAAGCATAGTGAGTCAAAACTCAATCCAAAAACAAAACACAATAGCAACTCACTATGTAAACAAAACAACTTGATTGTTGTGTGCAATTTAATGTAATCAAGAATGATACCAAGGTATCTAAAATAAGGCACACAATATGAAACATAAACTTTAAAAATATTGTTTTGGGTGCTTAATTTGGCGTAAAATCTGGGGGAAATGGGTGGAAATTATTTCAGGTATTCTAAAATGGGCGTTGTAAACCAGAAACAACTAATTAAGGAATATAATGTCTATAATTGGGATATTGGGTGGGGAAATATTAATTAAATATCCTTATTCAGATAAAAGCAAAATTTAAAATTAGGGAGTAACTTAATTGAAATTCATTTAATTATTTATTAAATTATTAAAATAGAAGGAACACAACAACAGAGTATTAATGCGCCTGTTGTGCGCCGCAGTTGCAGTTGCCCTTCTTAGGTCAAAGAACAGAGTTAGTGCAATGCAAGTACCTACTCAAGAAGAAGACAGGAGAGGAGCATTCAATAGTGAGGTTGCGCTGACACAACTAGTTCACATAGCACAGCATGCAAGGGTACAGAGCATCAACTTTTGGGTCCCCAATCTTGCATGGAAGGCCATCAAGGTTACCACAACAAAAGAAGTTAGAAACAAGGAGGTAGAACTTACTTTGCATGTGTTTAACACTGTGTACTTCCAAGATTTGGTCCCATCAGCCATGCTGGAGAAGTTTAATCATGTGCTTGACACCAGCTATGAGCCCTGTAAGTGATGGCAACCAAGAGGACAACAACAATCCTAAGGTTTATAGAACCACATAGGGGCATTTAGTGTTAAAGAAAGTTGCTGTGTTCTACACCAAGGTATCCATGCCTTGCAAGTCTGTCACCAATCAGGATCCTGGCTTGTCTGAACCCACAAAGCCCACTTGGAAGTGCATTCCTTATATAAAGTGCATCATCCTTCCACAACTCATGTGGGAATCTGGTGACTACAAGGCAGCCATGGCTCTTGTTGGAGTGATCCCAAGTACGCCTCCAAGACATTCAACACCTTCATTGATACTGGCTGAGTCCTTGTTATGGAGAAATCCTTGCGTGTTTTTACCATGCTCACCAAGGAGCACAAATGGGCAATCCACCAGTGGATAACCCGGGACTGTCATCTTGAACTAGAAAATATACAGGCCATGGTCAAATCTACTTTTGGGGTTGAGGCTTCACTTTCCTTTTACTACCATCTGGTGAAGGGAATGTAATTTTCCTGGAAAAAGCTTGGGGTATCTCCCTACAACCAAAACAGCCCAGCCAATGTCAAGACCCGGAAAAAATACACTTAGGCGTACACTGCCCTCAAAGCTAAGGGGACAGTCAAATTCTACTACATTGACAAATCAGCTTTTGCTTTGTCTATGCAGAATGAGTATATCTATGTCCCAAAAGGCTCAAATGACAGGATGGCTTGGCGTGCTGCAGTCTGCGCCACAGCCTATTCAATGGTGGCTCTCCTCAGTCCAAAGGGGGTTGAGCTCTACCAAATAATATTGGGTTTGCATAACAGCCAGGCCTTCCTATCATTCATCTGATTGGTCCAGGAGCACCTGAGGTGTACAAGCCCGGGCTTCACCAATGTCATTGTGCTGGACAATGTTGGTCTCCATAAGATGGTTGATATTTTTGAGGAATTCCCAATGATTGACACTAGCATTGCAGTGGGCCCCCAGCAATTGGCCACAGCAAATTTGCGCCTTCTCTTCCTTCCTGCCTATTTGCCCTTCCTAAATCCCATTGAGGAAGTCTTTGGGTGGCTCAAGCAAGTTGTCAAGCAAGAAACTCCAACAGGGACTGAGGACCTTTTTGATTTGCATAGGCCGGGATCCATACCCTCCCAGCTGAGACTGTGGCCAAATTCTATGGCCACGCTAATTTGTTCATCCCCGCGTGCCTAGCCAAACAGCCAATTAATTAAAGGGTTAGTATGTTCAACTTTTTTTTATTCTCTAATTTACTATTCAAGATTTATTAATTATCATTTTATATTTATATGTTTCCAAGCCCGCAATCACATTCAGCAGGACCATCAATGGATGTTAGTAATTTATTTATTTTATTTTATCTTATTTTATTATGCCATCTGAGGTTATCCCAAATGCAATACTGGATTCTGCAAATATATTTATATCTCTTTTGTTAAATAAATATAAAAATAGTTTAAAAAATTAAATGTAAAATGTACAAGTTATATTTATTTTATAAACATATAATTTTATGCTTTTATGAAAACTGTTTCCGCAATATCTTTTGCAAAACTGGTTTGCTAAAATAAAAATTATAAAAATTTATTAATAAAAATAATAAAAATTGTAATAAAGTTTATTAGAATCATATTTTTATTGTGTGCGCCTATAGTGAGTCTTTTAGTATGTACCCACCCTGTGATGGAGGTGGCGCACAACCTCCACCGCCATGCCGTGGGCAGTGGATACACCTTGGTTAAAATATTCTCAGAGGCTAGACAAAGGGAGAAGGGTCAGGTGGGAATGTAGGAGCAGCATCTCTGGCGGGGCT
Organism: Entomophthora muscae; assembly: GCA_014839935.2. Lineage (NCBI taxonomy): Eukaryota > Fungi > Entomophthoromycota > Entomophthoromycetes > Entomophthorales > Entomophthoraceae > Entomophthora > Entomophthora muscae. The sequence goes on along the minus strand of QTSX02002912.1, from coordinate 317,513 downwards.
GCAAACCCATAAATCCCTGCCAGGACCAGGGTGTCTTGTATCACGTGGTCCACCAAGCTGTACCCGGGGGGACCTTCTTCCCATCCAGTGAGAGCATGGCCTTGTTGATCCCTAGGAGGACCCTGTCAAGATTCTTGTGGTGATCCACATGTGTGCAGTTTGCAGGCAAGGATGAATTTGGCTTCAAATAAAGATGATATGCTAAAGAATGACAATGTGTGGTCAGATAGTGATATTGTAAAACTAGTAAGTAACATAGAGCTGCTAGGGGTAAGTGAGGTAAGCCTAGTAGGTAACTTGGTCTACTAGGAGAAGTGAGATAACCCTAGTAGTTAACATGGTCTACTAGGGTAAGTAAGGGGAGCCTAGTAGGTAACATGGTCTACTAGGGTAAGTAAGGCCTGGCTGGTAGGTAACAAAGGACTACCAGAGGCAGTTGTTGCCTCCACCCAGCAGAAGATGTTGGCTGCTTTGGGCTATAGTACTTCACCTAGCAGGGTGGAGACTGAAATAGCAAGCAGGAAACTTTTTCTGTCTGGGGGGAGTAAGTTTGGACCCCTGGTGGGTAACGCGGGCTGCCAGGGAGGAGAAGAGCTCTGAGGGCTCTATGTACCCTGATACACCTACAGGAGGTCTGCAAGCAAGCATCCTACCTAACAGACTGACAGGGTGCCCTCGTTTATGCCCCTATGGGAGCTTTGGGGAAACCCAAAGTGAGCATTGGAGGGTATAGACATGCTCAGAGGTGTCACCAAGGTGGCTTGCTTGGGGAAGCAAGCTGCAAAACTTGGTGTGATCAGGCCTCTGGGAAGTAGAACTGATTACTCTGCAACTGAAAGCCCAGACTTCATAGCCTTAGTGAGTAAAGACAACGCATAGACATAGATTTATGGTTGAATGGCCTAAGTAGATTGCCACTTGCAAGGGCCCAGTCAAACGCCAGTTCAATGTAGACTCATGCCTGGGTCAATGAGTTCTGGTAAGAGGGGCTGAGATAAAGAACTGAGGTGGTTCACAAAATTAGCAGAGAAAACTAGCAAGAAGGACTGTTTGGTCACAGTGAAGACTAGTTGATGAACTGTTAATTCATATTGAATGGAATGGACCAATATGGTTCAGTGTGTTAAGGGAACAAATGAAGTTCCTAGTGTGGAACTGGTTAAGGATAAGCAGAAGGACAAGAAGACAGTATGAAGGACTAGCAGATCATGGGGTAGGATGGCCAAAGGACCAGAAGTTGATGCTGAAGAACGGAAGAGTTGAGAGGATGACCTAGCTGGGCTGAATACAGAGGCTGGAAGAGCTGGTTTAGTGACTTTTGAGAAGAAAATTGGATATAAAGAAGCAGTTAAAGAATGATTAAATACTGCCTGATTATGATTAAAAAAGGATTAAAAATTATAAAAAAAAGAAAGAGGAGGAAAAATAACCTATAGTTTATTAGAACTATATGTTATTTTTAGGAAAAAGATGAGAGAGAAAAAGGACCAGAAAGAAGCTGGAAGAACAGAGAAACTGTGAGAGCAAAAGAGCAAATTTTGACAAGAACAACTAGGGGAGCAAAAGGACGAGCAACAGGCAGGTTTGAAGATGCAAAAAGTTGACAGAAACACAGAGAAACGCGGAGAAACGTTGAAAAATCAAAGGATCAAAAATTGCCTAAGTGAAACATATGTGGAAGCGCTCAAGATTTGCCGGGGAAATGTGACAGGAATTACAGCAAAACCGTTCAAAGCGTGGAGCAGTGGTTTACCTGGAGCAGGGCAGCTTGGAGTTCAAACTAGGGTCAGGAACAGATCATCCAGATAAACTGTTTTGGCAAAACTGTTGAAGCAAGGCGTTTGATTGGCTGCAACCCGGAGCCTACTTAATCAGGTTTTTAAGGGCTTTAACTTGAGAGTTAAAGCCTAAAAAATGGGGAGCAGAAGCGGAAAATTCAGGGCTTTCATTGGCTGAAGTAAGTTTGAAAGTTTAATATATTATAGAAGAAGAAAAACAGGATAGTTTAAGCTTTAAAGAACCAGAGTTCTAAGAGAGGATTTTGGTCTGAAACAAGGGGCTATAAAAGGGAGAGCTATCTGAGACTCTTAAGGGACTGGATCAAGTGGATTACAAAGGCCACCAAAAGCTACAAAAGGAGCAGGAGACCAAGGATAGGAAGCCAGAGCCAAGTCAGACCACAGGAGCTTAAGATTAAGACAACAGAGCCCACAATTAAAGTGCCAGAGCCCAAGACCAAAGCAAAGGAGCCCAAGAACAAGGAGCAGAGGTCAAAGACCAAGTACAAGGAGTCCAAGATATTGTTAAAGGACTCCAAGTTTTGGCACAAATCTTTTCTTATTCCCTACCCAAAGGTGATATCTCAGAAGGTTTCTAAGGGGATCTTCCTTCTGACAGAGAATAAAGCGCCTATTACAACCCCTATCTAATTTTCCCGTGTGAAAAGAGTATATAAGTCCCATGAGTCAATTGCCCCATATTTTCTATCCTAGCCCAGGGGATGAGGAATCATACTGCCTAGGGTGCAGGAAGTTTACCTCTAGTAAATCTGCCCAGGAGGAGTGGGATAAGGTGACCAGGCATTTGGAGATGTCAAACAGAGGAAGAGAGTTCATCAGAGAAGAGTTTGCAAGACTACTCCAGGATTGGTATTGGCCTACAGGTGGGCTGGCGCCTGCTGAAGTCCAGGTATACAGTGGAGACGCTTGCTTGGTGATTGGAAAGGTACTTGAGGAGTTTGCCCTTATGCAAGCCAAGTATAAGCTTCTAACCAACCCTTCACCCCTGTTGGAGAATGACAACTCCTCCAAGCCGGTCCCTGGCTACAACCCAGGACACACTATGGGGACTAGTGACCAAGAACCCCACAATCCTCCACATCAGCGCACATCCCAAAGTAAAACAGGAACCCCAGATAAACCATCAGATGAAGCCTTTGTCCAGCAAAGGCTTCAGTAAACTCACACAGCTTATTGTATACTGCGCTTATTTTGTTTCTTGTGTTTGGTTTTAGCAAAGATCAGCTCCATTGCTTGAGGGACCCCCATCTTGTTGGCACACCAGGCCAGCCCAAAGTCCTCCAGGAGAATTTTGGTTTTCTTGAGGGCTGTTGCGTCTGCAACAGCCAATTTTGACACCGCGCGCCCAAATGTTGCAACCAAGTTTCCAGACTTGCCTGCTAATGTATCTTACAATACACAGGGTGCGCTCAATGAGCTGCCCCTTGAAGCATCTAATGTTATGGATTAATCTGATGGCAATATCAAATGGTGGGTACTTCATCCTAATTAGGAGCGCTACCAATTCAACTTGCTGATTCCCGCACAAGTTATTCATTGGCTTCAAACCTTACATGGAACTTCCCACTATGCCACCCCCTTGTGGCCTTGTGGCTTTCCCCATATAGTATATTAATCACAATATTCTACAATAAACAATACCTTATTCTTATTATTCTGCCCTTTCTATTGGACTGTTGTCTTCCCCAATTCTAAATACTGAATCCTCATTGGTTCAGTTGCAACAATAGTACTCTCCATATAATGAGGTACACTGAATTCAATAACATACAAACACAAAAGATCCAATGTCCAGAACTTGAGGCACTCCTAAATGAATACGCTTGCATATTCAAGGAAGAATTCACAAAGTTACCCCCAAACAGGAGATAAAACATGGCATCATTTTATGCAAGGCCATTCCTAAACCTGCACCCCTCTACAGACTCTCCCCCATGGAGACACAAACCCTCAAAACACACATTGAGAAAAACCTAGCTAAAGGCTTCATCCGCCTGTCTGAATCCCCATGGAGGGGCAGCAGTGTTCTTTGTAAAGAAAAAGGAAGGCACTCTACGTCTAGTAACTGACTACAGAGCACTAAATGCAAGCACAATAAATAATAAATACCCTCTTCTACTTATAGAGGATCTGTTTGCAAGACTCCAGGTACCAAATTTTTCTCCAAAATTGACCTCACCTCAGGTTACAACCAAGTTGAAGTAAAGGAAAAGGACATACCAAAAACTGTGTTCCATACACAATTTGGATCCTTTGAATGTAGAGTAATGAACTTTGGGATGATCAATGTTCCCGCGACGTTTGTCACCATGATGAACCAAGCACTAAACAGTCTCTCAAATACATTATGCTACCTTGACAATATCATCTTATTCTCAAAAACAAAAGAGGAACACCTCACTCATGTCTGCAAGACACTCAATCAACTTGCAAAGCACAAACTTTAGGCAAAACCAATTAAGTGTTAATTTATGGAAAAGGAACTCCTGTTCTTGGGCCACATTGTCTCTGACAGTGGCATCAAAGCAGATCCAGAGAAAATTAAAGCCATAAATAACATACAACGCCCCACCTCTGTTAAACAAGTTAGATTCTTTCTCAGTATGGTAGCTTACCTAAGGAAATACATCAAAGACTGCGGAAAACTAACCACACCAATCAATGACTTAACCAAGGGTAATGCCAAAAAGAAATTCATCTGGACTCCAGAATGTGACAAGAATTTCCACTTATTAAAAAAAGCCCTGATTGAAGAACCAATCTTGCAATACCCTAACAATAATGGGTGCTACAAGCTTGAGTCAGATGCCAGCAACACCGCCATTGGTGCAGTCCTGCACATCTGCCAGCCAGGGCAGCAAGATTTCCTGTCAGTATGTTATGAAAGCAGAAAACTAACTAATACTTAACAGAGATACCCAATACACAATAAGGAATTGCTAGCAATATACCACACATGCAAGAAATGGAGATGTTATCTGAAAGAACATTTAAACATCTGAGTACTAACTGACCATAATTCCTTAATCTATTTCAAAACTCAGAATGCAATTGCACGGCAACAAGACAAATGGATGTCCTTGATAGAACAGCTTAACCTGGACATCCAGTACAAAAAGGGGCAGAGCTGGTCACGGCTGATGCTCTCACTTGACTATGTCAGCCTAGAGAGAATCACCCTGACCACCTGGACCCTGACTGGCTAAACCTGTACAAACTGAGTATAAAACCAAAGAGAAAGACCCCTCAACACATCAACTGACCCACAATACATCAGTAAGAAACAAAAAGTATTTCCATTTATCAAATGTGTCAGGGCCCAGAGCACCCTGGACAGTCAGCTGGCCTCTCTAGAGGTGATTAAACATGCAGCATGGAAACCTCCACAAAGCACTTCCCAGGGCAAAATACCCCCTTTCAACTAAAAAGTGGCCTGGGATTTGAGAGGCACACAATCCTCAAATCCCTGGAATCAAGCCTGTTAACAAATCTGGGCCATCTACCTATTGGGAAATGGCACATTGGGAACGCAACTGTTTGATCATGCAATTGGGCAATTGATCCATTGCGGGAGCTAAAAATAACTGTAGCAACTTGCCATGCTGAAAAATTCAAAAGGTTCATGTTATAACAGCCAATGAGAGCTCACCCTCTTGGCCAAGCGCGCAAATTCCAGGTAAAATTGCAAATCCACCTCCAAATGATGCCATCAGTTCTCTGGTGGCACAAAAGGCCATAGAATCATCAGTAAGTATAAGTAGTGAGGGGGAGAAGCCCTCCTCACTGTTGACATCTTAATAAAGCGAGTTTATGCCTAGAAATTATTATCTTATTTCAGGAATTGTCTATTTTTGCTCAAATTTAATTATTTTCTTTGCATCTATTTGTGAATCCACCACAATGTACAAACTAGCCTATCCACATCCACCTGGTTATACTCCTTCTGCCCTTGTTGAACCACCCTGCGCCCTTGAGCTGGAGTATTTCCATCCACACCATTTGGATCTGCCGCCAACCATGAAGGATATTCCAACTGCACCTCCTCTCCCAACTGTGCCGCCCACTCAGGACTTCAGCAAGCTAGGTTTTGTCTACATCACCGTATTGGGGCTGGCCAACCAAGTTGTGCCCCATACTGGGAGTTGGCGCCCCCTGGCCACTGCCCTCAACTACCTGGTACAGATTGCGCCTATTGTGTACATGGTCTTTCAGGCCCGGCCTGCCTCCCCTGTGGGAGCTCAACGGGACTCTGATATGGGCCATGAAAAAATGGCACAGTATACCAAATTATTAATGACAAACATGTCCTGTACATTCCACTTGCACAAAGAGTTGACACCATACTAAGACATCACCACCTACTAGGCCACAAAAAGGCTAACAACCTATACCTCACACTAAAAGAGGTAGTATGGTGGCCCAATCTTAAACAGGATATAGTTGATGCTCTGAAAAAGTGCACAGTGTGCAAGAAATATACCAGTACAAAGGCTCCTCAGCTAACGGTCAACCCAGTACCAGACCCTGAACCATTCAAGGTTTGGGGACTGGACGTAGTGGGCTCCTTCCCAGAAACAAAGACAAACCAATGTTTCTTAATTATAGCTATCAACTTTGCCACACGCTGGCCCATCTTCTGGGCAACAAAGGACCACAAAGCTGAAACCATCAACCGTTTTGTTAACAAAGCAATCATAGCTAACTACGGCACTCCAGACTATATCATACCTGATGGAGCAACAGATTTATCAGGTCATGTAGTAAATGAAAACTTGAAATCCAAAAACATTAAACACTCCACAACCTCTCCTTACAGGCCACAGGCCAATGGTAGAGTGGAACACCTAAACGGCAGCCTTATCAGGACTCTAGAGAAAATAATGGATGGTAAAGCCAAAGACACATGGCCACTATACGTGAAACATGCATTACTAGTATCCTGAGTTTGCACCAACCAAGGGACAGGCTATTCACTGTTTGATCTAACCTCCAGGTACAAACCGGAATAATCACCTGCAACAAACAGCCCTACATAAAGATCCCCCTGGGGAAACCTCCCACAGTAGAGCAAGCACCAAACCTACAACGCATCCGCTTCAAAGCTAAAATAGCTGAAATGAAGAGGCTCAAGACACAAAAAGTAACCTCCATAGAGGAACCACTTCCCATCAACTCCCCTGTCTGGATTCTAGCTGGCAACAGAAAGAAACTAGACTCAGTACACCCAGGACCAGGAAGAGTCATCAAATACAGACCAGAGCACAACACTTACCTAGTAAAATTCCAAAGTGTCAAAAAACCAATTATCAAGAAATACCACAGAACCTTTCTCTGCCTCAGTAAAGGAGAGCACTCAACCAGACTGGTTCCAACTAGTAAACAGCTCCAGGAGTATCAGGCGGCAGCTGTGAAAATGAAGCCCTCTCCTGATGTACCAGAGTAACCCCTTAAGGGGGTGTCAAGGGTCTGGATGTACAAGTATTCTGGCTACCGCCAACCTACTTAACATCCAGCCATTGCCCAATTTAGTCCTATTCCAATATACCGTTTGACATACCAAGAATGGTAACCAAGCAATATCACCTGACTGTCCATGTATCCAGTGGCTCAAATCCATATAGCACATGACCAACCCCTAGGTTCAATCCAACTAAATCCCCACCACAGCCAAGTCTATATAAGTCTAAAGTATTATCCAATAAAATATACTTCTCTTCTTTCTTAATTCCATATTTGAAGCTTCCCCAAAAGGCGCTCCTTATCACCTTTATTCAAAAATGGCAATAAGTTTGGAGCGCGGGGTCCTTTGGTCTATATAGTACCCCACCTCCAAACTTAACATTTTCCATGGGGGGTTCATCAGGGCATTGGGAAAGGCAGGGTTGGGGGAACTGGGTGCTTGGGTCCAAAGGCAGCAAAATGGCACTTGGCCTGGGAGTTCTTTCATTGGTCAAGAATCTTGATTTGGCTACCTGATTATCTTTCTTTTGTGTTGTGGTCATGGGACTGGGCCGCGGGCCTGTGCCTCTTTCCTGGGTTGGCTACTGATTAGTTACTGGTGTAGACTTCAAGTTCATGAAGCTAATAGTTGTCAAATCAGTACCTTCATTAGGCGCTGTTATTAGTCTTCCGTTTGATGCAATAATTTCCTTGGTTTGGCTTGTTTCACTGCATGGGCCAACATTCTTGGTATCAGCTTGTGGGGGCTCAATCCCAGAAAGGCGTGGGCAGGGGGTCCTGCAGTCCACAGGCCTGGCAGCCCAGGGGGTCCAGGATTGTGGTTTGATTCTTGCTCTTGAGCCCAGGTTTCCAGAGAGGAAGAATTGTCAATCCTGACACCATCCCCTTCTTCCCCTGAGGGCCCTCCCTTCTGATTCTTCTTGTTCAGGTAGAGTTGGACAGCTTCTTGGGCATTAGTCAGGTTGCTCAGCAGTTCCCAAGTACTTTCTTCTAGTGGGTATCCTTTCCACTTGACGTAATACTGGGGTTTTTGGTAGTGGGTTTGGTTGCCGTGTATGTATTCAACTTCATATTCCTCAGCACAGCCTATTTGGATAGGTGGGGGGGCTGTCTTAACCCGTTGGTGGGGGAGCAAATTCCCATCTTTTTTTGAACAACAGGGAGAAGTGGAACACATAATGAATTTTCCAGGAGGGGGGTAGGTCTAGCTTGAAGGCAACCTCACCAACTAGTTTGGTGATCTTGTGGGGGCCGCTTCTTCTGTGAGCTAATTTCCTGCAGGGCACGTGCAGGGGTACGTTCTGGGAGTCTAGGTATACTTTGTCTCCAACTTGTAAGGGTTGTCCTGGAATTTTTTTAGGGTCAGCAAAGGCTTTGTATATCTGCACTGCATGGTTCAGGTTGGTCAAGTATGTTTTTTGTGTGTCATGAATCTGTTCAATCCAGGAGTGTCCAGTGGTGTTCAATTCCCTTTTGCCAATCTGGGGGTCCCAGGTGGGGTCAAACCCATAGTTGGCTTTGAATAAAACATGCCTGTGGAGGCGTGATACTTACTGTTGTAGGAAAACTGGGCCCCAGGGAGCATTTTGGCCCAATTGTCCTGATCAGTGTTGGTATAGCATCAAAGATATATTGTTCAAGGATCTGGTTCACTCGCTCAGTTTGGCTGTCTGTCTGTGGGTGATAGGAGGTCGATACACATCTCTTGATTCTTAAGTCTCTCATCACTTGCATCCAGTAGTTTGATGTGAATTGGGTCCTCTGTCTGTGATGATTTCTTCGGGTGTCCTGTGTTGCGTGAGAATGCGGTTGTGGAAGTGTTGGGCTGTTTCTGCTGCCGTACAATTGGTGGTGATTGGTACAAAGTATGCCATCTTAGTGAAGCAGTCTACCATAACCAGGATTGTATTTTACGAGAGGATTGGTGGCATTTCCACGATGTATTCCATGAAGACAGATCTTCAAGGTCCATGGGGTATTTTTAAGGGTCTTAGAAGTCCTTCAGGTTTGTTTCTGCAAGTTTTGGTCCGCCCACAGGTCTCACACCCCTTCAGGTACGTGCTTACATCTTGATCCATTTTTGGCCAAGCAAAGTTCCTTCTGATGCTCTGGAGGGTCTTGAGCCTACCCAGGTGTCCAGCCATCTCAGAATTGTGATAGTTTCTCAAGATGTTGGTTCTGATGTCCCCTTCTGGCACAAAGATCCTGTTGTGGAGCATTAGCGCTGTTCTCTTCAATGAGTAGCCTTTTTGGTAGTGGGCGCTATCCAAGGATTTGGAGAGTTCAGAGATCATGATCTTGGTGAACTCATCTAGTTTTTGGGCCCTTAGTACTTCTGGTTTGCTGGCTCTGATTTTCATCAATTCCAGGTGAATGCCTAGGCTTGCTGTGTCCAAAAGGACTTGGGTGTTTTGGTTGCGGGTTTCTAGGTGGGTAGGCACTAGGTCAGTTCTACTTAGGGCATTGGGTACCATGTTCATCTTCTCTGGCTTGTAGTCTATGATCAGATTGTAGTCAGCCAGTTCTAAGGCCCATCTAGCCTGTTTTTGGTTCAGCTGGTGTGGTTTGAAGAAGTAGACCAAGTTCTTGTTGTCTGTCAGGACCTTTACTGGATATTCAGCGCCACATAGGTATCAGCGCCAATGTTTCAGGGTCTTTATTATGGCTAGCATCTCCTTGTCATATATTGGGTAGTTTCCTTCCGCGGGTAGCATCTTCTTGGAGTAATATGCTATAGGATATAGCATACTATCTCTTCCTTCCTGAAGAAGGACCCCGTCCACTACAAATTCTGATATGTTGGTTTCTAGAACAAAAGGTTCGGAGGGATCTGGTATGGCCAGGACAGGGGCAGAGGTGAAGGCAAGTTTCAAGATTTCAAAGGTGGTGGTACATTCTGGAGTCCAGGCAAAGGTGACCTTGTCAAAGCAAAGGCAGGTCAGGGGAGGGTAATGTGAGAAAATTTTGGATGAAATCCCTGCAAAAATTTGCCAGGCACAAAAAACTTCTCACATCATTTCTTCTTTTGGGCACCAGCCAAGATGTTATTGCTTCTACTTTATCCTGTGCCATGGCAAAGCTGCTGGTCTTCACTACACATCCCAGGAATTCAACTTTAGACTGAAAGAATTCACAATTATTAAGCTTAGCATGTAAGTTTGCTTGGGAGAGTTTCTCTACTATAAGGTCCAGGTGGTGCAGGTGTTCCTTGTGAGTCTTGCTGTAGATGAGAATGTTGTCCAGATATGCCACACAAAAACGGTCAAGATATTCCCCTAGGACAGTGTTGATCATCCTTTGGAAAGTGCTGGGGGCGTTGCAGAGGCCAAAGGGTATTACAAGGTACTTGTACAGCCCATATTGGGGTTTGAAGGCCATCTTGCAATTTTCTCCCTCCTTGATTTAGATTTGGTTGAACACATCTCTTAGGTCAATTTTTGAGTACACCTGGGCTCCAGTCAGTAAATCACAGAGGTTGTTGGGATTGGGGATGGGGTAGCAGTTCTTCACTGTAATGTTGTTCAGTTTTTGGTAATTCACACATGGACGCATCCCACCATCTTTTTTCCCTAAAAACAGCATGGGCAACAAGCAGGGTGCTTTTGACACCCAGATAAACCCTTTTTTGTCATATCCTCAAGGGATGCTTTCAAGTCCACTTGCTTGCAGTGGTTACAGCTGTAGATGGGGCTGTGGTGCGTTTGAGCCCCTGGTAACAGGTCTATGGTGTGGTTGTAGATTGAATGGCTGGGTAGTTTTGTGGATGCTTCTTCACCAAACACATGGTTCCATCTCTGTAGGAGGTAGGCAGTATCCCAACACTAGGTTCTATCTTCCTGGTCAAGAGTTTGTTGGTAGGGGGTTGGTCATAGCTCATGCAAAAAAGGAACAGTATCACAGGATTCCAGTTGGCCCAATGTGGCGGTTTGCTCACAATAGTTCAGGATCAGGCCATGTCTGTCAGACCAGGAGTCACCCAGTATAAGAGGGTGGGGTAATCCTGGCAAGAGGATCAGGGACAATGGGTATACATTGTGTCCAATGGTCAATGGGAGTTCTTGTTCACACTCATAGCTAGTGTTCAAGGAGTTGTATCCCATGATTACTTGTAGACTGTGCTCTGAGGCTGTCAAGTCTACTTCCTCTGCTAGGCTGGCGTCAATAAAACTTTCATCTGCCTCTGTATCAATAAAGTCTTCAATCTTGCTCTTGTTTCCAGCTACTTCTATGGTCACTTGGATGAATTTGTAAGACTGGGAAGAAGTGTTTATTTGCGCCAGTGAGATTGGAGCAGTGTTCTTCTTAGGGCAGGCTCTGGTCAAGTGGCCCGCCTTGTGGCAGTGGAAGCAGAGTCCTTTGTGGTAGTGTCGTTAGAGCTCTTCAGGGGTCATCCCTGTTCTGTTGGGGGTCAGTGTTTGGGGTTGGCGGGTCTGGGAGGAGCCAGTATTCTCTTAGTTCATGCTAAGACCCTTGCACAGGGGAATTGGCTTGTCTAGGCTGAGGGTGGGCAGATGGTGCTTCAACAGGTTCTTCATTGCTAGGTTGACTCCCTTTTGGAAGATAACAGCTGCCAGTTTGTCCTCAAGTGGGGTGCAGGTTTTCAGTTTGAGGAATTTGTCAATATACTCTTGGATGGGTTAGGGGCCTTGTCAAATTTCTAACAGGGAGTTCAGGGAGTAGTATCTAGTGTTGCAATCTTCCCCAGTGGCCATTAACTCAGCCTCAAACTTGGCGTAATCTAAGCAGAATTCTTTGTCCTCAGCTGTGGCCTTGCCAAACCAGTCTAAGGCGTCCCCCAATAGCATTGGAGCAACCCCAAGGATCTTCTCAGTATCACTGGCGTAAGAGGGGGCATTGGTAGGGAAATGCAGGCGGAGGACCAGCATGGCACATCTAGCTTCCTCAAGTGTGAGCTTCCCCATCTGAGGCATCTCTACCTTTGTGAGGGACTGATTCACAATCACATTTTGCACTTGGTAGGAGGGAGCTTTGTTGGCGTCAGCTGTATCAGCATCAGTTCTCTTTGGGTCATTTGGGTTTGTATTATTCCACATGGAAGAGATCAGGTTTGTGGTCATCTTATAGGTGTAATAAGTGATTATCAATAGCAAAAGCATACAAGATGCCCCAAGAAATAACAACATATTGGGGCTCAGGGTACCAGGTTTAAAAAAGATTGCCATAATTTCAGGGATCCAGTCTTGAGCGGCCGGCCTGTTGTTTTCAGGGGTAACTTGGGCCAAGTTTTTTGCGGGCAATGCCCACCACAAGAGGGGAGCTAACCTTAAAAGGTAGGAGGCATACTTTCCCACCCAGGACCACGGGCCGGCAGCTGGGATTATAGTGTCAATCACCCCTGTTAGGGTGATGTACGCAATCCCAAACAGCTTACCAGAATAGTTGGTTGTAAAGTCAGGTGAGGAAGCAGGCATAGGTTTTGGGGTCACAGGCGGTTCCATGTGCAGGTTGTAAGCAGGGAGATAGTTGAATTTCCCTCTGAACAACTTGGGTGTTGAAAATATCCACAGGCCTTGTCAGTTGTATCTAATTGCAGATTGCATGCGGGCCAAAGGATTGAGTTTGAGTATCTTTTCCGGGGTGTATTCCTTGTATTCAGATTTCAGAGGGTAGTTGGTAAAATGGATGGGTCCAAAGGGTACACCAGAAGGACAAAAAACAGCGGGTGGTGGGGCAGGCAGGCCAGGAGATCTCAAACTGAATTGGTAGACAACAAATACAAAATATGGCAATAGCTGTGTGGGCCAAATAACATAACCTTTATTCAAAATGGCAATAAGTTTGGAGCGCAGGGTCCATTGGTCTATATAGTACCCCACCTCCAAACTTAACATTTTCCATGTGGGGTTCATCAGGGAATTGAGAAAGGCAGGGCCAGTGGAACTGGGTGCTTGGGTCTAAAGGCAGCAAAATGGCACTTGGCCTGGGAGTTTTTTCATTGGTCAAGAATCTTGATTTGGCTACCTGATTATCTTGCTTTTGTGTTGTGGTCATGGGACCAGGCCACGGGCCCGTGCCTCTTTCCTGGGTTGGCTTCTGATTGGTTGCTGATGTAGACTTCAAGTTCATAGGGCTAATAGTTGCCAAATCAGTACCTCTATTAGGCGCTGTGATTAGTCTTCCAATTGGTGCAATAATTTCCTTAGTTTGGCTTGTTTCACTGCATGGGCCAACATTCTTGGTATCAGCTTGTGGGGGCTCAATCCCAGAGAGGCGCAGGCAGGCGGTCTTGCATGTCACAAGTGACAAACTGTTATCAACTATGCTCATTGAAAGGCCTCAACTACGAGACTCAAACCCTGGCTCCCTGTGGGCCGCCAGCCCGCAGGGCCAGTTGCCCGCAGTTTTTTGGGCTCAAACCAAAGCAGGATTTGACTTTGGAGAATCCTTTGAAGCTTAGCAAATCAAATTCACCTACAGCAATGCCTCCCACGCCAAAGGCTCCTGACAACTTGACTAATCAGCGGGAGGGTCCAGCCACAGATCCCAGGATTTCTTGGGCCCACACAGAAGGGAAAACCAAGAACCTTCCCATAGAATGTGGGCCATCCAGAGACAATCAATCCCACAACCTGACTAGGAAAGTTGAGTATTCTCAGTTCAAACCAGCCAATGGATTAACTCCCGCAATTGATGCCGTCAAAGACTGGGAAGACCTGACAAACAGAAAACCCCTGGCCAAGGAAATTTGTGAAAGTTTTACCATGACAGATGGGCATACTTATACCCTGGACTGCCAGGAAGATGCCCATCACCATTCTTGCAATAAAGTGACATGAACCTTTGGTTCAACCAGATCATACCTTATTTCAGGGATCCAACATGTGGGGAGTTCCTGAGAACTTTCAGGCAGACGGCCCGCATGCCAAGCAGGGAGAGCCCACCACAGGATTGAGGCTAACTTTACAATATAAGATAATGATTTTCCAAGGATTGCCCAAGGTCTGCTTGTAGGCACCATGGAATCAATCAACCCAGTGAGGGTGATATTCATCACCCCAAATATTTGGGTGGAAGTGGATTCATCAGTGGCAACAGATTCTTGTGGACGGTTGGGCCGCGGGGTGAGGGGCGGCGTCATTGGAACTAAATACGCAGGCAGGAAATTATACTTGTCTTCAAATAGCAGGGGAGGTATGGTGAATTTGATCCCTTCTCTGTATAAAGTTTCAGTCTCTCTAGTTCTAGCTTCAGGGTCGTGTATGAGGATCTCCTCCAGAGTAAACTCCAAATACGCCAGGTTGGGTGAGTACTCGGTAAAATGTACTAGGCCAAAGGGAGCTCCTGGTGGACGGTAAAGTTTGGGCGGCTGGTCCAGGGTTTCTTGGGGTATGTGAGCACGGGGGACAAGGCCGCAAGGAGTAGACTGTAGATGAAATAAAACTAATAACAAGTATGGTATGATCCAGTTGACCCAAAGGTTCATATCACTTTATTGCAAGAATGGCAATGGGCATCTTCCTGGCGGCCCAGGGTATAAGTATGCCCATCTGTCATGGCAAAACTTTCAAAGATTTTCATGGCCTGGGTTTCCCCATCTACTAGGTCCTCACAGCCCTTGGTGGCAACAATTGCAGGGGTTATTTCATTGGCTGACTTGCAACTAGAGCACTCCAATTCCTTAATCAGGTCACAGGACAGGTCATCTCTGGGTGGCCTGCTTCTTATAGAAGGTATCTTTGTTTCTTCTTCTGTAGTGGCCCGGGTTATTCTGGGGTCTCTGGCTAATACGGCCCGTTGATTGGTTGGGTTAACAGGAACCTCTAGCGTGGGGGCATTGTTGTAGTCAAACTTGGTTCATCAAACTTCAGGAGATTCTCCAAAGTCAAATCCAATTCTAATTTGAACCCCAAAAACTGCAGGCGGGCAGGTGGCTGGCCCTGCAGGCTGGCAGCCTGCGGGGCGTCAGGGTTTGACTCCCATAGTTGAGGCCTTTTGATTATCATAGTTGACAGGAGTTTGTCACTTGTGACACCTTACTTGTTATTAGTTATATTTCATTTCCAGCCTACATCTTGCAGCTCTGCACCCCACACCCACCTACCCCAAGAAACTGCAGACCAGCTGCCCAACATTTACCGTCCACCAGGAGCTCCCTTTGGCCCAGTACATTTCACCAAGTACCCACCCAACCCAGTGTATTCTGAGTTTATCCTAGAGGAAATCCTGATCCATGACCCCAAAGCTAGAACTAGAGAGACGGAAGTCCTTTACAGAGAGGGTACCAAAATCTTCTGGTCCCCTCTGCTATTCCGAGACAAGTATAATTTCTGGCCTGCATATTTGGTTCCAATGACACCGCCCCACACCCTGCAGCCCAACTGCCCGCAAAAATCTGTTGCCACTAATGAATCCACTTTGACCCAGGTATTTGGGGTGATGTATATCACCCTCACTGGATTGGTTGATTCCATGGTGCCTATGAGCGGACCTTGGGCAGTCCTTGGAAAATTGTTATCTTATATTGTAAAGTTAGCCCCAATCTTGTGGTGGGCTCTCCCTGCTGGGCCTATGGGCCGTCTGCCCGCAAGTTCTCAGGAACCCCCCACATGTTGGATCCCTAACATTATGGCAATCTACCTCAAACACAGTAACCTGGGCCCCAAGATGTTGTTAACTCTTGAGGCATCTTGTATGCTATTTTTATTGATTTCAGCTTACTATGTGTACAAGTTAGCTACCAACCTGATCACTTCAGTGACCTGACACCAAACCAGCCCTGAACAGAAAGATGCCCTGCTTTGCAATAAGAAGACCAAGACCCCAAACTTGCAGGTGCAGAAAGTCATAGTAAACCAGACCACAACCAAAGTAGACATGCCCCAGATGGGGAAGTTCACCATAGAAGAAACCAGAAGAGCAATGCCAGTCCTTGCCTCCATTTTCAAGCCAACGCAAACTCATACTCCAACAACACCAAGAAAGTCCTTGGGGTAGCCTCCATGCTCTCTGGAGATGCTCTGGACTGGTTCAGGAAAGCAACTGCCAAAGATGTTGAGTTCTGTCTAGACTACTCCCAATTTGAGAGCAAACTGATGGCCACAGGCAACAACCAAGACACCCGCCACCACGCCTTAATCAGCTTACTGGACATCCAACAAGGCCTACGCTCTCTGCAAGCTTACACTGACAGGTTCCTGAAGTTGAAAGCCAGAACCCAGCTTGAGGACAAGCTATCGGCCATCTTGTACTGCTGAGGAGCCTGCCCTGCCCTGAAGAAGCTCCTCAAGCACCACCCCCCTACGCTTGGTCTGGATGAACTACTCCTCTTGTGCAGAGGGTTGAGCCTCAACCAAGAATGCACCCCATCTTCCACCCAGCGCACGAGCCGAGCCCCAATGCCCGGCAGACAAGGAATGTCCTCTGATGAACTACAGTGCCACTACTGTGAAGGCTTGTGTTTCTATTGCCACAAACCCTGGCACCTCACCAAGGCTTGCCCTAAAAAGAGTAACCCCTCAGTTTCCTTGGCACAAATAAACACCTCTACTCAATTGTACAAATTTATCCAAAATCAAAGCAAAAACATCCACAACATCCCAGACTGTTGGAGCTTTCATTGATACCGGAGCAGAGGAGAGTTTTATTAATGCCACCCTTGCCAAGGACCTTGGATTGAAGGCCACCAACAAAATTGTCAAAGTAATCATGGGAAACAGCTCCCATGACTTGGGTTTCAGGTGTGCAACTAAATTACCCATGAAAATTGGGTGGAACTTGTACCCAGCATTCCCCATCATCCTGAAAGGGCCTCCTCACCCCCTGATCCTAGGGGACTCCTGGTCCCAGAGACACGGTGCTATTCTGAACTTCCATAATCAAACGGTTGCCTTGAAGGGAGACAATTTGTGTGATGTAGTGCAGTTCCAGTTGGGCCCAACCAGTAAGGAACCCAACACACTCCTGACCCTGAGAATGGAACCCAGTGTGGAAAGCCTACCTGCCCCCTTGGAAAAGTGGAGCCACGTCTTCAGTGAGGAAGCAGCAACCCAGCTTCCCAGTCACACAATCTACAATCACGCCATTGACCTGTTACCTGGGACCCAATCACACCACGTCCCTGTTTACAGCTGCAATCACCGCAAACAAGCAGCACTGAAGACATACCTGGAGGACATGATGAAAAAAGGCTTCATCTGGGTGTCAAAAAGCCCTTGTTTGTCACACATGCTGTTTGTAGGGAAGAAAGATGGCGGGATGCACCCCTGCGTAAACTACCAGAAAGTGAACAATATCATTGTGAAGAACTGCTATCCCATTCCCAACGCTGACAACCTTTGTGATGTATTGACAGGAGCCCAGGTGTACTCAAAAATTGACCTGAGAGACGCCTTCAACCAGATCAGAATCAAAGAAGGGGATGAATACAAGACAGCCTTCAAAACTAGATATGGTTTGTACAAGTACTTGGTCATGCTGTTTGTCTTGTGTAATGCCCCCAGCGCTTTCCAAAGAATGATCAACTCTGTCCTTGGCAAGTATCTTGACCAGTTCTGTGTGGCTTATTTGGATGACATCCTCATATACAGCAAGTCACATGAGGAACACCTCCAACACCTTGACCAAATACTGGAGAAACTCTCGCAGGCCAACCTACATGCCAAGCTGAAGAAATGTGAATTCTTTCAATCTGAAGTCAAATTTCTGGGATATGTGGTGAAGACTGGCGGGTTTGCTATGGCGCAGGACAAAGAGGAAGCAGTGACAGCCTGGCCAGTACCCAAATGCAGAAAAGAAAAAGTTTTTTGGGCCTGGCAAACTATTGCAGAGATTTCATCCAAAAAATTTCTAAGATTACACTACCCCTGACTCATCTTTTCTCTGACAAGGTCCAGTTTGTCTGGACTGAGGAGTGCACCTCTGCGTTTGAGGCTCTAAAACTTGCGTTCACCTCCGCTCCTGTCCTGGCAATGCCTGACCCAGCTAAGCCTTTTGTGCTGGAGACAGATGTGTCCAACTTTGCGGTGGGTTGGGTCCTTCTTCATGAAGGAGGGGATGGTATGCTACATCCTGTAGCATATTACTCTAAGAAGATGCTACCAGCTGAAGAGAACTACCCCATATATGACGAGGAGATGTTAGCTATAATGAAGACATTGAAGCACTGGCGCAGGTATTTGTGTGGTGCTGAACATTGGGTGAAGGTTCTGACAGACCACAAGAACTTAGTCTACTTCTTCAAACCACGCCAGCTGAACCAACAACAAGCAAGATGGGCCTTGGAACTAGCTGACTACACCTTGACCATAGACTACAAGCCAGGAAAGGTTAACGTGGTACCAGACTCCTTGAGCAGGAGAGCCAACCTGATTCCCTCCTCTACAGAAATCAAGGACTGCAACACCCACACACTATTAGGCCCCGCCAGCCTAGGGATACATCTGAAGTACCTAAAGATTGCCGCCAGAAAACCCAATGTGAAAAAAGCCCAGAAACAGGACACCTAATCAACCAAGCTAGTCAAAGCCCTGACAAAGGACCTGGATTGCCACCACTCAAAGAAAAGTTATTCCCTGAAAGATGCTACCCTGCTGCTCCACAACAGGATCTATGTACCCAAAGGCCCAACCCAAACAAAAGTATTGATTGACCACCATGACTCAGAGATGGCCAGCCACCCAGGTAGACACAAATCCCTCTCAAGTATCAAGCAAAACTATGCATGGCTGGGCATGAACAAAGAAGTAGCTGCCTACATCAATGGTCGTGAAACCTGTGGAAGAATCAAGACACATTGCTCTAAGCCAGAAGGGTTACTGAGACCTCTGGACATCCCTGCTGGCCCCTGGAAGTCAGTGTCAATGGACTAAATAGTAGAACTCCCCCTTCAAAATCCTTTGACACAATCCTGGTCATGGTTGACTGTTTCACAAAAATGGCCTAATTTTGTCCTGATCACTACCCACTGCACAGCAGCTGAGACCGCCAGACACTTCCACAACTGCATCCTGACACAACACGGCACCCCAGAATAAATCATCACTAATAGAGGACCCCAGTTTACTTTCCACTACTGGGCCTAAGTGATGAAGGACCTTGGAATAAAACGTTGCGTGTCAACCTCCTACCACCCGCAGACAGATGGACACACTGAACAGGTCAACCAAATCCTGGAACAAAACCTCTGATTCTATGCCAACACTGACCAGGACAATTGGGCTGACATGCTTCCCATGGCCCAGTTTGCATACAATAGTAAAGACCACACCTCCACTGGGATGTGTCTGTTCAAGAACAACTATGGGTGTGATCCATCATGGGACCCTAGCATTGGCAGCAAGGAACAGAATACAGCAGGACAAACTTGGATTGAACAAATACATACCACCCAGGAAACCTTTCTAAGGAACTTGACCCACGCTGTTAAGACCTACAAAGTGTTTGCCAACAAGAAAAGAGTCCCCAGGAAACCTCTGGAAATAGGCAATGAAGTTTACCTCAACTCACAGAATGTTTCCCTACATGTACTCAGTAGAAAGCTAGCCCACTGCCGCTGTGGCCCTTACAAAATCATAAAGCAAATAGGAGAAGTGGCATACAAGCTAGAGCTGTCGCCTACTTGGAAAATCCACAATGTCTTCCACTGATCACTGCTATTCAAGAAAGAAGGAACCTCCCTCCCCCACCAGAAGATAAAGACCACCCCTCCACCCATCCAAGAGGGGCGCTCAACCAAATACAAAGTAGAGTACATCCATGGACACCGCCTCCACTACAAGACCCCACAGTACTATGTCAAATGGGTAGGATACCCCTCCCCCCAAAGAAAGTACCTGGGAACCAGTCTCCAACTTGCCTAACAAACAAGAAGCCATACAGCAATACCTGGGGAAAGAGGCCAGGAAGGAGGAGGGCAACAGGAGAGAAGGGGATGATGTCACAAGTGACAAACTGTTATCAACTATGCTCATTGAAAGGCCTCAACTACAAGACTCAAACCCTGGCTCCCTGTGGGCCGCCAGCCCGCAGGGCCAATTGCCTGCAGTTTTTTGGGCTCCAACCAGAGCAGGATTTGACTTTGGAGAGTCCTTTGAAGCTTGGTGAATCAAATTCACCTACAGCAATGCCTCCCACGCCAAAGGCTCCTGGCAACTTGACCAATCAGCAAGCAGGTCCAGCCACAGATCCCGGGATTTCTTGGGCCCATGTGGAAGGGAAAACTGAGAACCTTCCCATAGAACGCGGGCCACCCAGAGATGACCAATCCCACAATCTGACTAGGAAAGTCAAGCATTCTCAGTTTGAGCCAACCAATGGATTAACTCCCATGATTGATGCCACCAAAGACTGGGAAGACCTGGTGAAGGAAAACCCCAGGCTAAGGAAATTTGTGAAAGTTTTACCATGACAAATGGGCATACTTATACCCTGGACTGCCAGGAAGATGCCCATCACCATTCTTGCAATAAAGTGACATGATCTTTTGGTTCAACCAGATCATACCTTACTTGTTATTAGTTCTATTTTATTTCCAGCCTATGTCTTGCAGCTCTGCACCCCACACCCACCTACCCCAAGAAACCGTGGACCAGCTGCCCAACCTTTACCGTCCACCAGGAGCTCCCTTTGGCCCAGTACATTTCACCGAGTACCCACCCAACCCAGTGTATTCTGAGTTTATCCTAGAGGAAATCCTGATCCATGACCCCAAAGCTAGAACTAGAGAGACAGAAGTCCTTTACAGAGAGGGTACCAAAATCATCCGGCCCCCTCTGCTATTCCGAGACAAGTATAATTTCTGGCCTGCATATTTGGTTCCAATGACACCGCCCCACACCCTGCGGCCCAACTGCCCGCAAGAATCTGTTGCCACTAATGAATCCACTTTGACCCAGGTATTTGGGGTGATGTATATCACCCTCACTGGATTGGTTGATTCCATGATGCCTATGAGCGGACCTTGGGCAGTACTTGGAAATTTGGTATCTTATCTTGTAAAGTTAGCCCCAATCTTGTGGTGGGCTCTCCCTGCTGGGCCCGCGGGCCGTCTGCCCACAAGTTATCAGGAACCCCCCACAGGTTGGATCCCTGATACTGCGGTCCACAGGCCTGGCAGCCTGGGGGTCCAGGGTCAGGTTTTGATTCCTGCTCCCGGGCCTGGGTTTCCAGAGAGGAAGAATTGTCAATCCTGACAATGGCACTCAATGGCAAAACACCCAGCCAATCTTATTAATTAGCGCACATGCACAAAGAATTATTGAATGACCCTTTATGTCATAACAATCACTTTATCACTCAGCTCCTGATTGGCTTAAACTTTATCATTAAGGTTTTGAATTTGGATCAGTAGCAACTTTATCTAAAAACAGTTAACCTATAATTTTCTAATTCAAATTTAGCTGATCACAAATTGTTGTTAATTTTTTCACAAGAGGCTGTGCAAAGTGCTAAAAATAACTGTGTTCTGCATCTAGATACATGGCATAGTAAATATATGGTTTTATAAAAATAAGCTGAAAATAAAGAATAAAACCAACTATAAACAAAGAGAACGTGAACAATTGAAATTCAAAATAAAGCTAATATAAATAGAAAATGTTTGGCAACAGGGGGTTTATTGGGGTGGAGAAGAGTGATGCCTAGTAGACAGAATAGCGCGGGAAGAAAGACAAAGAGGCGGTGCTGGCCTGGGGGGTCTGGGATTGGGTGGGTGGGGCTGGAAGAGGGGGGTAGTGGTGTAGGGGGTAGGGATAGGAGGATTTTGTGTGATGGCCGCCATATACCGCTTGTCATATTCCTCTTCTGGCATTGCCTTGATTAGCTGGTAGGTGGCTATGGCACGGGGTGGGAGGCGCTTATCCTTGCGTGATTGGGTTCCCATGTTCACGTGGAAACCCATTTGGGCAAACAAGTCAGCCACCATTTGGTGACCAAAGAGAGAATTGTGGTCAAGGACCCCAAGATAGAGGTTGTTGAAAGCCTGAGGGCAGCGCTCCCAGAGTTTATCTCCAATATTAATGAACACAACATCAGCCAGATGGATGTCAGCGTGAACAGCTGGGTACACGTAGGCCTGGTGCCAGTGTTCCTGGATAGCCTCAAGGGCGGTGGAGCTACCCTTTATCTGGTGGCTCAAAAAAACCTGGTACTTGGGATTTGAGCCATCCCAGGAGTCAAGTAATCCACTAAGGATGTGGCCGTACTTGTAGCCATTGGTGAAATCTGGGTTTTTCCAATAGTAGACAAAATCCTTGGCTGAAACGCACCAATAAATGTCCACCTTATTGAACTTCTTCCTCCCTTTTTGGGTGGCGGCTCTTCCTTGGGCGCCAAAATCATCAAAAGCTATTGATAGCTTATGATAGGAGACAAACATGGCGTCATCTGACAAACTTGTCAGGCATCAGACCAGGGTGGATTTGATGGCGGGATCATACAGGGAATCCTCAGTGTCATCCCATTGGTTGCCGGCAAAATATGTAAGAATCTGTATTGAAGCCACTTTTCCATGCATCCAGAGCTGCACCATGCACTCAGAAACCCAAATGCCATGATGTGCAAGTTGCTTCTGGACCTGGGTCAAGTAAAGCTTGGGGTCCCGCTGGAGGAGGTCAAGCATGATTGGGTAGGCTTCTGTGATTTGGGACTCAGGGGCCTTCTTGGGCTTCTTGGCTGTCCTGATCAGATTCCCTTTGTTCATTAGGTTGTTGAACTCCTGCATTATGGTGGCTTGGGTAAATTTCAATTGGTTAACAATCTGATCCCAGGACAGACCCTGCAGATTCAGTGCCACAATTTCCTGGAGAATTCAGGTGGTAATGATTTGTTGCTTGGGGCGCTAGGCCACAGGAGCTGAAGCCTGATTGGCTGAGAGGGGCAGGTTGGTTGGTGGCAGCAATTTGTTCTGGATTGAGGTTTCCATCCTGATTGGTTGGTTGGCAGGCAGCTTGTGCGGGGGTGGGGGTGGGAGCAGGGGCAGAGCTAGACACTATGTGACTACTGAACAAGTCAAAGCCATAGGGGTCGGGGGTCAGTTATAGGTCAGCTTCCTTGTTACCTGCCTCAAAGGCTTGGGTATAAACAGGTGCCTCCACATTCTGAGCCTTGCCTCCATTGAATCTGGCTTGGCTGCTGGCACCGTCAAAGATATTGCTTGTAAAAACCATTGTAAAAAACTTAGGATAAAATCACTAAAAGTAGAAATTTAAAATTTTATGATTTATTTTTATTGTAATCTCAAGTCCATATTTGGAAGGTTCTCAAAACCATTTTACACAAATCAGGATCTATAAAAATGAATCAAACGACTCTGTCCCTAAATTAGATGGTTTTTGATTGGCTGTAAAACTTTTATACTTCTATTTTAGGCTGCTCATACTACACATTTAGGGTGACTTCATTTTATTTTGTGCTTGTTGAATCTCGCTTCTAGATTGCTCTATTTTTTCATTTTAGTCCTTCTGTTGGTGCCTCATGAATCCTGGTTGAATTATAATATACTCTGGAACAGCATCCATTCATCTCACTTGTTGTGTCAGTTCATTTTGTTTGAGGTTTAAACTATGCTGCTTAATGTTTGATATAATTGTCAGGATACCAAGAGTACCGCGGAGCTCCAGCAGGTGAGGGAGAAGTTGCAGCAGGTACTGGCATGGCCCACCAGATGATGGGACCTAACTTTACCAGGTAGGAAAGGACCTTCCCAGCCACAGCCCAAGGTCCAGCTGTTGGCAAGGCAGAGTCAATCAATCCTGTGAGCGCCAGGTAAAGCACTCCCAGGAATTGACTACTCTGACTAGTGGCATCAGAAGTGGGGGGGTTGAAATGGTTAGTTTGGGTGTCAGGGGTGGTTCCATGGGGACCAAGTAGGCAGCAGGGTTGTTGTACTTCCCGTTGAAGATCAAAGGATATATAGTGATTGCTTTGCTGTCACAGACAATTTGGTAGGGTTCCTTGGGAGCGCTTGAGCGGGTGTACCACTGCAAGTCTTCCAATGTCCAGGGTTCATGGTCAGGATTGGCAGGATACTTAGTGAAATGCACAGGGCCAAATGGAGTGTTGGGTGGATGGTAGTAGTCAAAGGCTTTGGTTTTATCAACTGGAGTCTGACTATCTATCCCAGTAGATGGGTACTGACTCTTGGGTGTATGCAGATGAGAGAGTATCAAAAATAGGTATGGAAACAGATTGGTGAACCAAAGGTTCATAAAAACTTTATTTGGTAAGGATGATGATACAGAACTTTTTCAAGTGCTTCTGATTTATATACTACTCACATGCAGGTGTCTCTGGGCATTCTTCTGGTGCTATCTGTGTGACAAGGCTTGGAATCTCAGGTTCTGCTGTTTGGTTGGCTGCTTCATGGTCATTTTTGGGGTTTTCAGGAATAGTTGTTTGGCTTTTTGATGGTCCCTCTTGGCTTGGCTGGCCATTGATTCTGGCAGGTTTGGCTTCTGGGGTTTTTCCCAATTTGATCACCATTTTAGACTGGCTTGACAGGCTCTCTTGAGCCCAAAGAACTTGATTAAAAAAGGGGTCCCTAATTGGGGACCCTAAATTACTTAATGGAGGGCGGGCTTGATCTGGGTTTACTGGGCAGCTAAAAATAGCCTGCCCAGGCCCAGCCAAACCCACCAAGGCTTGGGCGTAGCTTTTGGGGCCCAGAATGAGCCCCACAGCTGCCACCAGGGCAGTAATGGTTCCCGCACCTGGATTTGCTTTGAAAAGCAAAAATCCAGGTGTGGGTGAATCTCCCCAGCCTGGTGGCTAGGAGCGGGTTCAATTCCCACCCAGGGCTTCAAAGCTGTTACTTTTGTAACAATAATTCCGTATAATGGGCTAGTGAAATTTTGTTTTTGGTTTGACAGTTCATTTAATAACCAAAAATATTTAAATTAATTGAATCCTGAATCTTGCGCAACTTGGATTTTGTTTAAATCTGAGATATTTTTGGTTGTCACCATAGCTTCTAAAACTACTGTATCTTTATTGAAAAAAGATAGCCTTTTAAGGCTGAAAATATGCCAAATAGTGTCTCTGTAGATCATGTAGTTTTGGTTGGAAGTATTCTTTTGGAGATTAAGAGGGCTGATCATACTAGGTTTTTTGGGTTTAATTTTGGATCCACTTTTAACCTAGTGGGTTGAGCTGATGCTTGGTGAAATGATCCCCTAAATGAGTAATCGAAGATAATATGACACAAATTTTGATTTATTAAAACATTTTTATTGTAAAATACTATTAATCTATAATTTTAATTTATAGATTTAATACCTACATTTTAGCATATTAAATTAACAGCTTTTTATATTTTGCTTATTCTCACTGCCATTAATTAAGGATTCAGACTGTAGATTTCATCTTAATGGTCAAATTCGGGATAAAGTTGTTGATTATTACTTTTTATTAATGGAAATGATTCAATATGTATTTTTCTTCCTTCTTTTATATTATTTTACTATTCTTCCTTAACTTTCTTTTGCAATTGTTATTTTCTCTATGACGATTTTATTTAATTTAATTAGCTTTATTTCTTGTACAATTCATCATTTTTTATTTTTTACCTAAGCGAATATAAAGTAGGCAAATTCTTCTTAGTCGGGATTGAAATCCAGATAATTTATTATGGTTTAAATTAACAATTTCAACATTTTTTAAATGATATCTTTATAGCATTTCCAACTTATTAACTATTTTTAGGATTACAGATACGTTTTTAAGCTTATTTCCTTTTCTCTTTATTTTATTTATGGCTTCCTGATTATGTAAGAGTGACCGAATCTATATTTTTGAGTATATTTAAGCACTCAAAGATGAAGATTTTGATCCCAAGTTACACTTTTTAAATTCCAAGACCCACGGAAATCTTTGTACCATGTAGATCTAGTTTATAACTTTTGTAATTTTGAAAAAAGCCATATTGTCGAAAGTGGGGCTTTCCGACTTAAAAACGTATTCATTCAAATTTGAGTTTTATCTTAGCCTTTATATTATTTATGGCAAAAAGTTGGGAGTCCTGATTTAAGGTACATTCAAGTCAAGCTGCATCTGCGTTTTATAAGCCCACTCCAAGCCATATATTTCTCAGGTTTTCCATTGCGAGGTTTAGATTAGATTTTATATAGGGTGAACCGAGCACCAGCTGGCAACCCGAGAAGGTTCCCAACCTTCGCCAGGGAATCCAGAAAAATATTCTTGGGTGAGCGAAGCCGACCAACTTCCGAATCTGGCGTCAGGCAAACTTGGGAAGCGCTCGAAATTATTGCAGGCTTAATTCCCAATCCCAAACCTGTCCAAGCTACTAGGTGTATCAACAAGTTCGCGCCCATTCACCACTCGCCTTTTCTCAACTTCGTCACCTTTACTTGACTTTCGATGGAACTTCAAGTTTATTCTAATCAAAGAATGGAAAGAATCGAGGTAAGCCTCACCCAAAAACTTAAACTAAATCCTCAAGAAATTGTTTGATTTATCTGGAGAGTTTGACACCCAGCTTCTAGATGAGGTCTGCCAAACTGCCTTTCAAGGCATAGGACCTGAGGTACTATTCCTTTACCCATGTTCCTAGACTTAAATCTTTTAGCAAAAAATGTGTATGGATGCTCTTGGAAGGTTTCAGCAGATGACTGATGCTTGGGGAAGAGTAGATGCAATTTTAACAAAGTGTCAGCTTTCACAAAGCAAGGTAAATCTCACCTGGTTTTCTCTCTCTAAGCTCTAGTTTATTGGGCTTTCAATCATGGAGAAATTTATCCAAACCCGGTGGAAAACTATTGAAAAGCCCCAACGGGAAGGTAATCTTTAAATATTTCATCACCTTACTTTTTATTAGTCATCAAAGGGTTTCTTCTTCATGTTCTGAGATCTGAAACAGATGTTGAGAGTCTAACCCAGGCACATAAGACTTATCTCAAAAAAATTGATAAAACAGTTGTAGAAGTAAATTGCTTTTTTATTCTATTCTAAGTTTTATCTAGCTTCTTAAGCAGGAGTGGCCTCATGAATGGCCTGATTTCATCCCTGAGATTATTGCCTCAAGCAGAAAAAGTCTGTCAGCCTGTGAGAATAACATGCAAATCCTTATGTTTCTGAGGTATTCTTTTTTGATTTATTTTCCTAAACTGTGTAGTGAAGAGATTTATGAGTTCTCTGAAGAACAGATGACTCAAAACAAGATCAAACTCCTCAAAAGCCAAATGGAAGGAGAATTCAGCCAAGTCTACCAACTGTGCATGGAGGTTTTAGAGAAAGCCCATACTGTCAGCTTGATCTCTACAACACTGGAAACACTTCTCCGCTTCCTCAACTGGATTCCCCTTGATTTTGTCTTCCAATCTGATCTTTTGAATGTGCTTTGCAACCGGGTATGGCATTCCAAAGGCTTACTTTTTAACTTTATTTAGTTTCTAGCGGCACCTGAGTTCAGAAATATCACCATCAAGTGTATGACACAAATAGCTACCCAAGTGGGGCCTGCTTCCCATGACCCAAGTTTCCTTTTGATGTTTAATGTTGTTTTGGAGTCTGTAAAGCAATCAATCCCTCTGGACATAAGTAAGTCATAAGCCATGCAATTTTTCTAAAATGTAGATTTGGCTGAAGGATATGAGCAGGGCAATGACTCTGAGCAGGAATATGTTCAAAACATAGCTCTCTTCTTTACTGGGTTCCTTGAGAAACACCTGGATGTAAGTAAAGTCTTGATGAAATTCTCACCTTTTAGTTGGTAGAACGGGAGGCTGCTCCACAGGATCTGGTCTTGGCACACAAGTACTTGGTCAAGATCTCTCAGATCGAAGAGCGTGAAGTGTTTAAGATCTGCCTAGAATACTGGAACAAGCTGGTGAGCTAATCATCACTAGCCTTTCTAACATTTAGTTGACAAGCCTTTTTGCAGAAGTTAGACAAGTAGCTGCTGCCAACAACCCTAGTCTGGCCCCCTTGCAGGTGCATTCCCTCCATTGGCCACTCAAGATATTCCACTCCGTAAACATAGATATGCATCAGTCCTTTCTCAATTACGGATGGTCACCATTGACCGCATGGTTAAACCAGAAGAGGTAGGCAGAAGAAAGTATCTAAGCTTAATATTTTAGGTTCTCATTGTAGAGAATGAGGATGGTGAAGTGATTCGTGAATTCACCAAGGAAACAGATACCATCACTTTGTACAAAAGCATGCGTGAGTGCCTAGTGTACTTAACTCACATGGATGTGCTTGATACAGAAGAAGTTATGACCCGCAAACTTGCTAGCCAGGTAAGCTGCTTTTTAACATGAGCTGACCTTAGATTGATGATTCAGAGTGGTCACGTACCAAGCTGAATCGCTTATGTTGGTCTATTGGGTCCATCAGTGGTGCCATGACTGAGGAAGCTGAGAAGCGTTTTCTGGTCTCTGTTATCAAGGACCTGTTGGGACTTTGTGACATCAAACGTGGCAAAGATAACAAAGCAATTGTTGCCTCAAACATTATGTATATTGTTGGTCAGTATCCCCGCTTCTTGCGTGCCCACTGGAAGTTTCTCAAGACTGTTGTCAACAAGCTATTTGAATTTATGCACGAAAGCCATGAGGGTGTACAGGACATGGCATGTGATACTTTTATGCAGATCTGCATTTCTTGCAGGCGTCACTTTGTCTTGCAGCATGCCCTTGATGAGAGACCCTACATTGAGACCATGATAGAGTCATTGCCAAATATTATCCGTGATCTGACCCCATCCCAGGCCAACTCTGTGTTGGAGTCCTGTGGGTTGTTGATCTCGTCTCATCAGGAGTTGGAGCAGCAAAAAATATGGCTTGCTGGCCTGATGAGCATGACTGACAACCAATATAGTGCCCTGATGCGCGACCCTCAGTTGCTTGAAAACAATGACTCTGTCAAGCTACTTGGCAACTGCCTCAAGGCCAATACTGCTGTGTGCCGCTCAGTTGGTCCTGCGTTTGTTGTGCAGCTTTCTCGCATTTTCAACGATTTGCTTTTGCTCTTTGAGACGTGCTCGCAATCCATCAACCAGAGCATTGTGGTCCAAGGGCCCATTGCCGTCCGTACACCCAAGGTGCGCAATCTGCGTGTCATCCGCAAGGAAGCTCTGCGCCTCTTGGAAGCGTATATTGAGAAGGCCACTGATCTGCAGGCTATCTCCAATGACTTCCTCCCACCTCTGATGGAGCACTTTCTGCTCAGCTACAAGAACAGTGTAGCCTTTGCAAGAGAGGCAGAGATCTTAGACTTGTTTACCATGCTGATTGACCGGCTGGGACCACTTTTCAACCCCAAGGTGGGGGTGCTGCTTGATGCTGTGCTGTCATGCACCATCGAAAGCATCAAGGGGGATTTCACCGAGTTTCCCGACATCCGCTCTTCATTCTACAACCTTCTTCATAAACTAGCCCAATGTTGCTTTGAGGGGGTCATGCTTTCTGGCATGGAGATGTTTGATTGCTTCATGATTACTGTGGTGTTTGGCTTCAAACACACCATGAGAGATATCTCCGAGACCGCCCTGGCCATATCCTATGATGTTTTCACCCAGGTTGCCAAGTGTGACCCGAATGTGCGAGATTCCTTCTTCCAAGCATTCCTGGTCAACCAGCTTCAAGAAGTCCTGACCATTTTGTTTGACGCTGATCATAAAAACGGGTTCCACTCCCAGTGCAAGGTTGTGGCTCTCATCATCAGCCTTGTCGAGCACAATGTTGTCACAGTCAGCTTGGCTAACAGCCAATCTTCGGCCACCTCCAACTCTCAGATAATCTACGAGTTTCTTGGCAATCTCATTGCGCCAGCCTACCCACATCTTTCTACTAACACAGTGTCCAACTTTGTGCGAGGGCTGCAGAGCTACTGCTCTGACCTGAACAGGTTCAAAGTTCACGTGCGTGATTTCTTAATCAGCCTCAAGGTAAGCATCTGGGTCATTATTTTA
The DNA here is from genome assembly GCA_014839935.2 of Entomophthora muscae. NCBI lineage: Eukaryota > Fungi > Entomophthoromycota > Entomophthoromycetes > Entomophthorales > Entomophthoraceae > Entomophthora > Entomophthora muscae. The sequence continues at coordinate 287,366 of QTSX02002912.1, read as the reverse complement.
GAGATTAGGCCATTTTCTAATGCACATGCTGCTCAAGTCGCAGCATAACACAGTTCGATTTTGAAAAAGTAACTAATTACACAATTTATATTTAAAACATTAATAACTCAATGAAAAATTAATATTTTTTCACACTGTAAACTATCAAAATGAAGCTAAGAATCTTATCTTTCTATTGGTGTAAAAATTTTAATATGTATACTATGCTCAATATTAAAGCAAAAGTAATTTAAAAGAGCATAATCCAGATTTTATTATATGATTATATCTAATGATATAAAGTAGATTACTTCAAAGCTAATAAATACTTTTTTTTGAATACACAACAGATGTTTTTTATTTGACGAAATTAAAGATAAGATTGAGAGCTTTATTTTCGCATTTTATTTTATTTAAAAAGCTCAATTCTCTAGGATTTTATGATAGTTTGAAGTTAGGATGTTTTTATCACTGTTTAGATTGATTTTAAGGTTCAAGTGAGCTTCGAACCTCAAATTGAGCATTCATTAAATGGAATTCTTTAATATTTTATCATTTTAAAAATATGCGGAAGAGTTACAATTAACTGAATACATCATTTTAATTGATTTGCATTGATTACAAAGAGGATATGATGTAATAATAATGCTTAGCTGCTTCACATATATCACTTGTGCATGAAAACTGGGTATTTAATTAATTTCTGCAAACATAAATTCAAGTTCAAACTATAATAAAAGCTATCACACCATTTCTTTCAGAATGGTGTCATTTAGCTTGGTATATAAGAGCTAAAGTACCACAAAGCTTCTAATCCAAATAACCCAATTCAAAGACCACATTCTGATCATAACTACTCCATCATTAAGGCACACATCAAAGATCTGACCTAATTACAGATTCAAAATACTACCATGTCCTCAGTTAAATTTACTTCTTCCATGCTACCCTTTTTTTCCTTGGGAGCTTCAACAAAAAGAGAGAGAATTGCAATGTTAAAAAAGGCATTCCTCTTTATTGCTGGTGATGATCTTGATAATTTCATCAAGCACTTCCTTACTCAAACTGAATTTGGGAAAGCTCAGTTCCTGCCAACTATTCAAAATCAAAAAGGCAATGAGTTCATTGAAAACTTAAAGGATCTCATGAAATCTTCTCCCCAAAAACATCTCCCAGCCTTGCGATCTCTGGTTACTTCCAGTTACTCTTTAAAAGAGCTTAATGATATGGGGTTTAATATAACCAAAAGTGAGTTTGAATACTCAAGAAAAATAAATAAAAATAAAAATGTAAGCTTAAACAAAAAAAGCCAAAAAAATAATAACTATTCATTAAAAAAAGAAATAACTAAAAAAATAATTAAAAAATTGCTGGAAAATTCTTTTGAAACAAGCCAGTTTACAAAAAAAGTGCCTGAAAAAATTTATAAAGATATAGAAAAAGAGATGAGTAATTACTCAACTGAAATTAAATACTCTCTACTTAAAACAAAAAAAGAAATATATGAAAATATGAAAATAAAAAATGAAATTTCAGTTTCAATTTCTACTTACTATAAATTAATCCCTAAAAATATAATAAAAAGTAAAAAACAAACTGATATGTGCAATATTTGTAATTTAAAAAATTCACTAGAAAAAAGAAGGAAGAATGTGAAAGTAAAAACTTACCATTACCAGAATCTATAGACAATGACTTAAAGACTATTAATCAGCACCAAGACTTTTATGTTCATCAAAATTGTGAATATAAAAAAGATATTAATGAACTAGATGATGAGTCTTGTGTTGTAGTTATAGATTATAAAGAAAACTTAAAGGTTGGAGGTGGTCCAATTGAGACCAATAATTGTTTTTATTCAAAAAAACCAATCTCATTATTAGGGTTTGCATTAGTTTTTAAAGAAAACAATAAAATTAAATATGAATATCATGATTTTTTGTCTCAAATATTATCACATGATTCTTTATTTTCAGGTGAATGTCTAATAAGTCTTCTTAAATTAGATAGATTTAAAAAAATAAAAAATATAAAAGTATGGACAGATAATGGAAATCATTTTAGATCATATGAATTTTTATATTACTTATTTAAAGAGGCACCTAAATATATTAAGGGTTCCATAAAATATAACCGTTTTGTTGAATGCCATGGAAAAAGCATTGTTGATGGTCACTTTGGTGTAATATCAAAAATTTTAAAGGAAAAAGAAAATGTACTTTATATTAACAACATTAATGATCTAAAAAATATTTGTGAGAAAGAAGAAAGAAGAAAAGAATTATACAATTCATCTTTAACTGGTTCAATTGTTTCCCAAAAAGCATTTTTTTATATTTATGAAAGGAAATTTAGGCCTATAAAAAGAGAGCTTGAAGTTAAAAATCTGCGCATTAATCTTTCATATTTGATGAAAGATGGGAAGTTATATACTTCACCTTTAACATTTGAAAGCTTCTCAGAATATTCTGAGATATTTTATCATTTGAAATCACGTGATGATACCAGAGAAACAAAAATATCAGAAGATGCTAGTAGTGTATTGGGGCAAGTTCATGAAGTAGGGCAGCTTACTAGAGGGTGTATTTTAAATAGAGTTATCAGTCTTTCAAAAACAACAACCTTTTTTTCTGAAACAAACTAAGAATATTTATGATGAGCCAAAGATAGGGTAATAGCATTTATAGCTTTGGGGCTGCTATTACTCTCCCATGCAACTCATCATAAATATTTTTGGTTTGTAGTAGCACTTAAGATATTTTCAGTAGTACTATAAGTTGCAATTTTCAATTATAAAATCAATGAATTATTTTTTAAAAAATCACCCAAGCCCAAGATCAATTAAATATTTGGGATTGATTGTATTTTACTCTTTCTGAATAATTTGAATATGAATAATGTGATTAAGTTATAAAATAACCAATCTGGCGCCTAGGCATAACAAGAAAAATAATGTCCCATCTGTTTGAGCTCATCTAACCCACCCTAGGAATTTGGCAACGACAACTCAGACCTCTATCTTGCTGACCGTGAGTTGGAGCTGCAATCCAAATTGCAAGTTGAAAAGGAGCAAGCTCTCCTTGTACCTGGCCTTGTCAAACCTGCTGACCTGCCCAGTATGGAAGATTAACATCTGTTCATCCTCTAGCTTGCCTTTTGTAAATCTTCCCCTCCTTAATAAATGGTGTAGACGAGCTTACTCTAGAGTTTATCTCCTCTCTTTGCGCATGATTTAAAGGCTATACCTTCTATGTTACTTCTGATGTAGGCTCTTCTTCCAGGCACATAATCACACCATTTCCTTTAAGTTGCATCCCCACCACCACTTTATCCTAAGCTTGCCAGACCCTACCTGGTTTTAGGGTCACCATACACCCAACTGCCCTTTAAAAGGTTTAGTTTTAACAAATAATTCCTGCTTGCTCTAGTATCCCAGTCAACCCTCTTCCCACAGAATCATTTTGTTCAATTATCAGTTTTCATTGTCCAAGTTTCCCATTACATCTAGGTTTACTTTAGGGTGTTCTACATTGGCTAGCATCACCAACTTGCCTCCCAATAAACTTGGTTTCAGATGGCCAGATATGACTAGGTTATATGAATTCTTCCATCTCCAACCTCAAACTCAGCTATATTTTCTGGGAAATGGGAAGTTGGGCTGTCCTCACCCCCAATAAGTCTGAAAAGGTTTACTCAAGGTAGAGAAAGGATGTCTGCTGGAGCAGTAATACCAACCCAGAGAGATGTGGATAGGTCAATGTTAGGGCATATGGTTGTTTATCTGGAGTTTGAGCTTCAATGACCAACCAAAAAGCTTATTAAGTTGTTTAGAACCAACCTCCGCAAAATTCTCACATTGTTGTAACTGTGCTGTTTTAGCAGAGTTACAAGAGGAAAATAATTGGAAACTAGACAATATTCTTTATTAGGATATAGAAGTTATATAGTTGTTGTGAATCAGGATAATAGGAACATGATTATGAAGATCACTCAGTTGGATGGTTAGGGGTGGTTTGATCCTTGTAAGGAGTCAAGCACAGTAGGTAGTACCTGTAGCAGGTAAGAAGAAGATTGGCAAACTGGAAACCCGTCAGAGCAGTGACAATGGGGTAGATGGTCATCATCCATTAGAACATCTTGGCACGGGTGCTGTATCTGCCAAAGCTACCCGCAAAGTAGGTCAAGATGTAGTAGGCAGAGGTGTACACAGCAATGGACAGAGTTGAATGGGGTGACACCAGAGGAGGCCAAGAGCCAGTATACAAAGAGTTTAGTTGACCTGGGTCTTTGTAATACTCTTGGCTCAACCCTTCTGGTGAGGGCCCAAAGGCAGCAGGTCCTTGCTGATACCCTCCAATCCCTAGGCAAGCTGTGAGCACAGCTGTGAAGATGAGGTGGTTCATCTTCACTGGTTGGGGATTGATGGTGAGGTTAACTAGTCTAAAGTTTAGGCTAAGAGTGGGAATTCAAAAGGTATTTATTGGGGTATTGCTCTCAATAATAGCACAAGCCATTATTGAGAGGGGATTCTTTATAGTATCTCCCACTGTGCAAAGTTTTGCAAGTGGGGGTGAAAACAGTGGATGGGCGGACCCAAAAGTCTGGTTGGTGAGGGTTGGTATTGGGCAATTGGAATAGGGTCAAACCCTTGTCCCCCCACTATCTGTGGCTGGACTGACAATTCTTGGGTGTGGCCAATGGATCCTGGTTGGAGTATTGCTGGGAGGGGAAATGGGCCCAGGTTTTCCTCAAGGTCTAATTTTAGACTGGGTGGTTGGGTTTGGCAAGGGTCTGAACCCAATTAAGTGGTCTGGGTCCCAGATCCCCATTGGTTGGGGCCAGGATTGATGGGCAAGGTTTTGGTGTTGTTCCTGACTAATTCAGGACTGCAGGGTTTACCCTACATTTTTATCCTCAATATATGGGACTTATTTTATTGGCCACTCCCCTCAGTATATTCTGATTGGCTGGAGAGGAGTGGGGACTGGGACCTGAGGAGCAAGCAAGCAAGCAGGGGGAGGGGACTGGCAGGCGTGGTGGACGTCTCCCTGGATGATAAATTATTCTGGCAATACCAAGTTCTGTTTCAACTTTAAAATTATTCTCCTAATTCTAGGGAGAGTTTTTGTCATGCTGAGATTTTTTGGGCCCATAATTCCTTTCTTTCCCCAAATGGGCATAAGTATAGAATTTTTTTTTAATGTCAGGAATATTCCTGACAGCTAAACTGAGCTCTTCACCTTAAAGGGATCATCATTTGGTTATGTTGCTGGATTTAGATATTTGAGCTGACTTCTGCATTTGGATGCAGATCACTGGGAATTCAGGTTATGGGTCACAAACCTGTTGATTTGGAACCTTACCTGGGGGTTGAACCTGTTTTTTTACAATATGCTACTTGATTCAATTAGCTTCCCTTCCATTGATCAAATATAGTCCAAACATGAGGGGTTCTTAGCCTCAAGATGTGATTGAAGTTACACTTGATTACTTTTATATGAGCCAACAGAGCTATGAATAATCCAGGTAAAGGGGTTTAAATCCATGCAACATGTGATCTCTTAGAAAACCCAACAGCAATCTTTGTTGAAGCGGGTATATCTCCCAGATCAAAGAAAACCTTGATAGGTTTCACTATTTGATTTAAAGTCTAATTCAGCCTGTAAAGGCTGTGCCTGACTTTTAGCGCTGCAGGTTCAAACTGGATACTTATGTGTATAGCCAAAAATAATTAATCAGGATCTATGGTTAGAAAGTTGTGGGCTCATTAATGATGGTAACACTTTGTTAACAGGTTTGTTGTCCAACTAATTTGGCATTGAAGAAACCCTCAAACCCCCAATAATTTTTTATTCCCTGTATTTCAAAGAAATATCTACAATTTTTTTCATGGATAGGAAATTGTGGAATAGCATGTGGCAGAAGAATTAATACCCATCTGTTATGCACAACATCTGTATATTAGATTCCTTGGGTGAACTCAAGATGCTTTAAACTTAAAGCTTTTATGAATAATTGACTTTGCATAGTAAGAGTACCAATTCCAGCTGAACTTGGCTAAGATTGTATATATCTTTCAGCCAGGATGTGGCAGGCTGAAATTTTCCAGAGTTGGATATATTTTCAGCCTTCTCCTGTAGATACACCATCAAAACAATCATTAAATATCTTTTCAAGCTTCATAATGAATTTTTTCATCATTGACTTTCCATAATTTCCCCTTCCTTTTGAACCTGCTGCATCAAGACAGATTAAGCCTATTGAATCATTAGGATCACTGCCCTACCTTTTACAAAGGGGTAATATTACTTAAATTCCAAGAGTTGTGTTATAATTTTGACCAGTTAAGCTAGCCTTAATTGGCTAAAGTATTAACTTTTAATCAATTAGACTTTAATTAGTTATTAGGTACTAATAACAGTAGTTTTAAAAGCTATGGCAACAACCAAAAATACCTCAGATTTAAACAAAATGATTTCAGATTTAAGCAAAATCCAACTATCAGAGTAAAATATACACTCTGTTAACAGGGTTTATTGGTGTTAATGGGCAAAATGAGTCAACACAGCAAAGAAGTGCTCACACACAAAGCAAAACAATTCAAAATACAATCAAAAATACATTGATTCACAAACAAAATGGTGTGAGTTGACTTTTGGTGTACATATGTTTACTATGTGAATTGGTGACAAAATACACCCAAGCAATATGAGTCAAAACTCAATCAAAAAAGAAACACAATAGCAACTCACTATGTAAACAAAATCACTCAATCAGTGTGTGCAATGGATTGTAATCAAGAATCATACCAAGGTATCTAAAATAAGACACAAGATCTGAAACATAAATTTAAAAAATATTGTGTTGGGTGCTTAACTTGGCATAAAATCTGGGGAAATGGGTGAAAATTATCTTGGGTATCCTAAAATGGGTGTTGTAAAACCAGAAAAAACTAATTAAGAAATAAAAAATCTATAATTGGTATATTGAGTGGGAAAAATATTAATCAAATATCCATATTCAGATAAAAAGCAAAAATTAAAATTAGGGAGTAACTTAATTAAGTTTTATTTAACATTTTATTAAATTTTAAAATGGAAAAACACAACAACATAGTACCAATGCACCCGTTGTGCACTGCAGTTGCAGTCGCCCCTGCAGGTCAAATAATGGAGTTAGTGCAACCCAAGTGCTTACTCAAGAAGAAGATGAGAGAGGAGAGTTCCATAGTGACGCTGCACTGACACAGCCAGTTCAAGGAGCACAAGCTGCTAGGGTGCAGAGCATCAACCCTTGGGTCCCCAAGCTGACCTGGAAGCCCATCAAGGTCACCACTACAAAGAAAGTTAGAAACAAGGAGGTAGAACTTACTTCATATGTGTTTGACGTTGTGTACTGGCAAGAGTCGGTCCCATCAGCCATGCTGGATAGGGTGAAGCCTGTACTTGATGCTAGCTATGAGCCCTACGTCAGTGATGGCAATCAGGAAGAGGACAAGGAGCCTGAGTTCTTCAGAACTGATGAGGGACAGTTGGTGCTCAAAAAGGTTGCTGTGTTTTACACCAAGGTACCCATGCCCTGTGTTGTGCCCAATGCCAACAAGTCAATCCCCACCGCTAAAAAGCCTGCCCAGAAGCACATCCCTGACATCAAACACATCATCCTTCTTAAGCTAATGCATGAACCAGGCAATTACAAGGCAGCTGGGGCTCTTTTTAGAGTGGATCCCAAGTACACCAGCAAGACCTTCAACAAGTTCATCAACATGGGTCAAGTCCTTGCCGCGGAAAGATCCTTGCGCGTTTCTACCATGCTCACCAATTAGCACAAATGGGCAATCCACCAGTAGATGACCCAGGACTGTCATCTTGAACTGGAAAATATACAGGCCATGGTCAAATCTACTTTTGGGGTTGAGGCCTCAATTTCCTTTTACTACCATCTGCTCAAGGGAATGCACTTTTCCTGGAAAAAGCTTGGGGTATCTACCTACAATTGGAATAGCCCAGCCAACATTGATGTCCGGAAAAAATATGCAGAGGTGTACACTGCTCTCAAAGCCAAGGGGACAGTTAAATTCTACTACATCAACAAATCAGCATTTTCCTTGTCAATGCACAATGGGTATGGGTATGTCCCCAAAGGCTCAAATGACGGGATGTCTCAGCATGCTGCAGTCTGCGCCACAGCCTATTCAATGGTGGCTCTCCTCAGTCCAAAGGGGGTTGAGCTGTACCAAATGATATTGGGATCTCACAATAGCCAGACCTCCCTATCATTTCTCTGATTGGTCCAGGAGCACCTGAGGAGCACATGCCTGAGCTTCACCAACATAATTGTGCTGGACAACATTAGTCTCCATAAGGTGGCTGATATTCTTGAGGAATTACCAATGATTGACACTAGCATCACAGTGGGCCCCCAGCAATTGGCCACGGCAAAGTTGCGCCTCCTCTTCCTCCCTGCCTATTTGCCCTTCCTAAATCCCATCAATGAAGTCTTTGGGTGGCTCAAGCAAGTTGTCAAGCAAGGAACCCCAACAGGGACTGAGGACCTTTTTGATTTGCTGCAGGCAGGGATCCATACCCTCCCAGCTGAGACCGTGGCCAAATTCTATGGCCACACTGATTTGTTCATCCCCGCGTGCCTTGCCAAACAGCCAATCAATTAAAGGCTTAGCTTGTCCAACCTTTTCATATTCTCTAATTTACTATTAAAGATTGATTAATTATCATTTTATATTTAAATGTTTCCAAGCCCGTAATCACATTCAGCAGGATCATCAATGAAGGTTACTAATTTATTTATTTATAATCATTTTTTATTATGGCATCTAAGGGTATACCAAACACTTGATACTGGATTACGCAAATATATTTATATCACTTTTGTCAAATAAATATAAAAACATGTTAAAAAAGTTAAATGTAAAGTGTACAAATTAGAAGTATATTTTATTAACATATATTATTATGCTTTTATTAAGAACTTCTCTGGGATATATTTTGCAAAACTTCTTTGCTAAAATAAGACTTAAAAAATTATTTATAATAAAAATAATCTAGAGTATAAAGATATTTATTGATATAGAGAAAAATTAAGAGCACCTATAATGGGTTCGGCAGTATGTACCCACCCCGCAATGAAGGTGGTGCACAACCTCCACTGCTACACTGTGGACAGTGTATATGCCCTTATTGAAGTATTCTTTGCGGCTAGTAAAAGGAGGATTATGAGGTGGGAATGAAGGAGCAGCTTTTCTGGCGGGTCTGAAAACCCAAAGATGCCAGCCAGGACCAAGGCATCTAGGATAACGTGGTTCACCAAGTTATATCCGGGGGGACCTTCTTCCCATCCAGGGAGAGCCTGGCCTTGTCAATCCCCAGAAGGACCCCGTCCAGGTCCTCAACTGACGCACCCATCCCAAAGTAGAAGAGGAACCCCAGGTAAACAACAAGGTGAAGCCTTTGCCCAGCAAAGGCTTCAGTAAACTCGCAAAGTTTGTTGTATACTGTGCTGATCTTCTTTTCATGATCTGTCTTTGCAAAGGTCAGCTCCATTGCTTGCAGGACCCCTGTCTTGTTGGCACTCTAGGCCAGCCTAAAGTTGACAAGGAGAATTTTTGTCTTCTTTACAGCTGTTGCGTCTGCAACAGCCAATTTCCTCACTGTGCGCCCAAAGTTTTCCAACAGGTAAGATATTGTGTGCTTCACCAGGAAGTAGAAGCAAGAAGCTGCATGGGCCTGGTCCATCTCTGGTACATTATTGAATGGGAGCGTCTCCAGGACGTCCCAAACAAGCTCAATGGAGTTTACACAGTAAACTCTACTGAGAACCACTGGGTCCAGGCGGACCAGTTGGGCATCCTTGTAGGCAGTAACTTCCCACTTGGATGCCCCCTTGGCATGTGTCAGCCTGGATAGTGTGTCCCTTGTCATTGGAAAGGTACCATGGACCCCGTCTTCAAGCTCCTGCAAGACAGGGGAGACAGATAGAGCTGTTTGACCACGTGAGTGGCATAATTTGAATAGAAAATGGGGGGACAAAAGGACCAGGACCCGGCGGAGTTCACTGTCAATGTTTTCTAACAAAAAAAGGTAAGTATTTTGAAATTTTTATTAATTATAATTTTTTATGTACCTTTGCAGGGTTCCTCCTTGCCTGAGGCTTTGGCAGGCTTTGCCATTCTTGACACAAGCAGTTGCATGGGCAATTCTTTATCCTCTGTCCTTGCCCGCTTGGTAGGTTTTAGGTGGCATACATTTTAGTGTCATCTGTAAATTCACTGCCAACTCTGGCATTGGATTGCGCAATCTTCCCTTGCTGCACCAAGAAGGACCCAAAAACGCCAGCCAAACCTGTCTATTCTTTAAAGGATTTAGCGCACACGGTTGATGAGAGGTTTGTGCTAGCCTACTAGCGCAGATCCTTTGCCTTTGGTTGCTCCCTCCTGGGAAGAAACACTGGTTAATTTAGACTACTTATTAGCTTGGTGTTGCCCACTTCTAAAAACCATTAGAGCTAGCCAATCAGAGGCCGCCACATTGACACTCAACAACTCAAGTGAATTCCAAATGTCTAGTACCTCTTTCAGCCAATCAGATTTGACCGCGGAAATTAGAATGAAACCCTCCAGTCTCCCTAGTCCTATCCAGCAAAGTTTTTCCTCTAGCCAATTGGATCCAGAGCCAGATGTCATATGATACACTTTTAATTGCAACCCATTCCTTTTAATGCAGCAAGGGGACTTCCAGTCCCCTGCTTGTCTATTTTCCAAATTTATAAACTTTTGGTTTCTGTTGCACTTGTCTTTAATTTTTTTGCAGCTTTGATTGGATCTCAGTTTGGGCTCCCATCAATCTAGAAACTTTAAAAGTGTTAGTTGTTATCATAACCCTTACCTTATGCCACCTTGCTTTGAACCCAGTCCATCTTCCAGGACTCCTAAAACAAACCTCAGCGTATAGCTGTTTGTGTTTTTGCTTTTGTTTTAAAAGTTTACACTCAAACTGGAGTTTGTTAGTAATTTTCAATATAAAATCTTACTTTTACTTTGCAGTTTTCTATATATTCTTTAATTTAGAACCCGTTCTTGCTTCCAATTGACTGCAAGGCACCTGGGTACATTGCCAAGCCCTCCAAAGTGCCCCTATCATTTTCTGTCTGCTCTCTTGTTTGCGGGTCCTCCCCAAAGCCAAATGTGTATTGTTTTAATTACAAACAAAAGAACTTTCCTTACCCATATTTTGAGGAGAACGCAACCATACTACTCCCTGTTGTTAAAATTGTGGTATTTTCCTTGGCTTTGGTTTTGCTGCTCCTATGGTCTACCTCCCCAGACTTGTGGGGGGAAATCTCCTCTTCTGCCCGGCTTATGGGAGAAGATTCCTCCAGTCTCTGGGATCTTCCCAGTGGTCTCCTCTTCTCTGGAGAGGCTGTGGTTAATAGCTTGGTATGCGACAACTTGGATCTGGGTATCACAGATCCCACCCCGCCTGCTTCTGAGGTGGATGGGCCTCCCATGCCTTCCCCTCCCAGTTTGGCCAAGAGCAATTCCGTGCTACTTGGGATCTCTGAGGTGTTCCCTCCCACTCCCACCTGCACTCCTTTGTTGCTCACTGGACTGGTATTGATGGGGTTGAACACTTATTTCCTTCAAATGTCTCCTGTGTCCTCCCTGTGGTCCCCTCTTTGAGCAGCTGTCCCAGTTCTTCACTGGGCAGCATCCTGGTGGTTTGTTTCACTGGGATGGGAGCCAAATTTAGTTAGTTTAGCCCCCCTCTCTCACATAATAGACAAGCCCATTTTTTTCTGCCTTTAAAGCCTTTAGCTACTGGGTGGGCAACTGTGGTAAGGTTGACTCCCTTAAACTTGACTCCCTGGTACTTTACACTTTGTCAAGTACCAGGGAGTCAAGTGCCGCATATGTGAATCTATTAGTATTTTTGACTTAACCAATTTTAAGCTAATTTTTACTAGTAATTTAGGAGTTTGAAACCAAAAACCAAGGTTAAATTTACTTGAACTCAACTCTGTTTAATAAATTGGTTAGCTAAAATACCAATTTAAGGGGTAATTTATAAGTAAATTTACTAATAGAAATGAAAAAACCTGTGTTCAACACTCTAAACCCAAAAGTTACCAATTTGACACGTTTTAAGCCAAATTTTAATCTTATTAATAAAATACATATGTGTTTATAAAATTTGTTATTTACTATTATATTTTTATTATTAGTGTCCATATTTGTTGATTAGGCTCCCAAGCACCACTATACTGGATTTAGTGGCATAGACCTTAATCAAATACCCTACTTGTTTTACATTATGTCATTCCTGGGTTTTTGGATTAAGTGGTGCCACATAAATTAAGCCCAATTTATTAAGAGATTTCATATGTAATTTATAAAAAACTGAAACTTGACACTTTCTTTGTTTGACTCTATCCACTTGAAACCTGATCAGTTTCAGATTTAACTAATCAAAGGCTCAGAATTAAGGCTAAATTAATATGTGACGCACTATGAGCGCCACTTGACACTCACCCACTTGACACTCACCCACTCAACACTTTAACTTGGGGATTAGTACAGAGAGCTTCTTAACGTTTTAATCAACACTATGGTAAATAATTCACTCCCAGCTCCTCACAGCATGCCCTAATCACTAATAAACACATTCCCATTCATTTACTTTTTTAACTTATGTTGTATTTTTTTATTTTTGAGCATACAAAACTGCCTTGCTTTTGGGTTAACTTTTGAACCCAGTTTAAATTTAAGCAAGTTTTGTATGTAAAAAACATAGTAAATTTGATGTTTCTTCTTGACTCTGGCATAACTGACAGTGAGAATTCAGCTTTTCCCAGCTGATTGATAGTGCCAAACTTTACACTTTACTATGTTTTGAATTTTCAACTCTCAATAAAAAATCCACATAATAATTTTTTTGCTATTATAATCTACTACTTTTTCTGCTGCTCTCCATATAATTTTCATATATTTTTTTTGATTTTCAATTAAACTTTTACATTGATTTAACACTAAGATGTTATGCTGAACCTAACATCTTTGATGTTTTATCATAAATTCACTTATTTTCTATGTTTTAATCTTTATATTTACACTTTGAGCTTCTATTTTGCTTTTATTTACTTTTTTATGTTTTTTTTTGATAAATATAACTTTATTTGCATCCTTTTCATTTAACTTTTGCTTTGTTTTACCTCTGTGTTTTGTATCTTTCATACTTCTATTATTTAAAATGCTAAACTTTTCTTTAGACAAAATCAAACAAGAACAGCCAACAGCCTAAGCGCCAAGCCTCCAAAGGCTGAAAAGAAATTGCCTCAACTCCCAAGCGTGCCAAGAAGCCTGCAAAGGCAAAGTCTTCAACCCCATCTCCTCCCACTCCATCTCCGCCTACTCCTCCCCCCTCCACTCTCATCTTCTACATCCTCTTCACCTTCCCCCCAAAAATCCTCCCCAATAAGTCAGATGGTGATCTTACCGATCACTCATTTTATCACTCAGAGGCCAACTCCAAGCCCACCAAGGAGCGGCATACCAAGAAGTCAAAGGCTGCTAAGGAGCCCACCTCTTCTTCTGGTAAGAAAAAGGAGGCATCAAAGCAGGCCTCAAAGAACCCTTCCCCTCCCCCCTCCTAATGGCTCTTCCCCTCCTTCTTCATCTGATCCCCAAGATGAGACGGAGGATTACTCTAAGAAGTTTAAAGCTTCTGGTCATATGGCTTGGGATCCACTGGCCATCCACAACATTTGCAACATGGATGGAGAGTTTAAAGTTCCCAAGCGCTTCCCCCAGTACTTTCTGATCATGTCTGTAAAGGGTGGCCCTGGTTACGTTGCCGACAATTATATCTTTAATTGCAACAACCAAAAGCAGCAGACCAAAAGCAAGCACTTTGTCTGTGAGGATAAGACTTGCAGGGCCCAGTTGAACACCAAGGGCCGGGAGCAAGTAACGTTGGAGAAGGGGGAGCACACTTGTGAGCCCCCCAATAATCTAATCACTTGGATGTTAAAGTGGTACCTTATCCAAGTAATACCCACATCCTCTCATCTCTGCGCATCAGATCTGGCCATCAAGGCCCTCCAACATCTCAAACCCAACAATCTCATGTTGGTACCAACACAGGAGCAGTTGGCCAAATTCATCAGCAATAAGTGTATTGCTGCCAATCCCCCTCCCCCAAGGCTTCTGAAGTCCTCTCTGAGCTCACACTCACTCATGAGCTTAAGCAGCTTCTGAGTGGGGAGCGCTTCCTGCTTCATGATGACAGGCCTGCAGCCAAGGACCGTATAATCTACTACTCAACTCAGCAGAAATTGATGGAGTTGAAAAGGGCGTCAACCTGGCTAGTTGATGGTACCTTTGTCACTTGCCCCCAGATGTTCAAGCAGCTCTGGATGGTCCATGCCCAAATTGACATCTGGGTGATTCCACTTGTGTTCTTTCTTCTTCCTGGGGCCACTGAGGTCATCTATACCCGCGTGTTCTCCATCCTCTGCCAAGCAATTGCCCTCCTTCCTCCCGCCAATGATGATGAATCCAAGAAGACTCCCCAACACCTGCGCCAACTCACCTGCCTCTGACAAGGACCAGGCCACCCTGGACTCAGAGGAAAAGGCGAGGCTAAGAGCTCTTGGGCCTTGCGTGTGCATTATGGACTTTGAGCCTGCTCAGTTCAATGCATTCAATCAGCTGTTTAGCAGGGAGGTGCAGGGGTTCCACTTCCAATTCCACCAAGCAGTTGCTTGTAACGTGCAGGCCCACACCAAGCTTAGTAGGTTGAGCCAGAGGGATACTTTGAACACCTGCATATTTGTGCTGGCACAATTTAGTGCCTTAGCTTTTTTAAAGCCAGAGCACACTGCAATGGGGTTTGAGGTTCTCTCAAAGGATCCCTACATAGTGAAACACCCAGAGTTTAAGCCTTTCCTCAAGTACTTTGAGCCCCAGTGGATTGGGAAGGTTGTCACGCAGAGGCAAGGCAAGGACTGTGCCAAGGCCAGCTGGAATGTGTACTGGGTGGCAGTGAATGGTGAGATCAAGACCACCTCAGCACTAGAGGCTTACCACAAACACCTCAAGGCCAACTTTGGGCTCCACCCGAAATTCAATAAGTTCTTTTCCCTCTTGCAGCACAAGCAGGAGAAAACCATCTCCAAGCTGCGTGATCTCTCCAACTGTGTCCCCCCACCAAGCCAACAACCCACTGTACCCTCTTCACTAAGGCCATCCAGGGTGCGGCCAAGTGTTGCAACCAAGTTTCCAGCCTTGCCTGCTAATGTATCTTACAATACACAGGGGGCACTCAATGAGCTGCCCTCTGACGTATCTAACGTTATGGTTTAATCTGATGGCAACATCACATGGCAGGTACTTCATCCTAATTATGAGTGTTGCCAATTTGACTTACTGATTCCTGCACAAGTTATTCCTTGGCTCTGAACCTTACATGAAACTTCCCACTATGCCACCCCCTTGTGGCATTCCCCATATAGTATATTAATCCAAATATTCTACAATAAACTATACCTTATTCTATTATTCTGTCCTTTCTATTGGACTGTTGTCTTCCCTAATTCCAAGAACTGAACTCTCATTGGTTCAGTTGCAACAGTGGTAGCAGTAGTAGGTTATTGACCTACCTAAAACAAAATCCCCCCCAAGAAAGGACAGAGTACAGGCCATATGGCTACTCCCCAACAAGAGACCTTCCTGCCAATCCCCAAGGGGGACATCCTCAAAGAATATGTCATCTATCAAGACCAGTTAGTTCTCACCAGTGTGTACAATTGGCTACGCCTCAGGCAGCGTGACGCTAGTGTCACCCCGCCACAGTTGGATCTGTCACAACGTATGCTCAATCTCCAACTAGAGTCCTTCACTGGCGGTGTCAAAGGAGCTGACATTGTCAGTTGGCTCCAGTCCACTGAAACGCGCCTTTGTATCTGTCAGGTTTCTGAGTCCATGTGGGTTGCCACCGTGTCTGGGCGCCTCACGGGCCTGCCGCTGTGTGGTTCACCAACTGGGCCAGCCAGGAACTTGATGTTACCTGGGTGGCATTTTGAGACGCTGCCAAGTCCCGTTACAGTGAAATCTTCTCTCCCATTGTTGTGGGAACTCCTCTTCTAGCAATCAAGCAAACTGGTTCCGTCCCTGAGTACCTTGCCGCCTGGAAGCAAGCTCTTGCCACCGCCCTGAAGCTGTAACCAACGGGAATGCAATGTTGCTCACCCTCATTGCTAATGGGTTAAAACCCTATATCTGCAAGTGGGTCCCCGTAGGTTGCTGTACCACCATTGATGACTGCTATAAAGCCATTGTGGAGGCTAACAACCAGGCCTCAATGGGCTTCTGCTGTACCAGTGAAGCTCCACCCCAACCACGTACAACATCAGGCAATGGCCATAGTCAAGTAGGCCGTTGTCAACCACGTTAACAGGAAAATGGGACCAAACGCCCCTGCAAGGGAGAGCTCCAGCTAGCACAGATCAAGGACCTGGGAAAAGCCTGGGGGTTATAATGACAAGAGGCCTTACAACCTCACCTAACCCATCCTCTCAATCCCTCCTTGCCAAGAATCCCTGTGACTACAACGTTCACAAAGTTGAAACCCTGGACGTCTTCCAAGTCCACAGTGACAACCTCATATTACAAGCAAGCCACTCCTCAAATAAAGTAACACACTTGTCCTACCCCTTCTGTTTCCGTGGGAACACCCACAAATTACTGGTAGATACCAGGGCCAACCACACTATGGTGGACCAGGAGTTTGCTGACTCTCAACAATTAGACCAAGTACCCAGCAGATTCAAGGCCGTACAAGTAGCTGACTCCCGCAGAGTGGCCATCACCCACGAGACGGTACCCTTCTCTGTGAGAAAGGGAAACATCCAGGTTAAGCTCTCTGGACCAATCATGGCCGGGCTCAGCCACAACGTGATTGTTGGTCTTAACTGGCTACAACACAACTGCCCCTACATTTACTGGAATACCTCTGTCATCACCCTTAACTGGAATGGGGTGGGGTTTCAGATTTACCCTATGGAAATGAGAAAGTTACTCCACAATACTGTGTTTGTCAGAATAATGAAAACAGGCTCATACAATTTCAAGGGGGAAAACTAGACTTCAACCAATGTTCAGTCAAAGTTATCTGTGCTGAAACACCAGCAGTCCCTCCCTTGTAATCATCATCATCACCAGCACTTGCGGCACTCCTCAAGGAGTACAAGGATGTATTCAGTGAGACACTTGAACAACTACATCCTCCCTGGGAGATCCAGCACACTGTACAACTTCAAGGGTCCTTACCCAAGACACAACCATTATACCGCCTCACACCAAAAGAAGATGAAACCCTCTGCCAGCACCTTGTGGACGCGCTTGATAAGGGCTTCATTTGCCCCTTGCTCTCTCATATAGGGTGGCGGTCTTCTTTGTAGCCAAGAAGGACAGGTCCCTTTGCCTGGTCACAGACTACCGCGCCCTAAATGAGGTGACAGTTAAGAATAAGTACCCCCTGCCGCTGATTGACAACCTGTTTGATACACTTGCAGGTGCAAAGGTCTTTAGCAAGATTGATCTCACTGCAGGGTACAACCAGGTCTACATTGCGCCAGGGGATTAGGCAAAAACTGCCTTCCGCACACGCTACGGGTTGTTTGAGTGTTGTGTCATGAACTTTGGAATGACCAACACTCCCTCCACCTTTGCAATGTTGATGAACAAAGCATTTGAGGTCCTGATTGGAAAATGTGTGGTTGTGTACCTTGAAAACATCATTGCCTTCAGTCAAGATCAAACCACACACCTCCAACACCTCTGTGCTGTCCTCAACACCCTTCAGAAAAACCAGCTAAAAGCTAAACCCTCCAAATGCAAGTTCCTCAAGTCGGAGCTATTATTCCTTGGGTACACCATCTCTGCTCAGGGGATAAAACCCAACCCTGCCAAAATCAAGGCAATCACTAACATGCCACCTCCCACAATATGGGCCAGGTGTGTACCTTCTTGGGAATGGTTGCCTATGTGCGCAAGTTCATCCCCAATTGCAGAGAACTAATTGCACCTCTCACTGAGCTCCTCAATACCAAGCAGCGCTTCCATTGGACCCCTGTCAGAGATCAAGCCTTTGAGACGTTGAAGCAAAGGCTCACAACTGCACCATTCCTGCAGTTCCCCAATCAAAACTGACAGTACAAACTAGAGACCAATGCCTCTGACAGGGCCATAGGGGGCGTGCTAAGGGTAGAAACTGACAATGTTGTCTTTCTCCCCGTGGCCTATGAGTCCAGGAAACTTACTGACTCAGAACAACACTACCCCATCCATGATAAAGAATTGGCAGCCATTATACACTGCGTTGAGAAGTGGCGCTGTTACTTGCAAGGTGCAACCTTCCCATCCCACGTTCTGACAGACCATAAGTTGCTCCAGTACTTCAACACACAGTCCCATTTGACATGCCACCAAGCAGGATGGGTTGAACGTCTATCCCCTTAT
The DNA here is from genome assembly GCA_014839935.2 of Entomophthora muscae. Taxonomy (NCBI): domain Eukaryota; kingdom Fungi; phylum Entomophthoromycota; class Entomophthoromycetes; order Entomophthorales; family Entomophthoraceae; genus Entomophthora; species Entomophthora muscae. The sequence goes on along the minus strand of QTSX02002912.1, from coordinate 268,855 downwards.
CAGTTACGCATTGAGTACAAACCTGGGAAGGAGCTTGTTACAGCTGACACTCTTTCACAACTCTATGTAGCTTCATCACTGGGGACAATGGTCTAGATCCAGATTGGCCCATGCTCTACCTCTGCCCTGAAGCAACCCGCTACAAGGGCCTTAACTCGGTCACCATCTCCAAGCTGAAGGACAACAAAAGTCAATTCACCACCAATGCTGGTAACGTCTGCCGCTGGGCAGAGACAGGTGAGAAGACGCCTTACATTCCCACCACACAACTAGGGGACACCATATTGCACTACCACCAAACCCTGGATCACATCAGAGGGCGTAACCTCTTTGAGATCATGAAACATAAGGTTTGGTGGCTGCGCATGCGTCAAGACATCTTGGACCTCCTCAAAATGTGCGTGTTGTGCAAGAAGAACACGTTCAAACCTGCACCCTCCAAGTCTGTCCTGCCCATTAAGGCCATGGAACCCTTCAAACAGTGGGCCCTCAACATTGTGGGGCCACTCCCTGAAGACAGACTGGGAAAGAAGTACATCATCACTGTCATTGACTACTTCACTTGTTGGCCAGTGGCCTGGGCAACAACCAACCACACCGCCACCACTGTTACCCACTTTATTGGCAAGGAGATTGTGGCTCGCTTTGGGCAACCCAAGCATCTCATCACAGATGATGGGCCCAAACTTGTGGGGCATGTCGTGAAGGCATACTGTGTCAAGAACGCGCTCCAACATATAGTTACAACCCCCTACCATCCTCAAGCCAATGGACATGTGGAACAGTTAAATGGCTCACTGGTTCAACTGATTGCCAAACTCTTGCAGGAGCACCCCAACACCGCATGGACTGAACACCTGCCCACCGCTCTACTCATCCTTTGAGAAAGGATCAACTGGGGCACGGGGTTCAGCCCCAGTACCCTAGCCTTTGGGACACCTGACAGTCTGACAGGAGTTGAACAGGGAAAGCTACAGTCCAAGGTCTCTAACAAGACTCCCCTAACAACAACCCCATCCCTGGATCAATGGCGTGCCAAGGCCCAGGAAATTGAACACAAGCAGATTGCAGGAGGGACAAAGCACCTTGAAGCTAGGTATGCTGTAGGTGACCCCGTCTACACCCTCAATCCCAATTCTGCCAAGTTGGAACCCAACCACCTAGGGCCCTTCAAGATAGCTGCAGTCTATGACAACCACACCTATCAACTTGAAGATGCCCAAGGGAACACCAAGAAGCTTCACCATGATTTCTTGCACCCCTGCTGCGCCATCCCCACACAAAGGTTGCTTGTGCGGACCTTCCCAGACCTTCTGCAGACTCCAGTCCTGGTGTCTGACAACAAGCAGGGGGCAAGGGGGTGTTGAATCTGAGTTTTCAGCCTTGCCTTCTAACGTATCTTATAATACACAGGGGGCGCTTGATGAGCCGCCCCTTGACGTATCTAACGTTATGGTTTAATCTTATGGCAACATCAAATGGCGGGTACTTCATCCTAATTAGGAGCATTGCCAATTCAACTTGCTGATTCCTGCACAAGTTATTCCTTGGCTCTGAACCTTACATGAAACTTCCCACTATGCCACCCCCTTGTGGCATTCCCCATATAGTATATTAATCCAAATATTCTACAATAAAGGATACCTTATTCTATTATTCTGTCCTTTCTATTGGACTGCTGTCTTCCCCAATTCCAAGAACTAAACTATCATTGGTTCAGTTTCAACACAAGCACAAATACAAGGCCTCTGAGCTTAAGCATCAGCTTGAGCTTATTGCCACTGCCCTCCTGCAAGGGGCTAAAATGAAACGGGGAAAGAATGACAAGGAATAAACTTGCTTGCTCAGTATATGATTTTTACTTTTAACATTTTCTTTTTAACTTTAATTTCTACTTATTAGCTTTGATCATTTAGTTTTTAGTTTTAATTTTTAAGTTTTTTAACTTAATTAGATAGCAGTGATTGTTCTATGTATGCATGGTAAGTTTGAGATGAATATTTATAGTTGAAACTGAGTGAAATATCTTAATTTTTGTTAATTTCCAAATAAAACATATGATATTCACAGTTGTGCTTATATGAACCATATCAAATAAACATTAATATTTCTTCATATTTTGCATAAATTTTTTTGTTGTGCTTGTGTTTATTTTCGTCTCTTTGGAATTTTAATTTTTATGGTAATAAAAATATTTTTATAATGAAGAGTGTAAATTACATAGTAAAATGAGAAATAATTACTTATTTATCCTTATTTCTATTAATCAGGATACTGTTTTCATTGCATTTATGAGCTTTCTGGGGTCACTTTAGTATACCATAGCTATATAGCTTAAGTTTTTATATTAAAAGTTTTCAGTACATCAAGATCTGTTAATTAAAAAAGTTTCAATTACCAGTTGTCAATCAGGGCAAAAGCTGAATTATCACTTTACTATAGTGTCAACTACCAGGGAGTCAAATTTAAGGGAGTCAATCACCAGGAAGTCAAACTTATCACAGTTGCCACTGAGTGTGGAGCTTACTTCTTGCCCTCATCCAGGCAAGCTTGGGATCCCTCCTTGCTGGATTTCTCTCAGTGTGGGCCACATGGTCACTTCTGTCCTCCTTCAAGTTGTGTCTCACCAAGAAGTCTGACTCTCCCTCCACAGCTTCCTTGGCTGAATCAGAGGTGAATATTACCCTGGCGTCACCCTGCACTCCCCCCTCCGTGGCTGTCTGCAAAAAGGTCCTAGATGCTCTTGGGGAGCTGCAGATTTACCTCTCTGCGGATTCAGCGTCCACAGACACTCCCATCTCCGACGCTCAGAGATTGATAGCCCTATTGGACGCCCTTGACAGTGATGCCTGCCTCTGGGTGTGCACTCTCCTTTGCCAGAGTTAGGAGCTTGGGAATACCTCCTCCCCTCCTTATGCTGGTCTCCTCAGCGGTGGCCGCTCCGGGTTCCACGGCCTTGGTTATATTTGAGACCCTTTGTTCTAAAGGTCTTACTCCAGATCTTGCCTCCCACGTCAAGTGCTTTGCAGTGAAAGCTGCCTCCCTGAACCTATCTACCAAGATGGCAGTGGCCATGTTCCACAACTCCTTGGATGCTGCCTCAGCCAGCAAGAGTGCGTGGGATCTGGCTCCCACCTCCCTCAAGAAGGCATTTGCGTTGGCCCGCAAGCTAGGAGCCAAGCCTGCCTACCAGCCCAAGTCAGGTGTGCTGACCCATTTCCTGGTCTCCAAGCCCACCCAGGCTAAGCCCCCTGCAGCCAAGCCTCCCAAAACGCCTGCTATCAATGTGATGTGCTGCCCCTGCCAGGCCCCCAACTGGCCCACTTCCACTGGATCTCTCCCTGTTTTTGCGGCTTCAGCTGCCATTCCTGAGGTCTCCTCCTGCGACCCTGCAGAATGAAGAAGGTCTTTCTTATTTCCTTTTTACTGCAACCTTTTATTTACCAAGTCCTGCCAAGCTAAGGCTACAGTTTTGGTAGATACAGGTGCTGCAGGTAACTTTATAGACCTGGCACTGCCCCAATCCTTGGGTCTGTCCTTGCTCCCCCCAGAGACTTATTGCAGCCAGCAAGGTACCAGTGCTTAGTTACCCCCTCACTAATCCACTTAGTTACTGTACAGGCTCACACATGTTTGTAAGTAAATTCTCTGCTGTTGAGGACCTCCTTTATCCTATAATTGTGAGTGTGGGGTGGTGGCGGCAGCACTTGGTCAAGATTGACTGTCTCACCAATGAACTTCATTTCTTGCTGGATGGGAGTCCAGGTTTTCCCCCCCTCCTTCCCTTGGGTTGGGAACCGCCTGTGACTGTACTACAGTCACTGCTGAGCGTTTAGCCAAATAAATGCTCCAAAATATAAAGATGTTCTGTTTTTGCTGTTTATTACATATAGATAGGTTTTTTTGGAATTCTTGAGGGAAAGGTTCCTAGAAACCGGATATCTATGTTTAATAAAAGAACAGAATATGGATGTTTAGTTAGATTAGGCTAACTAAAAGAATTGAGGCAAGATTGGCTGAATCAATCTTGGAGACTAGGCGTCTCAAAATGGGTTAGTTAATAAGGAAGATCAATTAATAAATACAGGATATATTTAATGAGGATTTAATTATATTAAAATAGCCTTGACTTTGTCAAGAAGTTTGGTTAAGGTTAACCATGGGAAAAGCCCTGGAATTTGGGTTAAAAGCGCCGTGTTGGCAAATTTATTGGGTTAGAGGCGCTGCCTAATGAATTCAAGATGTGCCGTTGTCAAATTTTCTCAGGCGCTGTGGCGTTGCCTGGTAAAATTGCTGGGTGCCACAGTGGCGCCTGGTTTGAGTTTCAAAGCAGTTTAATGGGTTTAAAGGCAAAAAACCATTAAATGCAAAAATAACTAAATAAAGGCAAGGATGCCTAGGAATTCAGGTTTGATCAGCTGGTTCCCAGTTGGAACACTGATAGCTGAGTTTAGGATGTGCAATCCACAGGGTTTTGGCACTGGGAGCTGGGGAAGCTCCATGCCAAATTGGTACATTGGGTTGAATGGAGTCAGGTGACTTCTGCCCATTGTAGGTCAATTCTCATAGGTTGAGAATTGTTGGTGATCTTTCAGGTAAAGATCTATGTTGGATGACTTGAATGTCATAGGCCACGTGACACAAATCATTGGTTGATTCAAGAACCGGAGGGGTTTTCAGCTGTGTATGCCCCAAATGGTATATAGGCAAAAACAGTTAAACATTAATAAAATATATTCATTGTCGGTTTTGATGCTTTCCCCTCACCTCTTTTCAATTGTCATGCCTTCTTTGTTAAAATTTGAGAGAGCCAAGTTTGGGGTCCTTTTTGTGGAAACCACTACCGCAAGAAAGGAGGTTCCTACAAGTACATTAGAAGAAGCTTGTACCAGCCTGGAGGTCACTAAGACTGTTCCTGCCAAATCTTTAGTAGAAATAAAGGATGCGTTTGAAGAGCTGTATTCTGATTACTTTGCAAAGGAAGGGACTCCTGTCCAAGGGAACCAAATTTATGCTTGGGATGATTAGAACTTGTTGGTAGGATGAGATGAAATCTTGCAACAAGTAAAAGAGATGGCAAATTGTGAAATTGAGGCGTTGAGAGCACAAGAGGAAAAAAGCGTTGAAATTGCGGCTTGTTGGCGGGATGACAATAAAGTGTTATCCAAGAAAATTGCCTCTGTGGAGGTAAAGCTCCTCAAAGCTTTGTCCCAGGAAGGTAACAGCAATAAGGGTCAAGGGCAGGATAATGGCAGGATGGACTGGTTAGGCCTGGATCAGTCACAGAGCCCAACGCGGGGGCAGAAAAAACCCATGGTGAAAGGAGTCCAGTCTATGCTTGCCAATATGTCACCGTTCTCTGGAAATCCCAATGAAGGAAACGCTTTCCTGGAGGGTTTCCTTATACAAGCCTCTGGTCTAGGTGATGATGAGAAACGTCATTGGTTGGAAGTTCTTGCAGGGCCTGCCTGTTTCAAGTGGTTTGAAAGACGTAAAGGCAACAATTGGACCACCTTGTTAGAGGCATTTTGAGCCAGTTACACTGTAACCCTTAGACCTGGTGATGCTCTTCAAAAAGCTCAAGATGTTACTCAAGCTGGCCATGAGATGGTGTCAATGTACCTTTCCATAATGGAGGAGTTCTTAGCATTGTTGACGTGGAACGTAATCAGGATCTAGTGAAGGATGCTTTCTTCACTGAAATGTGGCCTGGGTTGCAAACCCAGGCCTCTATGTTACACCGTGAGAAGTTGTCATGATCAAAACTTGTTCAGAAGGTTATCCAGATAGAATGGGATCTTGGAGGCCCTCCACACAGTGCTCCTTGTTCCAGAGCAGGAGCTCATGTGGCAGCAGGGGAAGAATCTTCTGAGAGAACCAGACGTCCAAGAATTCCCTCTGATAAGGACCACATGTCTAGATTTAAGCAGGAATGTAAGTTCCCCATGGCCAAGGGATGCTGGATCTGTGGGAAAGATGGAAATTTTGCTAGAAAGTGTCCCAACCGTGCGGAATTTGGTAAGGAGCACCCTGACCTTATGTTTAAGGATTTGGGAAAAGAAAGGCAGGCTTAGGTGTCTCTCAACCTGAGTCTGGTAATTTGGAGAATAATGGGAGAATGAGACTTTGATCTGGGAAGGCTTTGAAGGAATACAGGAAAAGCGCCAGTCAACCAGTGGAACTACCCATGCAGGAAATTGATGTCTCTTGTCCAACTCTGCCTGAGGGAAGTCCAGACGCCTCTCCAGATGAGTGGATATTGGATGTGCGCTTAGGGATGAAGGAAGACGGGGAGATTACATGGCAGCCTGTGTGAGTTCAGTTGAGTGTGGATTGGCTCAAGGAAGTTGAATGGCATAAAAAGGTGGCCCAGAGTATGCCTGCACTTTTGATTGCAAAACCTTTTGTGTGGGCATTACAAGGGGTTATCCTTTTGGATATTTTGCTCAATGGTATTTCCGTAAAGGCAGTCTACAATCTAGGGTGTGCTGGAGTGGCGGTATCAAAGAACTTTGTTTGTAGACATGGCATGGACCCATCAAGATTGGTCACTTTGACCTTATCTTCCGCAGATGGGGTTACCACCATCAAACAAGACGTGTTTGATGAGGTGGTAATAAAATAGAAAAATACCAAGGTCAAGGCTTCCGCCGTAGTTTTACCTGGGGCAGGATTTGATGTTCTGCTTGTTATGACTTGTATTGTTGAGGCCAAGGTGAGCCTGGACGCTGTCAAGAATGTCTTGGTTCATGAAGGAGTTGAATACACTTATCAACAACTGAAAATTCCGCCAGCACCAGAAGACGTCCAGTCAGTTGTCATCTACGCCAAGGAATATTGCTCAATTCCACCAAAGGGAACTGCTTGGTTAAAGCCAGTAGCTTTCAATTGCAGAACGCAAGGAGGACAGGTTATCCCAGAATTGCCCGTCATATATCCTCAAATGTGGCAATATTTGAGGATAGTTCAAATGATGAATCCCTCAAGTCCTGGAAGTTATTCAACACTTGTGTGGTTCCTGTAGACATTCAGCAAGGTCAGCATATTGGAGTTTGGATGCCTGTAGTTGGAGAAGTCACAACAAATAAACCTACCGTCTCTTATGTTTGTGTGCCCTTCAATGATTTAACCCGTATACTATGTCCAAGTGAAGCACCAGATACCCCGCTGTATACTCTGGTGTGGAAATGGAGTAGTTGTTTCTTGTTGGACAAATATGATGTAGGGAGAACTGATCCACCTTATATCATAAAAACGCTTACTGGGAAGCCATACAAAGGGTATGTACCCCATCGTAGTCCTGCTGCAGTTGCTGCAATCAGAGAAGAGGTGGAGAAGATGCAAAGAGCCAACCTGATTGAGGAGAGCATCAGTCCTTATTCTGCTCCAATGGTTTGTGTTCCAAAGCCAGATGGGAACATTTGTGTTTGTATTGATTTTCAAATGATAAACAAGGATATTGTAAACAATGCCTACCAATGCACCAAATTGAGGATCAGCTGGATGCCATGGCTGGATCTTCTTGGTTCACCACTTTGGATATGACTAAGGGATATCACCAACTGTTGATTGACAAGAAGTCTAAGGAGGTTACAGCATTCTCTACACCTGATGGTCTTTTTCAATGGAAAGTCTTGCCATTAGAAATGAAAACAGCCAGTGCTGTGTTTCAGCAAGTGATGGACCAAATTATGGCAGGATTGCAGCCTAGGTGTGTCTTGGTGTATATAGATGACATTACTGTGTATAGCCCTTCCTGGGAACAACACCTGAAGGATCTTGATTAAGTATTCCGCCAAATTGAGAAAGCAAAGTTAAAGATTAGTGTATCTAAAACTAAGCTTGCCTGTTGAGAGGTCAAGGTGTTAGGACATATTGTGAATTCTCAGGGGATTAAGCCAAGTCCTGAGAGATTTACTCCGTTGTTGAACATGAGATCACTACAGTTGGTCCAAGAGGTGCAGGGATTTATGGGATTGGTGAATTTCTATTGGGGATTCATTCCTAATTGTTCTGCGCTTGGAGAGCCATTGTTTGCTTTAACAAGGAAGAATGACAGGTTTATTTGGGGACAGGAACAAGAGTCAAGTTTCTTAGAGCTGAAAAAGAGACTCTACTGAGGCCCCCATCTTAAGATTCCCAATTGGTTGAAGTTGTTCTACATTGAAACAGATGCAAGTTCAACTGGTCTGGGTGCCGTTCTTACTCAGGAAGGAGAGTCAAAGTTGTCCCGGCATCTGATGGCGTATGGTTCCAAAACATCAGGGATCACTCAAAGGAAATACTCTGCTACTGAACTTGAGGGATTGGCAATAGTATGGGCGGTGGAGCATTTTAGGACGTATATCCTAGGTATGCCATTCATTATAGTCACTGATCACACAGCATTGAGAGCGCTTTGTACTAAGGAAGACTTAAAAGGCCGTATGCAGTTGTATGCTGAAAAACTCTCTGTATATGACTATGATATTATTTACCAACCTGGTTTGGAAAATCAGATTCCCGACTTATTATCCCAAGCGCTGTTGGCCTGTGAAGTTGAGACGCAGGAAGCCCAGTAAGCTTTATTGAGGAATAGGATTTACGTAGAGCAATCCAAACGTCTTCAAGTGGTGAGAGATATTCATGTTCAATGGGGGGGGGTCACATCAGATACAAAAAGCTCTGACAAGCAGTAAAAGCCTGGTACTGGTGGTCAGAGATGAGAGCTACGGTTCTCCAGATTTTACGGGAATGTGAAGTGTGCTCTAAGTTCTCAGCGGCAAAATCTAAGGGACAGATCAAGTCAGTGATGTCACATTATCCTTTTGAGTTGGTCTCAATGGATATGGGTCATATCACATTACCAAGTGGTTGGAAAGAATACTTTGTGGTTGCCGTTGATTCTTTCACAAAATGGGTAGAGGTTTGAGCAATGGCTAAAGAAACAAGTGTTGCACTTGCTAAGTTTCTCTGAGAAGAAATCATAGCACAACATGATTGTCCTGAGAAGGTTCTCACTGACAATGGACCACCCTATGTAGGGCCAGCCTTGACTAGGGATGCTTAAAACGGGGTATTTCTAAGTTAACTGCAGCTCCCTACCATCCCAAGACCAATGGGTTAGCCAAAAGGACCATTGGAACCTTAAAACACATTATGAAAAAATTGGCTGATGGAGCTACAACCCGTTGGAAGGATCACCTAGCAATGAGTGTCATGGCATACCGGACAATGCCCCATGATTCTACTGGGTTTTCACCATTTTGGATGTTGTATGGCCAAGAGACTACAACCAGCACTGAAGTGGGCCAATGAGAGTTTGTGGGAAAGAATTCCTATGAAGCTGCCATAGAGTAACATGCAGCCAAGATGCAGAAGTTATTTGCCGAGGCAAGGAGTAAAGGGAAGCGGGTTTGAGAAAAGCGTGCCGCCAAGTGGAACTCAAAGCCTGGAGTACTTCCTTGTGATCATTTACAGGTGGGAGATCTGATGTGGTTTGATCAAAGGCGCCGAGAAAAGCACCCAAGAAGAGGTCTTCAGCAATGGGTAGGGCCTATGAAGATTATTTTAGTTAGTCCAGGGCCAAACTACCTAATTTGGGGGGTTGGAGCTGCCTTGGGAGAAGAATGGTCCCATGTTCATCCTCAATTCCTTAAGCTATTCAATGGGGAATTGGAGCTTATAAAGATCTGAGAAGATGAGGCTGATTCCCCTGAAGGGAAGGAAGGGGCCTTGTGACTGTACTACAGTTGCTGCTGAGCGTTTAGCCAAATAAATGCTCCAAAATATAAAGATGTTCTGTTTTTGCTGTTTATTACATATAGATAGGTTTGTTTGGAATTCTTGAGGGAAAGGTTCCTAGAAACCGGATATCTATGTTTAATAAAAGAACAGAATATGGATGTTTAGTTAGATTAGGCTAACTAAAAGAATTGAGGCAAGATTGGCTGAATCAATCTTGGAGACTAGGCGTCTCAAAATGGGTTAGTTAATAAGGAAGATCAATTAATAAATACAGGATATATTTAATGAGGATTTAATTATATTAAAATAGCCTTGACTTTGTCAAGAAGTTTGGTTAAGGTTAACCATGGGAAAAGCCCTGGAATTTGGGTTAAAAGCGCCGTGTTGGCAAATTTATTGGGTTAGAGGCGCTGCCTAATGAATTCAAGATGTGCCGTTGTCAAATTTTCTCAGGCGCTGTGGCGTTGCCTGGTAAAATTGCTGGGCGCCACAGTGGCGCCTGGTTTGAGTTTCAAAGCAGTTTAATGGGTTTAAAGGCAAAAAACCATTAAATGCAAAAATAACTAAATAAAGGCAAGGATGCCTAGGAATTCAGGTTTGATTAGCTGGTTCCCAGTTGGAACACTGATAGCTGAGTTTAGGATGTGCAATCCACAGGGTTTTGGCACTGGGAGCTGGGGAAGCTCCATGCCAAATTGGTACATTGGGTTGAATGGAGTCAGGTGACTTCTGCCCATTGTAGGTCAATTCTCATAGGTTGAGAATTGTTGGTGATCTTTCAGGTAAAGATCTATGTTGGATGACTTGAATGTCATAGGCCACGTGACACAAATCATTGGTTGATTCAAGAACCGGAGGGGTTTTCAGCTGTGTATGCCCCAAATGGTATATAGGCAAAAACAGTTAAACATTAATAAAATATATTCATTGTCGGTTTTGATGCTTTCCCCTCACCTCTTTTCAATTGTCATGCCTTCTTTGTTAAAATTTGAGAGAGCCAAGTTTGGGGTCCTTTTTGTGGAAACCACTACCGCAAGAAAGGAGGTTCCTACAAGTACATTAGAAGAAGCTTGTACCAGCCTGGAGGTCACTAAGACTGTTCCTGCCAAATCTTTAGTAGAAATAAAGGCTGTGTTTGAAGAGCTGTATTCTGATTACTTTGCAAAGGAAGGGACTCCTGTCCAAGGGAACCAAATTTATGCTTGGGATGATTAGAACTTGTTGGTAGGATGAGATGAAATCTTGCAACAAGTAAAAGAGATGGCAAATTGTGAAATTGAGGCGTTGAGAGCACAAGAGGAAAAAAGCGTTGAAATTGCGGCTTGTTGGCGGGATGACAATAAAGTGTTATCCAAGAAAATTGCCTCTGTGGAGGCAAAGCTCCTCAAAGCTTTGTCCCAGGAAGGTAACAGCAATAAGGGTCAAGGGCAGGATAATGGCAGGATGGACTGGTTAGGCCTGGATCTGTCACACTGCCTGAGTCATGCTTATTTCTTACAGCAACCCCTAGTCTTCCCTCCTGAGCCCTTTGTCCTTCTGGCCATCCTTGCCCCCTTCAAGAACGCTTTTGACGCTACCCTCTCCTGTGCCCTCCCCCCACACTATTGCCACAATTTGACCTTTTAGACAACAGTTGACCCCGTAAAGATTGACGCCCCAATGTACCCTCTTAGCAAATTAGAGGATAAGGTGTTAGGCACGTGGTTTGATAACATGCTTGAAAAAGGATGTATAGTCAAGAAGGCTTCTTTGGTTAGCTTCCTGGTGGACTTTGCCAAGAAATTGGATGGATCCCTTTGGCTGTGTGTTGATTATACCCTCCTCAACAACGTCACTGTTTCAGACTGCTACCCCCTTCCCTTGGAAGCCTCAATTGCTCAGTCCATTTCCAAGTCTTGTGTCTTTTCAAAACTTGATCTTGTTAATGCTTTTAACCAGGTTTGTATGGCGGAAGACAACAAGTGGCTTACACCATCAAAACTTGGCGTGGCTGCTTCCAATTCAAGGTCATGTTGTTTGGCTTGAAGAATGCTCCTGCAATTTTTCAGCAAGTCATTGAGGATGCCTTGGGAGATCTCTGCTTCACCTGTGCCGTGGCATACATTGACAACATCCTAATCCACTCCCCCACTCCTGAGCAGCACACCAAGGACCTGGTAGCTGTGGTGCTGGCTATTCACAAGGCCTGGTTGTTCATCAAGCCCAGCAAGTGTGAGTTTTTCAAGTCTGGGGTTACCTTTCTGGGCAACTTGGTCCTGAAAGACGTCCACATGGTCTCCCCTGACAAGGCCAAGGCTTTTTGGGAGTGGGCTACCCCCAGAATCAGAAGGAATTGCGCTATTTTCTGGGTACAGTGATCTTCCTCAAGAAGTTCTCTCCTGCCATCTCAGAGCTTGACGCCCCCCTGCACCCCCTGGCTGGCAAGAGCGCCTCCTTTGTGTGGACCCCTGCATGCCAGGAGGCCTTTAAGGCTATCAAGAGGGTTTTTGTCTCCACCCTAGTACTACGCCACACCAACACAAGCAAACAGTTTATTGTGGCTTGCAATGCCTCTAACGTGGCTGCTGGGGTGGTCCTCCTTCAGGAACACAATGGTCAGGAACTCCTGGTGGCTTACTTCTCCAGGAAGTTTGCTTCTAAAAAGTGCTCCTGGAAGGTGTTTGACAAGGAGCTACAGGCTGTGGTGGATGCCATCACTCATTGGAGACATCACCTGCAGGGTGCTCAACACAAATTTATGTTTCATACAGACCATAATGCTCTCTGTTACTTCTGCAAGCCCCAGAAGTTACTTCCTCATCAGGCATGTGTCATGCAGACGCTCTCTGGTTACAAGTTCAAGTACAAGTTTGTAAAAGGGGAGCTCAACATCCTCCCTGACCTCCTGAGTTGCAGCCCTGAAATGTACCCAATGAGGGGCAATGAGGACCTTCAGGTCACTGTCATCCCAGAGTCCTTGATCCTTCTGGCGCCTGGCTCCCTCCCCCAAACCCAGGCCACAGCCCCAGTTGTTACTCCCCAGCTCCTGGCCATTGGTCCTGCCCCCTCATCTAAAGCAGCTCCACCACTTGCTCTTCCTGGCACGCTCTTGTATGATGTTCTGTTGGCCCAGCACTCTTCACCAAATGGCCAGGCTATCTGCGCCAAGCTGTCTCCTGACTCCGCATCCAATGGTCCCTATTCTCTTAAGGATAGGATAATTTACTAAAACAATAAAGTGTGGGTTCCAAAGGAATTGTGTGTGTGTCATGACAGAACATCATGATCCTCCTGTTGCAACTGAGATTCAAACCTCGCCTGCTAACGTATCTAACGTTATGAATGAATCTGAAAGCAATGTCAAATGGCGGGCACTTCATCCTAATTAGGAGCGTTGCCAATTTGACCTGCTGATCCCTGCACAAGTTATTCCTTGGCTCCAAACCCTACATGGAACTCCCCACTATGCCACCCCCTTGTGGCCTTGTGGCTTCCCCATTTAGTATATTAATCACAATATCCTACAATAAACAATAACTTATTCTTATTATTCTGTCCTTTCCTATTGGACTGTTGTCTTCCCCAATCCCAAGTACTGGACCCTCATTGGTTCAGTTGCAACACTCCCCTGTTCAGATACCCTGGCACCAAGAAGCTACTTGAGCTCATCAGGCGCACTTACAGCTGGGTTGGCATAACCAAAGCTGTGGGTCCTTGGATCAAGAAGTATGTTACCTGTGCTTTCTCCAAAGCCAGATTGTTCAGGGAACAACAGCCTACTTTATCCCCTGCAGCAGTCTCAGGGCCTGTGGTCATACATCTCGGTCAACTTTGTGGTGGCTCTTCCCTTGTCAGGGGGTTTTGACTCCATTATGGTGGTAGTTGACTGCTTCACCAAATAATCAGTTTTCATCTCATGCCTAACCACCCTGGACTCAGTGGGGATGGCAAACTTGTTTGTGAAACACATCTTCACCAACTTTGGTTTACCTCAGGAAATCATCAGCAACCGTGGTCCCCAGTTCACGTCCATGTTCTGGGGGTCTCTACTGGGGATTCTAAACATTAAGCCATGCAAGTCCACCTCTTTTCACCCCCAGTCAGATGGGCAAACGGAAAGAGTCAACCAAACCATGGAGCAGCATCTATGTTGTTATGCAAACACCTCCATGAAATCCTGATCTGATGATCTCCCATTTGCTCAGTTTGCTTACAACAACACTGTGCATGCCTCCACAGGGGTGTCCCTGTTCCAGGCTACTCTGGGGTTTTCCCCAGCGTTTGTGATAGGTCACTTGCTCCAGGCAAGTGTACTGGCTGCTGCAGACATGGCGGCTCACCTCAAGGCCATTCATCTCAAAGTCCAAAGCACCCTAACCAAGTCCATTGAGGAGTACAAGAAAGTGGCAGACAAGAATAGGCGGCCTGCTCCCCAGTATCCAGTGGGTTCACTCGTGATGTTGGATGCTACCAATATCTGGATGAAGGTCCCCTTGAGGAAGTTTGCTCCAAAGAGACTGGGTCCCTTCAAGGTCTTGGAGGATAAGGATAATGGGGTGTTTGTGTTGGATCTTCCCCCCTCCTATTAGATTCACAGCACTTTCAATGCCTGTCACCTCTCCTCTCTTAAAGGGGACCTATCCAGCACCCCCAACCCCACTTTGGTGGATGGCTCTCCCAAATATGAGGTAGAAGCCATAGTAGCCTCACGTAGGATTTGCAAGTCCCTCTAATATTGTGTATCTTGGAAAGGATATCCCTCGTATGACAACAGCTGAGTAAGCTCTTCAGAATGCAGAAACTGTTGGGACTTGTTACAAGAATTCCACAAGAACAACTTCACGGTACTTGGACCCTCTAAGTTGCTCCTGGCGCTAAAAGATCCCCAAAGCGCACAAGAACTTCTCAGTGGCTACGCTTCCCCCAGGGAGGAATTTGGCCTCAGCAAAAAAAAGGATAATGTAAATTCACTGCCACCACTGGCATTGGATTGTAAAATCTTCCCCTGCCACTCCAAGAAAGGTCCCAAAACCCCAGCCAAACCTCTTAATTCCTTGGAGAATTTGGCGCATATAGTTGACAAGAGGTTTGTGTTAGCCTACTAGCGCGGATCCTTTGCCTTTGGCTGCCCCTTCCTGGGAAGAAACACTGGTTAATTTAGACTACTTATTAGCTTGGTGTTGCCCACTTCTAAAAACCATTAGAGCTAGCCAATTGGAGGCTGCCACATTGACGCTCAACAACTCAAGTGAATCCCAAATTGTCTAGTACCTCTTCCAGCCAATCAGATTTGACTGCAAAAATTAGAATGAAACCCTCCAGTCTCCCTAGTCTTATCCAGCAAAGGTTTTCCTCTAGCCAATTGGATCCAGATCCAGATGTCATATGATTCACTTTTAATTGCAACTCAGGCCTTTTAATGCAGCAAGGGGACTTCCAGTCCCCTGCTTGTTTATTTTCCAAATTTATAAACTTTTGGTTTCTGTTGCACTTGTCTTTAATTTTTTGCAGCTTTGATTAGATCTCAGTTTGGGCTCCCATCAATCTAGAAACTTTAAAAGTGTTAGTTGTTATCATAACCCTTACCTTATGCCACCTTGCTTTGAACCTGGTCCATCTTCCAGGACTCCTAAAAAACCTCAGTGTATAGCTGTTTGTGTTTTCACTTTTGTTTTAAAAGTTTACGCTCAAACTGGAGTTTGTTAGTAATTTTCAATATAAAATCTTACTGTTACTTTAAATTTTTCAATATATTTTTTGTTTTAGAACTTGTTCTTGCTTTCAATTGACTGCAAGGCACCCGGGTACATTGCCAAGCCCTCCAAAGTGCCCCTATTACTTTCTGTCTGCTCCCTTGTTTGTGGGTCCTCCCCAAAGCCAAATTTGTATTGTTTTAATTTCAAACAAAAGAACTTTCCTTACCCATATTTTGAGGAGAACACAACCATGCCAATCCCTGTTGTTAAATTTGTGGTATTTTTTTTGACTCTGTTTTTGCTGCTCCTATGGTCTACCTCCCCTGTCGTGTTCTGAGGCGTGGCACAGACACACAACAGGGAATCCTAACCTTAGGATTGGATTTGTACTAAGTCTTGGTTAGATGACAGGGAAGGCAATAGTGTTTACCTTGCGGCCCTGGATAAATAATTCTCTACTAGGCGTGGCTAGAGAGAGGCGCGGAAGTACAGAAGACACAAAGACAAAAATGTGAATATAACTTAATTTTATTGGTGAATATGGAAATGGAATATATAGTGGTTGAGAATACCATAAAACACTACCAGGACAGTAGGATCACTCGCCACAAGCATGAGTGGGGCAAGTGAGTTGCACAGAGTCAGGAAACCAAACAATCATATTTCCTGAAGCGGAAGCCAGTTCATTTTGAGAGTCAAAAGCGAAAGCAAGAGATTTGTCTTCAAAATGGCCCAACAAAGGCAAAATTGAAACATGGTGAATGCTGTTATTCATGACATTGCCCCCCTCTAGATTGGCCTTTAGGGGGTGATGCTTGCAGAGGAACTTGGCGTGTACGCAAGCAAAAGGGTGATCACTGGAGAGGAGCTTTATAGTGTACTCAGATCCTCACTTGAAAGTCACCTCTTAAGGACCAATCCACAGTGAGTCCAGTTTGTGCGCGCGCCCACCCACACAGTGTTGATAGTATAGGACATGGTCACCAACAGCAAACTCAGGCAAGGGGGAGCGCCCTGCGTTGTGAGGAGAGATCTTGAGCATCTTAGTCTTATATGCAGAAGTGTAGGCAGTGGCTTGTATATCAATGATGTGGTTGACTAAGTCTTTGATGTGGTTTTCAGAGTCCATGGCCTTATCAGAGGAGAGTAGGGGAACCCCCAAGAGCAACAGAGTGGTGGCTTCACGCCCATACAGCATAGCAAAGGGGGAGTACCCTGTGACCCAATGCTTGCTCAGACAATAGGCAAAGAGTGCAGCAGGTAAGTATAGATCCCAATTGGCAGCGTCAGAGTAGGTGAGTTTCCTCATGATAGAAACTAGTGTTGAGTTGACACGCTCAACTGCTCCATTAGTCAAAGGATTATAGGGGACAGAGAAAAACTGGTGAGTTACTAGAGCTTCAACAACAGAGGTTACAAGTTTGGCATTGAAGTTGTTCCGTTGTCTGATAACAGTCTTGAGGACAGCCATGGCGGTAGAAAGCATCCTGCAGCAGGAAGGCAGCAGTAGTCTTAGCAGTGATGTCTTTAGTAGGGCAAGCTTCTACCCACTTGCTGAAGTGGTCAACGGCAATCAGGATAAAGCAGCATCCGGAGTGTGAGCGGGGGAGAGGACCTACAGCATCAATGCTGACAGTGTGAAAGGCATGTTGAGGGGGGACCAATTTGAACTTGTGAGAAGCAGCTCGGGGCCTCTGAAGTTGGCAGTCATGGCAACTGGCTATGACATCTGGGATCAACAGGCAAAGATTCTCCCAGAAGTAATTCTTCTGAAGCCAGTCAAAGGTCTTGGCAATGCCTCCATGGCCAGTTTCTTTATGAGCTTATGACACTAAAGAGAGGCAAAGACTGGGGCGCACGTATGGCAGGTATCAACCCCGCACCTTCTGGAAGAGTTGGTTATCACATATGAGGGTGTCTTCAGACAATTTGGACAGGGCAATTCAAACCTCTTCTGTCTCACTTTCCCAGGAAGAAGGGTATCTAATTAGCTTGTACAGGCGGTCTGCCTCAGCAGGATGTAGGGCAAGGATGGGCATTCAAGACAACCCATCAGCGTTCTGATGTTGAATCCCGGGGCAATGGAGCACAGTGAAGTCATAACCTTGCAGGCAGAGAGCCCATCTGGCTAAGCGTCCTTCAGGCTCCTTAAGTTGTTGTAACCATTTGAGCAAAGTGTGGTCAGTGATGACAGTGAAATGGGTACCATACACGTAGTGGCAGAATTGTTTGACTGCATGCAGCACAACAAGGCACTCCTTCTCTGTAACACTATAATTCTTTTCATGCTTATTCAGCACATGGGAAGTATAGGCTACAGGGTGGTCCACACCTTCATTGTTGAGCTGAGCCAAGATAGCCCCAATAGCAAGGTCACTAGCATCAGTGTACAAGATGAATTCCTTATTGTAATTGGGGTACACTAAAATGGGTGCTTCTTTGAGTTTCTGCTTTAGAGTCTCAAAGGTGTGCTGCTGACTGGTGGTCCATTCTAAAGGGACATTACGCAATAGTTGAACCAGGGGTTTGCTAGTATCAGCAAAATCAGGGATAAATTGTCTATAGTAACCCATCATGCCCAGAAAGACTTGTACTTCTTGGAGGTTGGTGGGCGGAAGCATTTTGTTGATGGCTTCAAACTTCTTGGTCATTGGACAAATTCCCATTTGGGTTACTTCATGGCCCAGGAATTCAAGGCGCTCTTTGAAGAAAGCACACTTAGAGGGCTTTAACTTGAGGCCAACTTCTTGGATTTTTATGAACACCTCTTTAAGATGGGCTAGGTGATCAGTGAAAGTTGTGCTGAAGACTGTTATATCATCTAGGTAGACTAAGACACACAACAACTTCAAATCACGCAGGATGGAGTCCATGGCCCTCTGGAAAGTTGCCGGGGCATTACAGAGCCCTTGCGGCATGCAGGTAGGTTCAAAAAATCCTTCTGATGTGATGGGTGCAGCCTTCTGGCGGTCTTTAAGAGAGAGGTCAACTTGCCAGTAGCCAGACGCCAAGTCCATGACAGATAAAAACTTAGAACCTCCAAGGCATCAAAGAGCGTCATCAATGCGCGGTAAGGGATAGGAATCTTTCTTGGTTATAGAATTCAACCTTTGATAGTCCATCACAATCCGGTGGCCTCCATCCCTTTTCTTTAAGATGAGCAGAGTGAGAAGCCCAGGGACTTTGAGAGGGAGCTAGCAGTCCAGCATCCAGCAGTTGTTTGAGCTCCTTAGAAACCTGCGCATCTTCCACTTGGCTGCGGCGGTATGGCTTGGCACAAAAGGGGGGAGCATCTCCTGTGTCAATCTGATGAATCACACCTTTAGCTAGCCCATAATCAGTACTATCTTTAGCAAAGATGTCTGAGAACTGGTCTAGTAAATCAAGCACCTCTTTCTGTTGGACTGGGGACAACTGAGGGAAGTCTTGGGCAGTGAACAGAGATAGGACTTGAGGCTTGTCTTTGGGTAGGTTAAAGTCTTGAAACGTTCCAAAAGAGTGAAGAGACAAGACGTCAGGAGTATTTAACAACTTTCTGTAACCAACAACCTGTCCTCTGGATACAGTCATAGGAAGCGCAGTAAGATTGGCAACTAGTAATTGAACAGGATCCTTGTGGGAGACGTCCAGAATTCCAGGACAAAGGTAAGGCTTGTTACGCCCCAGCAAAGGAGGGGAGTACAGCTCTAAGAAAGTCTGTTTAGGTAATTCATATGATATCTGGGAGTCTATGATAGCCTGAGACCCTGAGGGGATGGTGATAGCAGAAGTGGCCATGAGAGGGATTCTCTCAGTTGCAGGACAAGCCATGGGAGGATACTTCATGTTGGTAGAATGGGTTCAGTATTTTAGGGTGAAAACTCCAGTGGGGTACTCCAGAGTACATGTCTTCAAACGTTTACCAGGAACTTTGATTGGCTCCTCAAAGATCAGAGGGACTTCTTACCCTAGGATAGAGAGATAACCATCCTTTAGGTTGATGATCTCATTATATTCCCAAAGAAACTGGGTACTAACCAAAAGGTCATAAATCTCATTTTCTAGAACAACAGCCGGCGCAGCCAACAGGAGTTTACCAAATTGCATTGGTAAGGCAGAGTACGCACCAATGGCGTGAGTCATAGAGAGACCAGCGGTGCCATAGGATTGATGGTAGTTGAGGTTGGGTGCCAGCTTAAGTTTCTTTGCCAGTTTAAAAGAAACAAAATTGACAGGAGATCTGGTGTCCAGGACGGCTTTGATCTTGACTTTTTGAATAGATATCTCTACTTGGGTGGTGGTGTGTCCAAAGGGTGGCAGAACAGCCAAGATATCCTGTGCCTCAGCTAGTTCCTTGTCCCATTTCTCAATCATGTATTGTAGTCCCGGAAACTCCTTATATACAGTTTGGAGAGGGAGTGAGACAGATACATTCTTGAAAACGGCGTCTGCAACTTCAGCGGCTTCTTCTGATGATTCCACTAATACAGGAGGCCGTTTTGCCTGAGTAAGATAGGGGCAGGAGACAACTGCTTTGGCCTCAGACAAGGGCTTGGCGGTAGTAGTAGTCTTCCCAGATTGAGCTTGTAGGGAACAGCAATAGTCTTAGGGACAGCAAGAATAGAATACCCGTATGCATCATGGTCTTCAACATCAGATTCATCCACATCAGAATTGTCAGAAATTTCATGGAACAGGAGGAGGATAGGAGGAGCTTCATCATCAACAGGAAGAGTCAGTAGCAGGTGGGGGTATAGGAGGAGACTGGGAAGAATTGTCAACCAAGAGTGTCTCCGCCTCTAGGTTGACTGTTCTTTTCCCAACCAATCCTTGGGATCAGCTCCTTCAACCCGCGGATTGGAGCAGACGCAAGAGTGGTGGCCTATCTGACCGCAGTTGTGGCAACCTTGACGTTGAGGAGGATTTTGGGAGTTCATAGTGAGGATACAAGGGCCGCAAAAAGAGGAGCCAGAGTTGGAAGCAGCATGACTTTCCCGGACAACTGCCCCAGAATGGGTAAGATGCATATCTTGGAGCAGTGTCTTTATACTTTTCATGGAGGACAGAATAGCCTTGTGGGCCTTGAAATGGAGGCATAGGAGTTGATTCACTTTGAGGGCCTGGGCGCAGGCCATATATGCTTCATGCGCCATCAATTGTCTGCTTGTTATTAACTGTTGTCCCTCCATGTACAATCTGCCGGTGAATTCAGCTAATGTCTCTTTGGGCTTGAAGGGTATGTGCATGAAAGCATCCTTTTTCACCTCCAGGCTAAGATCACCACCAAACTTGTCAATCAGGAGCTGTTTCATGTCCTCCCAGGTCTCAATGGAGGGCAGCTCTGGTACAACTACCTCTTGACAGGCCGGGTGTAGTCAAGTCAGAATATGTTCTTTCTTAACTTCATCTGATGCTTGTCTCATAGCAGTCACATAAATAGTTAAGAAAGCTGCAATAGTTGAGGTTTTAGGATCAAAGACTTGCTTAAAATTAGGCTTGAAGTGTGCCTTGGGAGCTGGACCAACCATTGCTGCTATTGAGTACATTTATGCGCGGGGAGAACTCAGCTTCAGATTTGGAGGGGGGTTGTCTAGCCCAGAGTTATCAAACACTTTCTTCAAGGGTTGTCAGAGTCTCAGTGGTTCTGGCACACATAGTGTTGGCTAGAGCAGTCTGTTGTTCAGTAACATCTAGGTGTTGTCCTTGGGTAGTGACAACCGTGGAGAGCTCAGCCAGTTGCTAAGTAAGGGATGGCCCCACTGATAGGCAAGGGGAAAATCTGTTGTTTACCGAATCAATCAACTCACGCATATCCTGTACATCCCTGTCCAACTCAGTCTGGTCTTGTTTTAAATGATCCACCTCATTAGCTAGGGCAATCAACTCTCTGGCACAGTGGATTTGAGGAGCCCCTGCCAAACCAGGACAACAGCCATCCTCCTCGTTAACCCTAAGTGGACTAGCAGTGGCCGTTACTACCTTACGTAAAGCAGCGACTTCTTGCTGTGGTTTAGTGACCTGAGCAGTCAGTGCAAAACCTGGGGATCAGGTTGAGGCATTTCAGTAGGACGTCTTTGGCTACAAGTGGAAGCACATAATTCCCAGATTGCTTCCCAGATTTTCTTCTCTCTGTCCACCAGATCATCAGCAGGAGGAGAAGGCGGAACATCAGGTTTGGGAGTGGACAGCTCATTCACCTGACTCTGAAGTTTGGCAATAGCTGCGGCAGTGGTAGCTCTCTCTTGATCAAATTACGCACTGAGCTCATTTTGACCTTGGGCTGCAAGGTCAGCTACCTGTTGCAATTGCTCAAAGGAATAGACACTGAATGCATTGAGCTGTTGCACTAGGCGCTCAAAGTTGGAGAGATAAGCGTTTAGGGTGGAGTCTACTTGAGTTTGCCAGGGTTGTTCTAACTGGTGAAACTCATGTAGTTGCTCCCTAACGTACTCAGGGATGGACTGGCGCATTTGCTCAATGGAATTGACTAAACGTGTTTGATAGGTGACCAAATCACGCTGATTGTCAGATATCAGGGAGAACAGGGAATGAATCCATTGATGGTAGGCGGCAAACTGGTCCCAATGATGGGTAACAGCTGCTTGTAGAGACAAGATTTCTTGAATGTGGAGTCCCAACACCATCTGGTAGTGGGCCAAGGCGGGCTGTACAAAGGATGACAGCAGATTATCAGCAGAGCCAGCTACTGAGAGGAGATAATGTGGAAACTGAGAGGCCACAATTAACTCATAGTATTCAGCACAGCTAAACTGTAGCTGAAGGCAAGGGATGGCCCCGTCCCAAGCTATCCCAAGGGCTACTGCCATGACTTGTTCCAAGTCAGAGGTACCCATAGGGTAAGCAACTAAGCAGGGACCATTCCCAAGGTTCAGTACAGTAGAGACAATAGGTGGGTCGGCAATGTCTTCCTCAATAGGAGGGCTGGTAATTTCAGGCAAGGTTGACTCCCAAATAGGCGGAGGCAAGGGACCTGCAAATGTAGATGCAAAAGGGATAACTAAGGGGCTTACAGTCCCTGTAGTGAGCACCATTTTTGTTGTGTTCTGAGGCGTGGCACAGACACACAACAGGGAATCCTAACCTTAGGATTGGATTTGTACTAAGTCTTGGTTAGATGACAGGGAAGGTAATAGTGTTTACCTTGCGGCCCTGGATGAATAATTCTCTACTAGGCGTGGCTAGAGAGAGGCGCGGAAGTACAGAGGACACAAAGACAAAAATGTGAATATAACTTAATTTTATTGGTGAATATGGAAATGGAATATATTGTGGTTGAGAATACCACAAAACACTACCAGGACGATAGGATCACTTGCCACAAGCATGAGTGGGGCAAGTGAGTTGTGCAGAGTCAGGAAACCAAACAATCATATTTCCTGAAGCAGAAGCCAGTTCATTTTGAGAGTCAAAAGCAAAAGCAAGAGATTCGTCTTTGAAATGGCCCCAAAAAGGCAAAATCAAAACATGGTGAATGCCGTTATTCACAACATCCCCAGACTTGTGGGGGAAATCTCCTCTTTGGCCTGGCTTATGGGAGAAAATTCCTCCAGTCTCTGGGATCTTCCCAGTGGTCTCCTCTTCTCTGGAGAGGCTGTGGTTAAGAGCTTGGTATGTGACAACTTGGATCTGGGTATCATGGATCCCACCCCGCCTGCTTCTGAGGTGGACAGGCCTCACATGCCTTCACTCCCATTTTGGCCAAGAGCAATTCCGTGCCACTCAGTATCTCTGAGGTGTTCCCTCCTACTCCCACCCGCACTCCTTGGTTTCTCACTGGACTAGTGTTGATGGGTTTGAACGCTTATCTCCCTCAAATGTCTCCTGTGTTCTCCCTGTGGTCCACTCTTTGAGCAGCTGTCCCAGTTCTTCACTGGGCGGCATCCTGGTGGTTTGTTTCACTGGGATGAGAGCCAAACTTAGTTAGTTTAGCCCCCCTCTCTCACATCATCTGTCCAGACAGAGGGTGCAGAGAGGGCAAAAGACTTGAATTGCAAGCCCTCAACCACTGTTTTTTGAATGTTGAGCAGGCGCTCAATGGTCTTCTCTGATGTGTCAGGCATTTTGGTCATTAATGCCTTGGATCTCACCCTGTCAAGTTTCTTGCCTTTGAGAACGGCGGCCTTCACCTTTGCTTTGACCTTGCAGTCAATTTCTTTGATCTCTGCAACTCCAGAGACAAGGTCATTTAGAATTTTCTCCAATTCTCTCGTTGGTTTTTACTAACCTTATAATATGTTTTTATAGCTTTTGCCCCAATAAAATCTGTATATTCTGATAGTATTACCTCTTTGTTTATTCCTTTTTGTTTTCTCATTTGCTACACTATCTCATCTTTTTACCCATTGTGTATATGCTTCACACTCATCTCAATATGTGTTGTTTGCTTTGTGTTGGCATTGTTTCATTAATTGCTTTATTATTTTTGGCGCTTTGCACAGCCCCTTGTAAAAATTTTAACAACAATTTGGTGATTAGCTAACTCTGAATTAGAAAATTATAGGGTAACTGTTTTTAGATAAAGCTGTTAGTGATCCAAATTCAAAACCTTAATGATAAACTTCTAGCCAATCAGGAGCCAAGTGATAAAGTGATTGTTGTGACATAAAGGGTCACCCAATAAATCTTTGATGCATGTGCGCTAATTAATATGATTGGCTGGATCTTTTGCCATTGTGCGCCATTATTGCTGTGGCAAGTTGTTGATGGACTAGCGCTAACCTAGCAGCTAATTGGGCACTAGTCCACCAACAACTTGCAACAGCAGCAATGATGCTCAATAGCAAATCAACCAGACAATCAGATTAATTGGCAGTCATGCATCAAAGAACTATTGGGTGATCCTTTATGTCACAACAATCACTTTATAACTCAGCTCCTGATTGGCTTAAATTTTATTATTAAGGTTTGAATTTAGATCAGTAACAACTTTATCTAAAAACAGTTACCCTATAATTTTCTAATTCAAAGTTAGCTGATCACCAAATTGTTGTTAAAATTTTCACAAGGGTGTGTGTTTAAGTGCTAAAAATAACTGTGCTCTGGATCTAGATACATGGCATAGAAAATCTATGATTTTATAGAAATAAGCTGAACATAAAGAATAAAACTAACTATAAACAAAGATAATATAAAAAAATTGAAATTCAAAATAAAAATAATATAAATAGAAAATGTTTGGCAACAGGGGGTTTATTAGAGCGGGGAAGAGTGATGCCTAGTAGACAAAATAGCGCAAGCAGGAAGACAAAGAGGCGGTGCTGGCCTGGGGGGTCTGGGATTGAGTGGGTGGGACTGGAAGGTGGGGGTGGTGGGGGTAAGGGTAGAAGGATTGCGCGTGATGGCCGCCATATAACGCTTGTTATATTCCTTGTCTGGCATTGGCTGGATGGGCTGGTAGGTGGCTGTGGCACAGGGTGGGAGGCGCTTATCCTTACATGATTGGTTGTCCATGTTAACATGGAAGACAATTTGGGCAAACAATTCAGACACCATTTGGTGACCAAAGAGAGAATATGGTCAAGGTCCCCAAGATAGAGGTTGTTGAAAGCCTGAGGGCAGCGCTCCTGTAATGTGGATCCAATTTTGAAGAAGACAACATCACCCAGATGGATGTCTGCATGGCTGGCAGGGTAGACTGAGGTTTGTTGCCTGCGTTACTGGATGGCCTCAAGGGTGGTGGAGCTACTCTCCATCTGGTGGCTCAACAAAACCCGGTGCTTGGAATTTGAGCCATCCCAGGAGTTGAGTAATCCACCAAGGATGTGGCTAACAAGTAGCCATTAGTGAAATCTGGGGTTTTCTGATATTAGACAAAATCATTGGCTGAAAAAGCCAGAAATGCACCAATAAACATCCCCTTCTTGACCTTCTTCTTTATATTCTTGGCAGCAACTTTTTCTTGTTCACCAAAATTGTCAAAAGCTATTGATAGTTTATAGTAGGAGATAAACATTATACCATCTGACAAACTTGTCAGGCATCAGACCAGGGTGGATTTGATGGGGAGATCATATGGGGAATCCTCAGCGCTTCCCATTGGTTGCTGGCAAAATTTGTAAGAACCCTAATTGAAGCCACCTATCTGTGCATCCAGAGCTGCACCATAAGCTCAGACACCCAAATGCTATGGTGCACAAGTTGCTTCCGGACCTGGGTCAAGGGAAGCTTGGGGTCCTGCTGCAGAAGATCAAGCATAATTATATATGCATTGTTGATCTGGGACTCTGGGACCTTTTTGGGCTTCTTGGCTGTCCCAATCAGGATCACCTTGTTCATCAGGTTATCAGATTCCTGCATGATAGTGGCTTGGGTAAATTGCATTTGGCTAGCAATCTGTTCCCAGGACAGACCCTGCAGGTTCAATGCCACAATTTCCTGAAGAATTTGGGCGGTGATGATTTGTTGCTTGGGGCGCTAGGCTGCGGGAGCTGAAGCCTGATTGGCTGAGGGGGCAGGTTGGCCGGTGGCAGGAAGTTGTTCCAAATCAAAGTTGTCATTCTGATTGGTTGGTTGACGGGCAGCTTATGTGAGGATGGTACGGGAGCAGGGGCAGGGGCACTGTGAGAGAGAGGGGCTAAACTAACCAAGTTTGGCTCCCATCCCGGTGTAACAAACAACCAGGATGCCATCCAGTGCAGAACTGAGATGGCCGCTGGGAGGGGGGACCACAGGGAGGACACCAGGGACAACTGAGGGAAGTAGGCGCTCAAACCCATCAGTAACAGGCCGGTGAGCAACCAAGGAGTGCAGGTAGGAGCGGGAGAGGACACCTTGGAGGGCCTGGGGGTACTGCATGCCTCTGGACCACATTGGGGAGGGGAGGCATGGAAGGCGCTGCTCCTTCAGAAACGGGTAAAGTAAGGTCCACAGTGTCCAAGTCCAAGTCATCACACGTCAAGATCTTGACCACAGCCTCTCCAGAAAAGAGAAGACTGCTGGGGAGGTTCCAGAGACTGGCAGGGTCTCTACCTACCAGACAGGCCAACAAAGAGATTTTTCCCCACAGATCAGGGGAGGTGGACCACAGAAGTAACAAGAACAGAGCCAGGGAAAAAACCACAAATTTAAGCGCTGGGAGTATCATAGGAATATTCTTCACAAAATTTAGGGAAGGTGGGTAAGGTTTTCTGGACAAAAACAGAGGGAAAATATCCTGGCAGGGTAGTCTTAGAACAGGATGCAAGGAGGAGCAACTGGGTGGGTCTGGGCAGCTTCACTATAGCCTCAGATACCTTTAATAACAACAGGAAGCAAGAGCAGGTTTGAAATCAATGATTTCAATAGAAAATTCAAAATAACAATAGGCATTATAAGAAAAATCAATTGAAAATTTAAGTTTTTGAACTCAGTTTCAAAAGCAAGAACGGGAAAGGCAACTACTGGATGAACCAATACTAGTATAATGAACCAGAAGAGAAGCTGGGTTGAAACTAGCTGACAGAAGGTAAGCTTGAAGCAGAAACTAACACTAAAATCTTTAGGCTATAGGAACTCAAACTGGGTTCCAAAATAACATAAATATTAAAATAAAGTGCAGAATGGCTCCAAACTTTAATATTATTGGAAAATAGACAAGCAGGGGACTAGAAGTCCCCTTGCTTGCATAAAAGGGATGGGCTGCAAATAAGTTGGGTCACATGACAGTGGAACCAAATCTAATTGACTGGAGGCAAAACTTTGCTAGGCAGGGGCAGGGGGACTGGAGGGTTTGATTCCAATTTCCGCGGTCAGATCTGATTGGCTGGAAGAGGCACTGGTTATTTGGAATTCACTTGTGTTGCTCAGTGCCAATGTGGCGGCCTCTGATTGGCCAGCTCTAATGGTTTTTTGAAGTGAGCAATACCAAGCTAATAAGTAGTCCAAATTAACCAGTGTTTCTTCCCAGGAGGGAGCAACCAAAGGCAGAGGTTCCGCAGGGTAGGCCAGCACAAACCTCTCATCTACTGTGTGAGCTAATTATTTAAAGAATTAAGGGGGTTTGGCGGGCGTTTTAGAACCTTTCTTGGTACAACAAGGGAAAATTGAGCAATCCAAAGCCAGAGGTGGCAATGAATTTACAGGCAGAGCTAGACACTAAGTGACTACTGAACAAGTAAAAGCCATAGGGGTTGGTGGTCAGATACAGGTCAGCTTCCTTGTTACCTGCCTCAAAGGCTTGGATGTAAACAGGTGCCTCCACGTTCTGAGCCTTACCTCCATTGAAGCTGGCTTGGCTGCTGGAGCCGTTGAAGATGTTGCTGTTGAAAACCATATTGAACTAAAACCTAGGATAAAATCACTAAAAGTAGAAATTTTAAAATTTAATGATTTATTTTTATTGTAATCTTGAGTCCATATTTGGAAGGTTCTCAAAACCATTTCATACAAATAAGGATCCATGAAAATTAATAAAATTCCTCTGTTTCTAAATTAGATAGCTGTTGATTGGCTGTATTACTGTTATACTTATATTTTAGGCTTCTCATACTAAACATCTTGTTTGACTTCATTTTTTTCTGTGCTTGTTGAATCTCGCTTCTAGATTGCTCTATTTTTTATTTTAGCTCTTCTGTTGGTGCCTCATGAATCCTGGTTGGATTATGATATACTCTGGAACAGCATCCATTCATCTCACTTGTTGGGTCAGTTTATTTTGTTTGTGGTTTAAACTATGCCACTTGATGCTTGATATAATTCCGTATAATGGGCTACTAATTTTTTTTTGGTTTGACAGTTCATTTATTAACTGAATTTTTTTGAATTAATTGAATCCTGAATCTTGCGCAACTTGGACTTTGCCTAAATCTGAAATCATTTTGTTTAAATCTGAGGTATTTTCAGTTATTGCCATAGCTTTTAAAACTACTGTAGATATTATGCTGATAAGTTATTTTGGTGATAGATCACAAATTCTAGCGGGTCATTTAATGGTTGACTGATCCAAGCTACTTTCCACTGATCTTCTCTAACAATCACATTTAAAGTTATAATGGCTTGTCATTAGCATTATGGTATCCTTGTTTATACTAATTTCCTAGAAATTTTTCCATTGCTTTTATCTTTTCATAGTATTTAAACTTTCTTTATTTATAATAAATAAGAGACAAGCTTTTATCATATGTACTTTTATTATACACACTATTTAGTTAATAAAAAAAGTCCTAGGCTAGTATTAAGTAATAAGTATAATTGTAAAATCCTTGGGTTAAGCAATATCAGAGTCTTTAACAAGTTGTTTATAAAATTAAAATGATAAAAACATGAAAAAATGATATTAAGATAAGAGAAATATAACATGGAGAGGAGTATATGGCTGTTAAAAAATGGGTAAGCTTCTCTAATACTGATCTAATACCAGGGGATCCTTATCAACTAAGTAGCATGTTAAAATAAATTTGTCAGATGAAGGGTTCATCCTCTCAGGGGTCTGATTCTGTTCTGGGTTGGTAATGTCAAAACAACAAGGGCAACTTCCAAAAATATTCTGCACAAGAGACCCTGTGCCACTCAAACTTACTTCCCCACTACTCAAAGCCAAATTGTGTCAAAACTGCAGGATTATTACACCAGCAAGGTTCCAACCAAGCGGGTTTGTGACCTGCAATCCAATCACCCGGTCACTCAAAGCCAGACTAGGAAGTCAACTTGGATTACCAAATCCATCAACATGAACAGATGATGATCTTTTACAGTGGATACCTTGATTTGGCGCTTGACTCATTAGCAGGATCAAGCCACCCCCTCTTCCATCCAGCTGTGTGATCACCAATCTTGTTCCTACTATCTTTGATTCACATGAACTATATAATCATTATCTCACAATAAAGATTATTATCTATCTTCTAAATATTTTTCCCCGTGTAACTCTGCTAAAACAGCACAGTTACAACAATTGCAAGTCAACTCAAATTCTCAAACAAGGCAACAAGAATCAGTGACAATCTCAACCCAGTGGGCAGCTCAATTTAGCACTTGTCTCATTACCAGGATCAAACCACCTCTACCCAATTCAATTGATTATCAAAATCTTGTTTCTCCCAAAATGATTCCCCAAACTATATAAATAATATATATCAATAAAGACAATCATCTAGATCTCAAATATTTTTATCCTTGTAACTTTGCTAATAAAGAATAGTACAGTAGTAATCAATCCATGATGACTCCAAGATTGAAATTTAGATAGCCAATAAATCAATAGAGATCAGAATCAGATAAAACAACTTGGGTAGACAAAATCTACCTTTTTAGAAGATAGTTTTTTATCATCCAAGGCTTCATCCCATAGGCAGCTATTCCATGATTATTTATAAGATGCTTGCTGAATCATCATAGTTGGTACTCCTCATAGGTACAATAGAGCAATTTTATACTTTTATCCAGATCAAAGATTTTAAGCACATACATAATCAACTATAAGAATACACCTATTATACTATCCTTTACCCAAGTGGGTGAAAAGCAAAGCAGGGAAAACCAACTTTGTATTTAGGCATTACTAGTATGGGAGTTTTTATTCTGAGGTAATCAAGTTTACCTACATCAAACTCCTTGTAATTTCTATTGATTTATATTATCCTCCCTATATGTGCACCAGGAAAAAATAAAAGTACTTTGATAGAAAATAGAGTGAGAAGAACTTGAAAATAGCTTAAAGATAAAAGTAAAAATATGTGGTAAATTGCTTTTATTATATTAAAATATCAGGACATGAATTTACTAGTGGTATAAGACCCCAGAGATATTGAATATGATCTATTACAGGTGATGAGGAGCGCCTTTCAGAGAAGCTCAAATGTGGAATTAAGAAAGAAGAGAAGTATATTTTATTAGACAATACTTTAGACTTATATAGCTTTAGCTGTGGCAGAGATTTAGTTGAATCAAACCTAGGGGTTGATCATGTGCAGGATGGGTTTGAGTCACTGGATACTTGGATTGTCATGTAATATTGCTTGTTTACCATTCTCAGTATGTCAAACAGTATATTGGAAGGACACTAAATAGGACAATGTCTGGATTTTAAGTGAGTTGGCAGTAGCCAGAATACTTGTACATCCAGATCCTCAACACTCCCTTAAGGAGTTGCTCTGGTACATCAGGGGGGCTTTGTCTTGACAGCTGCTGCCTGATGTTCCTGGAGTTGTTTGCAAGTTATTACCAGTTGGGTCAAGTGTTCTTCTTTGCTAAGGCGGAGGCAGGCTCTGTGGTATTTATTGACACAGGGTCTTTGGCAACTTGGAATTTCACTAGATAGGTGTTTCTGTCTGGTCTGTACTTGATTATTCTTCCTGGTCCCCTGTGTACTTAGTCTAGCTTCTTTCTGTTGCCAGCCAGGACCTAGACAGGGGAGTTGATGGGGAGTGGTTCCTCTGTAAAGGTTAAATTTTGTATTTTGAGCCTTTTTATTTCTGCTATTTTAGCTTTGAGGCGGATGTGTTGTAGAGCTGGTTTCTGTTCTACTGTGGGAGGTTTCCCTGGGGGGATCTTCACATATGGTTGGTTATTGCGGGTGACTATTTCTGGCTTGTACCCGTATGTTAGTTCAAACGGTGAGTAGCCTGTCCCTTGATTGGTGCAGACCCAGGATACCAATAATACATGTTTCACATATAGTGGCCATATGTCTTTGGCTTTGCCATCCATTATTTTCTCTAGGGTTCTGATAAGGCTGCTGTTTAGGCGTTCAACTCTGCCGTTGGCCTGTGACCTGTAGGGCGAGGTTGTAGAATTTTTAATGTTTTTGGATTTTAAATTGTTGTTCACTATGTGGCCTGATAACTCTGTTGCTCCATCAGTTATAATGTAGTCTGGATTACTGTAGTCAGCTATGCTTGCTTTGTTAATAAATTGGTTTGTTGTATCTGATTTTTGATCCTTTTTTGCTCAGCAGATGGGTCAGTGTGTAGTGAAGTCAATGGCTACAATTAGTAAACATTATTTTGTCTTAGTTTCTGGGAAGGGGCCAACTACATCCAGCCCCCAAACCCTGAATGGTTCAGGGCCAGGTACTGGGTTAATTGTTGGCTGGGGAGCCTTTGTGCTGGTGTATTTCTTGCACACTGTGCATTTTTTAAGAACATCAATTATGTCTTGTTTAATATTGGGCCACCATACTATCTCTTTTAATGTAAGGTATAGATTGTTATCCTTTGTGTGTCCTAGTAGACAGTGATGTCTTATGATGGTGGCAACTCTTTGTGCAAGTGGGATGTAGGTAACATGTTTGTCATTAATGATTTGTTATATAGTACCATTTGATACATGGAAATATTTTTTGTTCCTTACTAATTTATTGTGGGTTAGCTGATGTGTTGAGCTTTCTTTCCTTTTGTTTTATACTTAGTATTATATAAGTTTGACCAGTCAGGGCCCAGGTGGTCAGGATGATCCTCTCTTGGCTGACATAGCCTAGAAAGAGCATCAGCTGTGACCAGCTATGCCCTCTTTTTGTATTTGATGTCCAAATTGAGGTGTCTTAGCAGGGACATCCATTTGGCTTGTTGCCATGCAAATGTGTTCTGAGTTTTTAAATAGATTAAGGATTTGTGGACATTTAGTAATTGGACGTTTGAATGTCCTTCTAGATAAAATCTCCATTTCTTGCATGCATGATATATTGCTAACAATTCCTTGTCATGTATTGGGTACCTTTGCTCAGTGTTGGTTAGTTTTCTACTTTTGTAACATACTGACAGGAAGTCTTGTTGCCCTGGCTGGCGGATGTGTAAGACTTCTCTAATGGCGGGGTTGCTGGCATCCAACTCAAGCTAGTAGCACCTGTTATTATTAGGGTATTGCAAGATTGGTGCTTCTATCAAAGCTTGTTTTAATAGTTGGAAATTCTTGTTGCATTCTGGTGTCCAGATGAATTTCTTTTTGGCATTACCCTTGGTTAAGTTGTTGATTGATGTGGTGAGTTTTCCGCAGTCTTTGATGTATTTCCTTAGGTAAGCTATCATTCTGAGAAAGCATCTAACTTGTTTAACGGAGGTGGGGTGTTGCATGTTATTTATGGCTTTTATTTTGTCTGGATCTGCTTTGATGCCACTGTCAGAGACAATGTGGCCCAAGAACAGGAGTTCCTTTTCCATAAATTTGCACCTACTTGATTTTGCATAAAGTTTGTGCTTTTCAAGTTGATTGAGTGTCTTGCAGACATGCGTGAGGTGTTCCTCTTTTGTTTTTGAGAATATGATGATATCATCAAGGTAGCATAATGTATTTGAGAGGCCATTTAGCGCTTTGATTATCATGATGACAAACATTGCGGGAACATTGGTCATCCCAAATTTCATTTATTCAAGTTGTCCAGACATCTCTGACTGGTATAACAGGCCCATGGGGCCATAAAGGAATAATCAAGCAAAAGAAAAGTGACAGCCTAAGGGGGGGGACAAGGAAACCAGAGGGCCCAGAGAAAAACCTTGGGAGGAAGTAGGGGCGTGGGGTGTTTGGGTTACTTCTGGAAGGATAAAGGCGGCCTGTTTTTTTCTGAAAAGAGGATAAGGCCCGGGATAGATGACCACTCTTCTGCTAACTCCCTGCACAATGTGCTGGATGTATTGCCAAAGAAAACCTGGCTTATGATCCTCTAAGTTTGCGGGCTATGAGGGAGTTAGGGGCCTGTACTGGATATGGAGTGGCAATGAAGGATTTGATGACAGCAGATTGAATAACCCACAATGCAGTGTGGAATATTGCTGTCCTAAAGGACTCAGGGATGTGGGAGGGGGCGTCAATGAAAAACCAGTCTACTTCCTGTCCCTCCATGGGTGTGCTGGCCGGAGAATTGCACAGGCTGCCTGTCATACTCTTATGCTCTGGGAGCATTCAAAGAACCTGTGTGTTACAGTGTTGGTTGCCCCGCATTTGTTGCAGGTGGGGTTTGGACAGTTGCTGTGGTCAGCTGTGCAGTATACCCTGAAGAGAACCTTTCATGTGTTTGTCCGCATTTTAAGGTTGATCATGTCCTTGTGGCAGTACTGCCAGAACAAGCTTGCCTTGAGGCTCGTGTTGTTGTGTGGAAGTACCTCCAATATCTCTGGGACTGCCACTGGCCTTGGAGGTTCTAGAATGGGTGCCCCAGGGTGGACGGAAAGGCCCATGAACATTTGGCGCCATACCAGTCCAGCCCTTCCTCTATGGACGGCTGCAGGTCTGAATGAGCTGATGCTCCAATATTCTTTATATGTTGATAGCATTGCTTTCCAGAAGGCTTCAATCCCTTGTGGGCCTCTTTTGGTTTTTACTCTTGATTACCAGTTGTTGAGGGTGTGTTGCTTCTGAGCTGGGTTTAGGCCTAGAGCTTTTGCCCATTGTGTCCTGAAGGCATTGGTCCAGTGGGGTTTCATCACATGGATGGAAAGTACCATCAACATTGTTTGTCCAAAGATCTTAGCTGAGGCCCGGCAGACATCTCTTAAACCCAGTCCACCCCTAATCTTGTTGCCAATCAGCTTTTTGATGGCAATTGGCTGAGTTCCTGGCCTCCAAAGCGTTTGTTGAACCATCTTATTGAGGCTACTAAAGAACTGTTGGGATAGGGGGAAGAACTGTGCAGTGTACCAGGCTTTGAGTACCCCAGCGTATTTACAAGCTGGATCCTGCTGATCTGGGTCACTAGGTTGCATTGCCAGGAGGACATGGACCAGAAGACAGCACTGAGGATTTCTGATTCCATTACTTGTGTGTCAAAACCTCTCACCTTGACCCATGTGCCCAGATGGCGCACCAGGTCTCTGGTTGGCTTGATGGCAAGAGGGGGTCTGAAGCCAGGGCTCCCTATGATGATGGCCTGGGACTTGTTGGTATTTTCTTTAGCCTGTGAGAGTTCAGATTAGTCCTTGAGTGCCTTTGTGAATATTGGCACATCACTTTTGGATGCCAGTCCTACAACACAATCATTGGCAAAGGCCTTGATTGTGAATGGGTCTTGCCCATAGGTCTGCAGGCCCAACTGTTTGGTGTTGAGGTGGTGTATCCATGGGCTGATGGCTAAATTGTAAAGGAGGGACTGAGAGGGTCTCCTTGAAGGAGGCCTTGGGATAGGAAGACCTCTTTTGTCTCCCCATGGGCCGTTGCCACCTGGATAGAAGATTCTTGTAGAAGAGATCTCAGCCAGGCCCTAAAGGTTTCCAGGACCAAGTGGGCGGAGAGGCATGCGTCAAGATATGGTCATGATACCCTATCATATGCCTTTTCTTGGTCTAGGAAGATAGCAATACCATTTTGTGATTTGTCCCACAGTATATTGGTGACTGTGTTCACATTGTTGGCAATATTGCGGCCCAGAGTAAATCCGTTTTGATTAGGATGTGTGGCCCAAGAGATTATCTTGCACATCCTGGCAACCAGAATTTTGCAAAGTAGCTTTTGGTCAGTGTTAAGGAGTGCTATGGGCTGCCAGTTCTTCAGTTCTGCTCTTGATCCCTTCTTGTAAAGCAAAACAATCAAGCCATTGCCACCACCTGGGATGGTAGACCCATTCCATAGGGCTGTGTTAAACACGTCCAAAAGAATTGTACTGAAGAGGGTGAAATGGTGCCAGTAGAATTCATATGACAGCCCATCAGGCCTGGGGGCCTTCTGTTTTGGTGCCATGTGAATGGCTGCTTCCAGCTCTTCCATTTTGATAGGAAGGTCAAGGTCTTTCATTTTGAGAGTTGCCAGAACCACCTCTAGTCATTTTCTGAGGGCCATTGGATTTGGTTCCCTTTTGGAGGCATATAGGCTGCTATAGAAAGCGTGTCTTGCGGAAAGAACCCCTTCCTTTGAGGTATGAGATGTGTCTTTATCCACAACTTCAGATAGAGTCTTTTGTGCACTCCTTGTCTTGTACATGGCAATAAAGACCTTGGTAGGTTTTTTGCCCTTAATGGCCAAGGAGGTCACCGCCTGAAGGCGGGCCAGGTTGGATTGGTTCTGTTCAATCCTAGCCAATTTTACATAGGCTGATTGCCAGGCAGCCATCCAGCCTGTGGTTTTTTGTTTTGGCATGTTTGCCTCCAGGTGTTGGATGGTATTGGTTATTCTTTGTTAATAGGCCTTCTTAGCTGTCATGAGTTGGGATGATTCCTTGAAAATCTGCCCCTTAACATTGGCTTTAATGACAGCCATTGGTGTGCCCACCCGTGTTTTTTGTTAATCTCATTGTCAAGGTGATTGATTGGCTAATCCATTTTCTGTTCAAGTTGTTAGGGAGCAGGTGTGATCTGTGTGTTGCACAACCCCTTTGGTCCCTAAACGTAATGGTGGCGCAAAGGAGTCTGTGGTCAAACCCTAGGATGTCAACTGGTAGGTGTGGAAAAGATACAGTTGTCAAGCCCAGGGAAATGAATATATAGTCAATACAGGAAGCAGATAATTCTATTATTTTCACTGGGTTTATACAAGTCATAATTACAGGGTATTCTGCTTCAAAATATGCTGTCAATGAGTCCCAAGCCCTGTTGCCATTCCCCAAACCAGCTTGTATGATCCAGAAGGGGGATGGGTGGAGCCTTGTCTGCTGGTAGAAGCCACAAGTTGAAGTCCCCAACACAGATAGTATTTGGAGGGAACTCAATCTGGTTGAGTTGTGCAAAAAAGTTTGCTTTTTCCTTGTGGGCCAACAGGCTGTAAATAACTACAAAGATGAAATTTTCATCTTTGATGTCAATATCTGCCATTAGAAGTCTGCCGTCAAGTTGTGTACGTTTGTTTGTTGCTTTGATTAGAGATCCCCATCTGATCCATATGCAACGTTTATTGGACCAAAGGGTAGTGTGTGGTAGCATGAGCCACTGAAAACTTGGCCCAGCCTCAGAGCTGCAGTTGACTTCAGTCAAGCCCACCAAATCAGCTTTGAGGGAGAGCAGGATGTTTCTTTTCTTTGCCTGGGACTGGGGGCATGAAAATCCTGCAATGTTGAGTGTCCTTATTTTGATTGTAGTTCCAGTAGTCACTATGCCAACATGGCCCCACTGGTGGTGGGACCACTATTGTCATTGGCTGTGGAGTCTTTCAGTTTCTTACTCATCTTAGACTTGATAGGCTCTCCTATTATATATGGGGATGACTTGGTTACTGCAGCAAGTTTGTTCTGGGCCTTGCGTCTTGGTCTGTCACCCTCTTGTGTAGAAGATGCTTGATTGTGAGTGAGTAGAGTTTGGGCTTGTGCATTTTGCATTTTGCATGTTTTCTTAGGCCACTGCAGACAGGGAATCAGCCAATAAAACACAGGCCGGGTTTTCCAGGGGTTCCTGTTCCATCTAGGCCAGGTTTTCTATTGGCCCATCTATTTTAGTATCATTAATAGACTGGGTCTCTTGCCCATGCATTTGGGTGATTTGAGGTGCCTCTTCCTGGTCAGATTCAGGTATCACTATTGGTTGTGATTGGGGCTGAGTTTGGGTCTTTGCATGAGTCTTTTTCTGGCATAATGTGATTGGCGTAACCACCTCATACTCAGCCATGGTGCCCCAGGCTAGGGCTACAAGTACATTGGCCTGGGTACCAGTTGGCTCAGTGTTCTGGGGCTCCTTGGGGGTGTCTTGTTCCACAGCCTAGACCCCTGCTATGATTGTGGGGCAGAAAGCCTCTCTGTGGTCAAGTGCAGAGCATAGCATTTAAATAGGTGGGGTTTGCTCTGGGAACACCTTGAACTTGCTACTCAATATACCATTGTTTTTCAGAATGGTTGCACAATGTGGGATGGACAAAATTCTGCTATTCTCATATGTCTTGATCATAGCCATTGCATTTTCTGTGGTCAGGTGCCCCATGTGTTGTGAATTTTGCCTAGTGGATGTCTTTGGGGTTAACGTCTATAGTTGCTTGTGGGTAGAGTATAGCAGCAGGCCTAAACACAAATTAATAAAGGTCCAATGACTCTGTAGTCTTTACCTTTTAATAATAGGTAACAACTAAGTTGAGCAAAGGCAAATTTCAATATGTAAAAGTATGTATTTTATTTGGAAAGAAGGGAAGTTATATACTGTAAATTCAGAACCTGAACGTAAAAATGCGGGATTGTCTAATCCTTGGTCCAAATTTTGAATCACTTTTGCGGGCAACTCAGCTGAGTGAAAAATAAAATATTTAATAAAATCAACCATTTATTTTGATTTTTTTGGTTTATTTAAATTGGCAAATTTTGAATTTCTTGAGCAGATAACTCAACTAACAAAAGACAAAACTAAGCAAACAAATGTGGAATACATGAATCAGAAATGTGGGATTCTAATGTACAATTTGAGATTTCCTGTATTTCTGTAAGGAAGCCAGTTGTAAGTAGGGGTCTTGGGCGGTTTGGGATAAGGTACGGTCAAGCTGGCGGGTAGGGCCCACCACAGAATGGGTGCTAACTTGATAATATAAGATACAGATTGCCCAAGTAAGGACCAAGGTCCAGAGTTGGGGACCATGGAATCTACCAATCCTGTCAAAGTAAAGTAGAGTACTCCAAACAGTTGGGTAGAGGTGGTCTCGGCTGCGGTGATGGGTTCCAACGGGTGGTCTGGTTGTGGTGTTAAAGGGGGAGTCATAGGAACAAAGTAGGCAGGCAGGTAATTGTACTTGTCTTTGAACAGTAAGGGCGGAATCTCAACCCTCTTTCCTTTGTGTCCTATGTACTTGGTACTTCTAGTCCTTGCCAAAGGGTCAGCAATGAGGATGGTTTCCAAGTTGTACTCTGAATAGGCTGGGTTGGGGGGTATTCAGTAAAATGCACAGGTCCAAAGGGGGCTCCCGGGGGACAGTATAATGCCTGGGACAATTTGGCAAGTTGGTCTTGGGGAAGGGCGGCGGCCTGGCGGTCAACTTGACTGGAATTAAGATGGAAGATCACTAAGACTAGATAGGGTAAGATTTGTTCAAACCAAAGGTTTATAAAACTTTATTATCAAAAATGACAATGTGGTCTTCACCATACTGCCAGGATTTTTATACCATGAAACTTTGCTTTTTTGATTTTTGCAGGGTTCAGGTTTGCAGACAAGGCACTGGCGGGGAATGGATCTTGGCTTAGAGTCTTGAGGGCAGCAGATCCAGGTTGTGCCTGTTCTGGCAAATTGGAAAGGCCATGCTTTGTTTTGCCGCCACTGTTCACTATGTCACCTGAGTAGTCCAATTGTACTACCCCTTCTGGGCGGCATGCCAGCAGGTTGTTGGCAGAGTTGAGAATATGGTTTGTTTTAACCTCTTTAAGGCAAGCTGTAACCGCTGCGTAGGTTTGAGTCTTTGGTGGCTCCAGGTTAGCATCAATCTGATGATTATTTGAGGAATTGTCCTTGGGAGATTGCGGGTCTTGGAGTAACTTGTCAACTCAAGTACACAATTTAGCAAGTTGGCAGTCCCCCGTCTATTTTGTGTGACTTGAGTTGTCTTTGGATGTCCTTTGTAGTAGGCCGGCGGAACGTGAAGTAATTCACCAATTTGAGCCCATCTCTTAACAGATTGGCAGGTCCTGGACTGGTCTGGAGGGTTGGATCCGCCTTCTGGGAACCAGGGTTTAACTCTTGGGTTTTCAATACAAGTATTGAAATGTCATTCATGACAATTTCAATTAAATCATGGACATCATGTAAAAATTAACGAGTCTGAAATTGCGGGATTGTCAAATCCAAGAACCAAATTTCAAATCATTATTGCGAGAAATTTGAAATAAATATAATTTATTAGTGTCTCAAAAAGGATGCTAAATGATATAGGGTGGATTTGTGCTAATTCTTTTAGGAATCATAGGCATTCTCAAAAATCACCCTATTCCATCTTAGGACGGCTAAAATTTACATGCTTGATTAGTAGCAATACATGAATACATAGTTAGTAAACTAATGGTTTATCTTTCCCCCCTCTCCTTCTTCCTTGAAAAGAAGTTTTTGGCCCCTGGCTACGCCGGGGCCAAAAAACTTTTAAAAAAATTCTGCATTATCAGGAGAGTAGCTCATAAATGATTATATGGTTTTATGATTGCTATTTTAGTGATTTAAAGTGCAGAATATTGCATCATTTCCAGTTTAGATAATTTTTCATTTCACTTAATTTCATGTCTAAACATGAGTGTTTAGATTGGATTTTTCATTTGATTTTATCCAGAGTGGAGCTTCTTGATTTGGGTTGATTTGTCCTAGTTACTTACTGTACATTCAATTTGGATTCCAGTTTCCACAATTATTATTTGAGTTTACTAGTGGCATTCAAAAGCAATTTGAAATTTGGTTCTTGGATTTGACAATCCCGCAATACCAAAAAACATAGTAAACTTAATGGAAATGGTTGATGGATTTGAATGCTTCAAATTTGATTCCAGTTAATTCATTTTGTCCATTGGAAATATGCAGTTCAACTTGAACTTTGAAAAGTGTCTATGAGTTCCCAGGTTTTTAAAAACTCAAATAAATACTCAAAAAAATCAATTTAATTAAAAAAGGCTATCCTGCAAAAGTGATTTGAAATTTGGACCAAGGATTTGACAATCCTGCATTTTTATGTTCAGGTTCTGAATTTACAGTACTAGGAAGGCTGCACAATGACTGCAGGAGTGTTATTAACACACATGCACAATTGTTTGGAACATTACAGTATTTTCTGGTGTCCACCAGGCTCTTGCATCTGTGTTATTTCCATCTTAGGATGATCTGGACAATCTGACAGAGAAGAGTGGGTGCACATTACCCTGGAGTGGCTGCATCTTGCAGCTGCCCATTATAGAAGCTGCTGGCAATTCCCAAACCCAACCCAACCTGGATGTAATAGTACAGCCATCCTATTGTAACGTCCAAGATACAATTAGAACTACAAATATGTCAGATCCAACAGATTTGATTGCAAACCAGTTTAGTCTTGACTATCAGGATTAATTCCACTGATAACCTTGATTATTATACACATGCTGTCTAATTTACAACATTTCCCACCACTAGAATGGGCAAGGGTATAAATAGAGGGCCCAGTACTCAAGAGTTGCACATGTCAGATAACCAGGCTAAACCACCAAAGGCTTCCAGAGCTACTACCATTAGAGCCAGAGTGGCAGCCAGATTGGCCAAAGAAAAGAGCGCTCAGAATAAGAACCAGAAGAGGGAAGAACAGTTGGTCAAGTAAGTGCAAAATTCTCAGGAACAGGAGCCAGTAATTCAACTAGAAGCTCAACAGGAGGAAGGAATCACCTGGTTTGATATTTCCAGTGTTCTAGACTGGAAGGAAGCCAAAGAGGTCAAACTTGGGGAAGCGCCCCATCTTCATGCCTTATTTCAAGAGGTGTTGAAAGATCCCTCTGTATTAACTCAGGCTAAGGTCAAAGAGGGGAATTTCTATCATTTCTGTTTTGACCAAGAAGCAGCACTGAAGTTTGCTGAGGGTCAACTTCAAACATTTGAATGGCAAGGGAAGAAGCTTTACCAGGAACAGATAGACCTTGTTTTGACGGTACTCTGGGGGATGATCAGGGCCTGGTGCCATGAAGGAAGAGTGAACCTGGAAGTAGTCAGCTGGGTTGATAAGGATTGTAAGCGCTTCTGTATCCAACAAGTGACAGCTGGTCTGCTTACAGCCTTGAATCTTAAGAGAAAAGATATGTATACTTGGTTGGCCTTGCTTGGGCACCTTCTCACAGCTCCTTTGGATAAGCTAGCGGTGGCTGAGGTGGAGGATGTTCCCATGTTATTAGAGGGACTCATGCGGGAAGTCTACAAGCCATATATTGCCTTGAACCAAAAGTACTGGAGCAGAGAGCATCTGTTCTGGGATGCCTTGGTAGTGGGAATTGGGTTCCCCGTCTGGATAGGCCTCAACCAAGCACAGGCTTGGGATAAATACCCCAATTACCCTATCTTCCGTCTGTGGCACTTTAAGGAGGACTATGTGGAGGAGTACATGGCAGCCTGTGTGGTCCTTCTTAAAATGACTTGTCATTTAAAGGCAGTGGTCTCCAAACACTGCAAGTTCCAATAAAGCCTTTTTAGTATATATGCCTTATTCCTTTCTTTCTGCAATGTGGACAACAACCCATGGCATTTTTTATTAGGCTTTTTTTCCAGATTGTTGTCCTAAAGGGGGATTACTCCTGATCACTAGGAGCCATATGCATGTATTGTGCATGAACTCTGATGACCGGTTGTCTAGTGGCAGGTTTCTTTTATGTATAACTATCAGGACCTACTTTCTGGATGACCTTAACAGGTCCTTGCCATGGAGAGGCAAGTTTGCTTTTGCGTCCATAGCCTCTGTTGCTGTAGAAGTAGACTAAGTCTACAATTTGATAACTGGGGAGGACTGGGCGTTTAGCTTGAGCAAGCTCTACATCCTTTTGCTTGGTGTTCATATTGATAGTATAGGCTTTGGCCTGTATTCTGATCAAAGTTGGAGCTAGCTTATGGAGATAGGCTTCTGGAGTGACAGCTGGATTAGGTTTCACCAAGCAGTACAGATGAGGAGGTAAACCAGGCTGACGTCCATACAGGAGTTGGAAGGGGGTTTTGCCTGTTGCTCTATGATAGCCAATGCTGTAAGCAAAGTTGGCTGCAGGCAGGTAAGTGTCCCATTCTGACTCATGTTGGTGTGCTAGTTTCCTGAGGATCTGTACCAAACTTCCATTAGTCCGTTCACTTATTCCATTAGTTTGGGGATTGTATGGGGTGAATAATGTGCCTTTTATGCCCATCAGATGATTTAGTCTGGGTATCATATAGCTAGTGAAGTTGATTTCATTGTCAGTTAGCAGCATCTGAGGACATATGTGGCGGTAGATGATGTGTTCCAAGATGAACATGGCTGTAGTAAGTGCAGACTGATTTTGGATAGCCTTGGCATCAACCCATTTGATCAACTGGTCCACAGCCACTATAATGTACTTGTTTTTCCCTTTTGAGATTGGTAAGGGTCCCACCACATCAATGGCCACAGTATGGAAGGCAAAGCCTGGGCAGATTAGCTTGTGCTGGAATCTTGCAACCTTTGGCCGTTCAACATTGCAGTCATGGCAAGCATCCAGAATCTCAGCGACATCAGAGGGCATTCATTCCCAGTAGCAATGCTACTGTAACTGAGCAAGGGTCTTTTATATTCCTCCATGTCATGTAGCTTTGTGTGAGGCAACTACAGAGTCAGTTCTGAGTGAGGGGTGTACATATGGCAACCAGTTATCCTTGTAAAGCTTAAAGAGTTGATCATCTTTAACCTTGGTTTCCACTGAAAGCTTCTTAAGAACATTTTGGATTTCAGTGGGCTCTTCCACCCACAAAGATTGGTCAACCAGTAGTTTGTCATAAAGCTCATTGGCAATAGAGGACACAAGGGCAACAGTAGGCAATCTTGAGAGGCAATCTGCATTCTGATGGACTGCCCCAGCACAGTGCACTATGTCATAATTAAAGGCTTAAAGTTTGATGGCCCAGCAAGCAAGTCTTCCTTCAGGGCCCTTCAATGTTTTCAGTCATTGGAGGGAGGCGTTATCAGTAACCACAGTAAAGTTTACACCATGTAAGTATACCCTAAACTGCTGATAAGAGTAAAATTACTGTCAGGCATTCCCTTTCAGTCACTGTGTAGTTGCGTTCATAACAGTTCAAGGTGCAAGAACAGTAGCCAACAGGGTGTTCTAGTCTATTGTTGTCTAGTTGTGAAAGGACACCACCAATGTCAGTAAGACTGGCATCTGTGTGTACCACAAAAGGTTTCTCAAAGTTAGGATAGGCCAGTACAGGGGCACACATCAGAGTCTGTTTCAGAGCGTTGAAGGCCTTTTGACAGGAAGAGCTCCAAAA
This sequence comes from Entomophthora muscae, assembly GCA_014839935.2. Lineage (NCBI taxonomy): Eukaryota > Fungi > Entomophthoromycota > Entomophthoromycetes > Entomophthorales > Entomophthoraceae > Entomophthora > Entomophthora muscae. The sequence continues at coordinate 225,729 of QTSX02002912.1, read as the reverse complement.
GAAGTCCACATCAGCACGTAGAAGGTTGAACAAGGAGTCTCAAAGTGTAGCAAAGTTTGGGATAAACCTGGGGTAGTAACCAATCATTCCCATAAAGACTTGGATATCACGCTTGTTGGCTGGTACCTGCATCTTGGTGATTGCTTCCACCTTAGCAGGTACAGGGCGTAGGCCATCCTTGCTTATCACAAACCCTAGGAATTCTAAGTGTTCCTTGAAGAAACTATATTTCTGTGTCTTCAGCTTCAGATTGGCTTTGATTAACCGTTTGAAGACCTCTTTTAAGTGTTTTAAATGCTCAGTGAAAGTTTTAGAAAAGACATTAATGTCATCCAAGTATAAAAGCACTAATATGAGCTTTAAGTCACCCATAACTGCATCCATAGCTCTCTGGAAAGTGGCAGGGGCGTTTGTTAGTCCCTGGGGCATCTGTGTGGGCTGGAAAAGTCCTTTCTCAGTGATGATGGCACATTTTTCCTGATCCTCAGGTGGGAGATTAATCTGCCAGTAACCACTGATTAGGTCCATGGCACTAAAGAACTTAGCTCCTCCCAACCAATCCAAAGTATCATCAATACATGGAAGGGAGTAGGAGTCCTTCTTAGTGATGGAGTTCAGTCTTCTATAGTCAATGACCACTCTATTAGAGCCATCCTTCTAATTTGACAATAAGGAGGGGAGAAGACTAAGGGCTTTTACTGGGTACCAAAACCCAGAGCTTAGTAACTTCTGAAGCTCTTTGTTAGCTATAGCTTGGTTTTCTTGGCTACGGCAAATAGGACAAGACCAGATTGGAGGTTGTCCTTGGGTGTCAATGGTATGCTCTACTCCAATGGCTTTCCCAAGGTCCAAGTCATCTTTGGTGAAGACTCCATTGTATTTTTCAAAGAGAGCCAGTGCCTGGTCCTTTTCTGGTTCAGTGAGACCAACTAGAGAGTCACAAGGAATCACAGGCAAGACCAAGGGCTGGTTCACAGGAAGTCCTAGCTCATCAAGTCCAGTAAAGGGTGACGCTTGAAGCAAGTTGGCATGTTTTTCTAGTCTGATATATCCCAATAACTGATTTTTCTGCACAGTCAAGGGGAAAAGACCAAGGTTGGCTAGCAGGACCTGGAGCTCTTCTGGTCCAGGCATGACTAGTCCAGGACAGATCCATGGTTCCAGGCAAGAGGCACCATGATGGCCAAAGACTTCACCATGTAACCCAAAGGAATCTCTAAGGACAGAACAGTATGTTGAATCACTTGAGACCCAGAAGGAATGATGAACATGGAGGAAGTGTATAATGGAATCCCTTTGTACTCCTTGGTTGACAGGGGAAGCATCCTAAGCTTCCTGTGCTGTAAGGTATAGGCCACAGAAATATCACTGTCAGCATACTCCATATTGATGAAGTGAAGCTTCTTCTTGGGAAGGTCAACCACCTTAGCACCATTGTAGTACATGGGGATGGTCTTACCTAAGATTTTGAAGGTATTATTACCATGGTTGATATAGTCCCATACCTTGTCATGAACTCTGTGCCAATAAGGATATCATAACTGTGATTGTCTAGAACTATAGCAGGGGCGGTTACAATCAACTTCCCAAACTGCAGGGGCAATGACAAGTAAGCACCCATGGCTTTAGTGTTAAGTGAACCTGCAGTCCCAAATACTTCTTGGTAGTCCAAGTCTGGAGCCAACTTTAATTTTTTGACCAGCTGCAAGGAGATGGTATTTCCTGGTGCACCAGAGTCAATAATAGCTTGGACCTTAACCTTGTGGACCATCATATCAATGTAGGTGCAATCTGTTCTATCAGTTCCATTGCTTTGAGATGTTACTCAATAGACATCCATATCCTTGTATTTACTAAGGAATTCCTCCAAAGCTGTACACAAGGTAGGACTAAATCCCTTCAAGGTATTGAGAGAAGCAGAGACATTAACAGACCTGAGGATTTGTGCCATTTTCTTGGCACTATCACTCTCATGCGTTACTTCAGTAGTAGGGAGGGTAAGCTGCTCAGCATAAGGAAGTGAAACTGTTTCCCGGGCTTCAGGGGTGATCAAGGGTTCCTTCTTTATTATCCTGCCTCTGGTGAGGGCGTTGATAGCAAGAATTCTATTCAGCTGGTCTTCTTCTATCTCCTGGGAGTCAGGATAGCAGAGCAAGGGGCTAGCGTCAGGGTCAGTAGAGCCTAGGCTAGGGCTTGCTGGTGTGAGGGCTTTGGGGTCTGCAGGTTCCAAAGTAAGAGCTGTGTCAGGTGGGGGGACACAGCCAGGAGCATCTGGGCCTTCAGATGGGAGGGGAGAGGGTGGAGAGAGGGGAGGTACATGTACATGGGCAACCAGGGATTTCTCCTTGTCCTGGTTGCTTAGCAGTTTTTGGCTTCTTGTCTTGAGAGGCCTCCTCATCCTCTTGTTCTCCTTCTGAGTCATACTCCTCTGCTTCTACGTGGTGTACCTTGGGTGCTGGTTGCTTGTATTCTCTAGACATGTGTCCTAGCTTCCCACACTTATAGCAAGTACAGTTGCTATTGGTACCAGCTGTTCCTTGAGTGATAGAGATTTCACCAGTTTTAGGCTTGTCAGAGAAAGATGGTTTGTTTCTATTCTCTTGGAATGCTCTTGGTCCAGAGGGCATGGTCACTTCAAAGTCATCCTTGAATGTGAGCAGGTGGCAAATCAGGTCAGAGAAATTGTGGGCTCCATAGATTCCAGACTTCAGAGCAAGAGAGAGGTTCTTGTTAGGCCGTACTGCATTGAGCAGAGCAGACTTAACATCAATGAAGAAAGAAGCCTTCAGGGAGATCAAAGTCTGGGCCTCTAGATAAAACTTATCAGCAAACTCCTGCATGGTTTCTCCTTTTCTGATGCCTCCCTCCACAAAGTTCATTTTCCGGTTGTTGAGGGCTTCTTTGCTGCCAAAATCATCCATTAACGCCTTTGAGACGTTGGCAAAGGTCCATCCACGTTCTGGGAGTCTAGGCATTATGATGGTTTGGGTCTCAGAATCTAGGCAGTTAAAGATGACATAGTTCTTCATTGCCTCATCAGCCCCATAAATTGTGTTCTCATACAATCTCAAAAACATGGTGACATTACTTTTCCTATCAAATTTTGGCAAATTGACAGGTTTGAAGTTAGGGATCACGTTGCTTGTGTTGAACAATTGTCTGATGGGAGAGTGGTTGCCTCTGGAAGCTTGATATCTAGCTTCTGAGGCAGCCTGACGTTCCTGTAATCTGATTTGCTCAGGAGTAGCCAGGGGTTCTCACTACTCTCTAGTACTGCTTCAGTCATCATGATGTTTCTAGGGATGTTTCTCTGGGCGGCATTGTCTTCATCATAGCTATGGTAAGATTCATTGCCAGAGGAGTGTGCCTGGCTACCCAAGGAAAGTCTACAGATTGACCTAGGTTCCTCAAAGTGTACAGCCCTTCCTCTGGGAGGGGAGGCTGGTAGACAAGCAGTAAGGCGGTCAATTTGATCTTGGAAAATGAAGAGAGTGGCTCTGGTGTCCTTGAGCTCTTCTCTGATGACCTGGTATTCTTTTACCAGTCCATCCACTTCATCTTCTAAGCCTTGGATCTGCTGATGGGTGGTCTCAGCAAAGTTCCGGTTGACCTGTTCTAAGGTGGTCTGTCTCTGTTGGTCATACTTGGGACCAGCATGAATGGCCTTAAGATCCTTGAGCCCTTCAGCTAATTGATCCTGGAAAGTGCGTAGGTCCTCATACAAGAAGGTATTATCCTTTTGGAGTTCCTAAACGTCCTTTTTCAAGGAGCAAAAATGACTGAAGAGTTCCATTACTTCTTTATGGAGCATGTTGTTGTCATTCCTGGTGGTCTCATCTGTTGTAGTACCAGTGGTTATTTTTTCCAGTTCCTGTACAATGGCCTGGAAGAGGTCTTTGGAGCTTTTGATGTGTCCAGTTACTACAGAGATTCAATGTGGATCCAACCCATAATTTCTAAGGATTTGTTGAATCACCTGGGAGATGTAGTTGTGAAAGGATTGTTCCATAGTCTTCATGAACTGGGTGGAAGACATCTGGTTTCTGACCAGCCCAGCAATTTGTTGGTTAACTAAGCCAAAGTTTGAACTGAGGTCAGAGTACAGGGTCTGTAAGAAGTTCTTTTGGGCGCAATCAATTGCCCTTGATGCAGAAAATTCTCTTGATGTGCAAGGTGGACACAATTATGACAGATAGCAGGATGTACAAGGTAGTATAGGTACTGCTTCATTTGGTCAATAGTCCTCATGTCCTTCTTGAGCTGGTTTGGAGTGATGTAGCTCAAGGTTTGAAATTTCTCCCTGATGGAAGGTCCATACACTGGCAGGATTGCCAGGCAAGCCAAGTTCTCCCCATCTTGTACTGCTTCTTCATCTATTCCTTGGATAATAGAGTCCAAAGTTTGGGAGGAGGGTACAATATTGGCATTCACAGGGTTAGGGATTGCCACATTCAAATTTAAGGTTTGACAGCATTGAATGGAAGGGGGTCTCTGTACATCTCCCATGAACTGGCTTAGTACAGGCAGCTCCTGGGGATTTGGGAGAACCATCCTGGTTGGTGGTCTCCAGGAAGGACAGTTCTGGCGTCTGCTGGAGTATGCTTTGCAGATATACTAAAGCAGAAGCAGAGAGTAGATTATTCCCTCCCTGGGCTGAAACAGTACCACAGCGGGGGTGTCCTGCAGGTTTGTTGTGTTTAGATGAATACATTCTAGGAGTGAGCACTAATGTTGTGAATTGTGCCTTGTGGTCATTTTTGGGGTTAACGTCTATAGTTGCTTGTGGATAGAGTATAATAGCAGGCCTAAACACAAATTAATAAAGGTCCAATGACTCTGTAGTCTTTACCTTTTAATATTAGGTAACAACTAAGTTGAGCAAAGGCAAGATTTAATATGTGAAAGTATGTATTTTATTTGAAAAGAAGGGAAGTTTATATACCATCCTGGCTGCACAATGGACGCAGAAGTGTTATTAACACCTGTACCATTGTCAGGAACATTACAGGATCTTCTGGTGTCCACCAGAATTTTGCATCTGTGTTATTTCCATCTTAGGATGATCCAGACAATCTGACATAGAAGAGTGGGTGCATATTACCCTGGAGTGGCTGCAGCTTGCAGCTGCCCATTATGGAAGCTGCTGGTAATTCCCAAACCCAATCCAACCTGGATGTAATAGTACAGCCATTCTATTGTAACATCCAAGATACAATTAGAATTACAAATCTGTTGGATCCAACGGATTTGAGTGTAAATCAGTTTAGTCTTGACTATCAGGATTAATTCCACTGATAGCCTTGACCATTATACACATGCTGTCTAATTCACAACACCATGTATGGTTTTTTAGAAGCTCAAACTGCACAATTTCCCCATACTTGGACAGTTCTTCCTTCAGCTGAGATTCCACCTCCTCTCTAGGCATATCCAAAGTCAGGGCCTCAAAGGACATGAAGAGTGTGGTGTCCTGGTTGAATCTGGTGTGTGTGGTGGGCATGACTGTCTGGGTCTTCTTCCCCTTGGGATTGGTAATCTCAAGGATGAAGATCTCCTCTGCTGCTTGATCCGCATCTTCCTTGCATAAGAAGCCCAAATCAAAGAAGTCCTTGAGAGGTCTCTGGTAGAGGGACACCCCCTTTAGATAAGCTGTGGCTATTTCCTTGGCTGCCTCCTGGAACTTGTTGGGGTTGCCTCCAAAGTTGGCTCTGATCCAATGAGGGATAGAGGACTTGGGGAGGGCTCTGGTAATGTCTTGGAACCAGCGTTCAGAGGTCACAAACTTTATCCATCCTTCTGATGGAAAAAATGGTCCCTTATTGATAGTTCTGGCAAAGTATGCCAGTTGGTCCTTGACAGGGCGTTTCTGACCCTGGACCACCTTGGCCCAGGATCTAGTGTTGTTGTTGTTCATATCTTTCTTTTAATAAAAGACTTATTTAAACTCAGGCTCTTATGTGCTTATCACTTGCTTTTAAATTCTCAATTCCAAAAAGTGGGATTGAACTGATAAAGAAAGGTGACATCCCAAAGTTCATTACCCTACACTCAAAGGATTCAAATTGTGTACGGAACACAGTTTTTGGTATGTCATTTTCTTTTACTTCAACTTGGTTATAACCTGAGGTGAGGTCAAATTTGGAGAAATATTTGGCTCCAGAGAGTCTTGCAAACAGGTCCTCTATGAGTGGAAGAGGACATTTATGCTTTACTGTGCTTGTATTTAGTGCTCTGTAGTCAGTTACTAGACAAAGAGTGCAATCTTTTTCTTTATAAAGAGCACTGCTGCCCCCCCATGGGGATTCAGACAGGCAAATGAATCCTTTTGATAGGTTGTCCTCAATATGGATTTTGAGGATTCAGGTCTCCATGGGGGAGAATCTGTAGAGGGGTGCAGGTTTGGGCATGGCTTTGCATAAGTCAATGTCATGTTTGATCTCCTGTTTGGGGGGTAACTCTGTGAGTTCTTCTTTGAATACATGAGAGTATTCATTTAGGAGTGCTGCAAGTTCTGGGCATTGGATTTTTGTTGTTTATATATTGTTGAACTTGGTGTACCTCATTATGTGGAGGGTACAATCTTTGGTTAGACGTTCTGAGTTGTCTTGATTTATGACTTGCACAAATACTGTGTCTCTTAGAATGAGATTGTTGGGTTCTTTGAGGATATTAAAATTGACACTGTTGCATTTGATGGTCATGGTTTTTGTTTTCCAACATACGCTGGGGTTCACTCAGGTGAACCAGTTCATTCCTGCTACAATGGCATAGTTTATGTTGTTCATGACAAGTCCTTTGATGGACGTTTGTATGCCTTGGAGGTCAATTCTGAAGGGAGTTGTCTTACCTTTGAGTAGAACCTTTGATTTGTCTGCCATTCTGGCGTATTTCAAGTTGGATTTGATAACTGGTATTTTGTGCTTGGTTACAAATGGTTTGCTAAACATGGTGTGTTGTTCACCAGAGTCAAATAAAATTTTATGTGTATGTGATTTATAAGTGCATGGGTAGACAAGAAGTTGTGAGTGATCTTCAATTTTTAAGTTCTTAAAAATGGAGGATTGCGGGACACGTGGGATGCAAGTAGCAAAGTTTGTGCCTTGGTACAGTTTCTTGTTGTTTTAGGGGGAGACCTCTCATTTAAGCCTGTTCCCCCTCCTCTTTTCCCTGTTCCTCTGTTTTGAGACCTTTGAGGTCATAGAATGTGGGGTCAGATTCATAGTGAGTTGCTGTTTCAGCATTGTTTACTTTGGCGGTGTCCTCTTTCTTGGGACAGGAGCAATTTGTGCTTTGGCTGCAATTGCCATTATTACAATTGGAGTTGTTGTTGCTATGATTGGTGTTTTGGCGTTTTTTACCATTAGAGTTGTCTCTTCCATTGCTGTTTGTTGAGTGGTTGCTGTTGCATTCAGAATATTCCATGTTTGTGTGTTTTTCTGTGTGCTTGGATTCTGCAATGAGCGCGGCATGGATATTTTGACCTCTTTACAGATGAGAGCAGCAACAGAGGGTTTCATTCTGTTGATGAATGAGGCTCTGGTGTGTACGTTGTCAGCTTGTGCTGGGCTTTGGATCTTGCGGCGTATTTCCTCAATTCATTGGTGTAAGCTGTGATAGTGGTCTTCTGAGGAAGATTACTGAGCTGTATTGCAATGTCTTGGAGGGATTTGGTGACACAGAAGTGTGAGTGATGTCTACTTTGAACTATTCCCAGTTTTCAAGCTGGTTGTCAGTTTGTGAGCCAACCCAGGTGGCACACCAGTTAGCTTCAGCCTTGTATAGGTGTTTGCTGGCTTCCTGGACCCATTTTTTGTGGGGAATGTGGCTGGCACAGAGTTTAGCAGCTGAGTGGTCTATCCAGTTGATGATGTTTTCTTTGTTTTTATCAAAGGAATTGTTGATACCGATGTACTTGGTGTTGGTGTCTTCACCTGTGATAGGTGGTTCTGTGTTTGTTTGTGATTGGAGAGAGCGGCTGTATTGAATTACCTTGGCACATGCTTTGGGCATGACCAGACCTTTGAATATGGCGCATCCACTTGGTACATCTTTGTTAATGATGTCGGTGCAGAAGTACGTCTTCTAGGTACCCTGAGATGTGGCCTTGTTGATACATGAGCAAAGGTGGGCAGGCTCTGTTCAGTCATTTTCTCTTTCATTGATGTGGTCAAAAAACTGTAGCTGCTACAAGTGATAAGGAGCACATTTTGGGGAAGCTTCAAATATGGAATTAAGAAAGAAGAGAAGTATCTTTTATTGGATAATACTTTAGACTTATATAGCTTTGGCTATGGTGGAGATTTAGTTGGATTGAACCTAGGGGTTGTTCATGTGCAGGATGGGTTCAAGTTGCTGAATACTTAGACATTCATGTGATATTGCTTGGTTGCCATTTCTGGCATGTCAAACTAGATATAGGAAGGGCATCAAATTGGGCAATGACTGGATGTTAGGTGGGTTGGCGGTAGCTAGAATACATGTACATCTAGATCCTTGACACAGGTAACATATCTGTTACAGCTCATACCAGAGTCTGGCTGTCACGGTAAGTTCCATAATGCCGGGTATTGTCCGTCCAAGTAAGAAGGCACGGAAGGCCGGAAAACTTGTATCAAAATTGACAAGTTAACAGATTTAAACCAAACAGTCAATTGAAAATGGGTCACAGCTGCTCCAGTATGCCAGCTGAAACCAGCTCCCCCTTGTAAACTGAAGTTGATAAATCAACGTAATATGAGGGTCACCCAATATAAGCTCATTAATTGGAATGGTTGTCAGAAACTGGTCACATAAGGGTTCTTCACAACCTGGACTAGATACTTACTTGAAGATGCCAAAGAAATAGGAGATCAAGACTCAGGTGGTATTGCTTAGTCAATTTTTCTGATATATATTGAATAATTTTCCCTGTTTCAACTCTAAGAGTTGAGTCCTCCTAAATTTACTCAATAAAAAAAATTATCCCAAGTTCTAATTTTAAATTTTAAAATGCATCCTGTGCTTGGGTTGGTGCAATATATCCCGTACAATCTGATTCTGAACAGAATCATTTCAGGAAGATGGGGCCCGGCATCAGGAACTTTGTTGTTGGCGCCGCAAAATGTTAATTTCATGCCAGCCAATTTTGTAGCTCCTCCCTCCATTCCTGAAGATGAAAATTGGGTCACTTCTCAATGCCCAGAATTCTACGCTGAAGATGCATTGATGCTTTCCCAGGTCATTTATCTTGGTTTACTCTGGTTAGGATTGATTGTTCTACTTAATCCTGGAGTTACAATTGCAAAATTCATAAAAAAATAACTGAAGCTGCATTGGTGATTAATCATAAATTCTATGTGGATTTGGGTGGTTATTCCCCATCATTTAGAAACGGCATCATATTATCCAGTTATTTCCGTTACATTACTCAACTCTTTTACGTCTGAGTTTTTGGATTCAGTTTGTCATGAATTTGTGTTTCTTTTCTCCTGCTCTGTCAAGATATCTGCATTTACCATGTTTATTTGCATCAGTTCATTTCTGAGTTTTCAGTTTGGGCTTTTCTTTAATTTTTGGTCTCCATCTCCGGCTGCAGTTGTAGAGACTGGATCCTCTGTTTCCTATTTCTGTTGTGTCATGTCATTTTGGCGTCCGGATTATTTTCCTGCTCCACCCACTGATGAAATCTCGCGTGAAGTTTTGTCAGCTTTATCATTTTATTCCGGCTCTAACCTTAGTCACAAATCCCAAGTTTACCATGTGATGACAAAGGTTTCCAAAGATGCTCAAGAATAGTTGTTGTCTGCGGTGGAGCGCAATTCACGTGTTTTAACTGATAGTGCATCTCTATATCCTTTGTTCAAAAATTTGTGTATATATATTGAGGAGCTCAAAGTATATTGTAAGCTGTACGCCTTCCATCAGGGTACAACTCCGCTTTCGGTATTCCTTCCTCAGTTTCTTACCTACTGCCGTACAATCAATGTTCCCGAGGTGAACAAACTCTCAGCGTTGTGGTTAGCAGTTGACCAGACTGCCCAGGATTTGGCAGTTTGGGATTCCCTGTTAACCACAACTGAGGCCCTGGTAAGCCAAATTCTTTCACTGGTCTCAAATCCATCCACTTCCAAACAAGATACGTTGGTAATTGAGGACAAACCCGTGGCGCGGTCTTGGTTTTCTGGTCCTAGTTTGGTGGCAGCTCCTTCCAGCCAAAGTCAGGATTGTTCTTCTCATAGCTCTTCTCAGCTGCAATTGGCAGTGATGAACAAACCCATCCATGTGACTGAAGCCCCTGTAGTGTCTGGTCCCAATAGCTCTTTGGCGATGCTTCAGCATGTCATACCTACCAAGCCTTCTGAGGTTGTGTCCGAAGAGTTGCCTCTCGTGCCCATTGATTGTAACTATCCTGTTCTTCCTGCTGCTGTTCAAGAAATGATTGAGAAATACTTCCAGGAGCATCCTGACTCCTTAGCTGCCGTCTGTACTACCAAGGAGAAGCAAACTCCTGCTGAGATTGCAACCTTTGCTGCCAATAAATCTACTTCTGGTTACTTCTTGTTTTATAGTAACATAGATAATGGTCAAACTATCTATTGGCTGGCCATTTTATTGGATACAGGTGCTTCTGAGAACTTCATGAGTGTGGAGACTGCAGACTTGCTACAGCTCAAGTACCACCCAGGAATGCTTGTTAGGGGTGGAAACTGTCAAACGTTCCCCTCCTTCTAGCTAAAGAAGCCAGTTACTTTTGTAGTTGCAGGTCAGTCCTTTACTGCAAGATTTTCCGTTTTCTCTACCCTGATGTATCCTATCATTTTGGGAGTAAGTTGGTGGAGAGATCATAATGTATCAACCTTACTGGAGAAAAATGAGCTGCAGGTGGAACACTCTTTGGGTATAACCATTTGTATTCCGCTGTTGGATATGTCTGAATTAGAGCAATCATCACAGACAATACAGTCAGTGCCTATCCTTTTCCCTGCAAGTTTGGATTTACCGTCATGCTTGCAACCCTGGTCTGCGGCATTTGACGCCACCAGAGGTGAGGTCCTTCCCAAGCACACTCAGTTTGACTTTGACTTTAAGGTTACTGTCAATCTGATTTGCATTGCATCTCCTATTTACTCTTTAACCTTGAAGGAAGATGTATGTTTGGAAGAATGGACTCGCAACATGTTGGCAAAAGGCTACATTTTTAAGAAGGCTTTGTCAATCTGCTCTCTGTTATTGTTTGTTCAGAAGTCTGATGGGCCTCTTTGTCCTTGTGTCAATTACAGGAATTTGAACAACATTACAATTCCGGATCCTTATCCTTTACCTCTCAAAGCACAGATATCTAGATGTGTTGAGAAGGCCAAGGTATTCTCAAATCTTGATCTGTTGAATGCTTTCAATCAAATCAGGATTGCAGAAGGAATGGAATGGTTAACAGCATTCAGAACTAAGAAGGGTATCTTCCAGTTCCGCGTAATGCTTTTTGGATTGAAGAATGCCCCAGCTTGCTTTCAGCAGTTGATTAATTCAGTCTTGGGAGATCTCCTAGGTGTTTGTGTCATTGCATATATGGATGACATCTTGGTGTTTTCTCCAGATGAGGAGTCCCATAAGGCCCACTTGTTTGCAGTTGTAGAGCGCATTCTCCAAGCAAACTTGATTATCAAAAGGAGTAAGTGTGAATTCTTTAAATGTAAGGTTACCTTTCTGGGTAATATTATCTTTGAGGATGGCCACACCATTGCCCCTGACAAGGAAGCTGCGGTTTGAGAGTATGCTACGCCTGTGACAGTATCCCAACTTCGTAGTTTCCTGGGTACATGTACGTTTTTGAAGAAATTCACTCCCCACTTGTCTGAGGTGGCCGCCCCTTTATATTTGGCTAGTGGAAAGACAACTTTAGTCTGGACGCCTGAGTGTGCAAGTGCCTTCTCAGCAGTCAAGGCTCTTTTGTTGTCCTCACCAGTGTTAAGACATGTGGATCCTGAGCTTCCTTTTGTTGTTTCCACCAATGCATCTAAATACGCTGTGGCTGGTTTGCTGTTGCAAACAGCTAGTGACAGGATTGAGAGACCAGTAGGGTATTTCTCCCGGAAGATGGAGGCTCAAGAACGCAACTACATGATTTACAACAAGGAATTGTTGGCTGTAGTGGAATTTTTAAAGCATTGGCACCACCATCTCATGTCAGCACGTCATCCATTTTTAGTAAGAACTGACCACAAAGCTCTTCTATATTATTGACAACCCAGGGTTTTTTTGGGTTGCCAATCCAGATGGCATGGTGATCTGACAAGATACAAGTTCCGCTACAAGTTTATTAAGGGATCTGACAATCACTTGGCCAATGCCCTGAGCAGGAATCCCTCCCATCTCCCAGATGCTAGTATGGACGCCAAGTTTAACACACATACTATGATTCCAGACAAGGCTGTGGTTCCTTTTGTATTGCCTCCACTGGCTACATTGGCTACCATGTCTTTAGCTGAGGGTGCAGACCTGGACTTGTACTCCAAGGTTAAGTTTCTGCAACCTTTGTCCAAGGGTTATGATAGACTTCGGAGCTAGCATGTGCAAACCCAGTAGGTCAGCCTCAGGGCTATCATAAGATTGGTCCAGTCCTATATCATCAAGGTTGCTTGTGGGTCCCTGAAGGCACTATTTGGGATGAAATCATGGAGGCTAATCATACCTGTCTAATAGCTGTTCATCCAGGAAAAAACAAAACAGTGGAACTTATCTGCCGCCAGTTTTCCTGGAAAGGTTTGACTGTGCAGGTAGCCGCTTTTGTTCAAGATTGCCTGGTATGTGTTTGATCCAAGGCCAGTCAGAATAAGACTACTGGTTTATTGGTCCCACTTCAGCCTGCTGCTGGTCCTTGGACGTCTGTGTTGGTGGATTTTATTGGCGAGCTTCCCAATTCCAATGGGTTTAACGCAATCATGGTAGTAGTTGATTATTTCACAAAGATGGCACACTTTGTACCTTGCTCAACTACAATTACTTCAGTGGAAACCGCTAGGTTATTTGTGAACAGAATCTTCTCTCTACATGGCATCCTAATGGAGATTGTAAGTGACCGTGGTCCTCAATCTATTGCTCAGTTTTGGGAAGCTTTTACTGGAATCCTTGGTATCAAATTGTGCCGCTCTACTGCTTTCTGCCCCCAGTCCAATGGACAAACGGAGAGGGTAAACTAAGGTTTGGAGGTTTACCTACGTTGCTACACCAATGTGCAACAAGATGACTGGTGTGATAATCTACCCATGGCAGAGTTCACATATAATAACGCCCTGCACACGTCAACTCAAGTATTGCCATTTTATGCCAATGTGGGTTACAATCCCTCTTCCAAGATGGGTCCTCATTTGGTTAGCAACATGGAAGCTGCAACTGATCAAGCTGCTGCATTCAAGCAGGTCCATCAGGAGCTTCAAGTTACTCTCGCCGCTGCCGTGACAACTTACAAGGAATACACAGATTGCAAGCGCCAGGAAGGTCCAACTTACAGGCCAGGTGATCTAGTAATGGTTGATGCTCGCAATATGAAACTTAAAGTTTCATGTTGTAAATTGGGTCCCAAGCAAGTTGGCCCCTTCAAGGTGGAACATAAGATTGATCCCTCAGCCTATTGGCTGGATTTACCTCCTGCTTTCAAGATTTTCCACATCTTCCATGAATGTCTCCTTACTCCCTTCAAAGGAACAGAGGACCCTCTTCCCAACCCATTCTTGTGGAAGGAGAACCTGAGTACAAATTATATTTTATTCTAGCTTCCCGCAAGAATTGTTGCTGTTTGGAATTTTGGTATCTTGGAAAGGTTATCCTGATTCTGAAAACTCCTGGGTTCCCCACTACAATTGTTCAAATTCCTCTGATCTGATCCACAAGTTCTACAAGTGCAATCCCACTGCTATTGGACACCCTGAACTTACCCTTGCCGCAATGAAACTCCCACCTGCCCATAAAAATTCTCTTTATCCCATCTCCCAGATGGTGGTATTGTGCCCAGGGCTAAAGCAGAGGATAATGTCACGGTAAGTTCCATAATGCCGGGTATTGTCCATCCAAGTAAGAAGGCACGGAAGGCCGGAAAACCTGTATCAAAATTGACCAAGTTAACGGATTTAAACCAAAAAGTCAATTGAAAATGGGTCACGGCTGTTCCAGTATGCCAGCTGAAACCAGCTCCCCCTTGTAAACTGACATTGATAAATCAACGTAATATGAGGGTCACCCAATATAAGCTCATTAATTGGAATGGTTGTCAGAAACTGGTCACACAAGGGTTCTTCACAACCTGGACTAGATACTTACTTGAAGATGCCAAAGAAATAGGAGATCAAGACTCAGGTGGTATTGCTTAGTCAATTTTTCTGATATATATTGAATAATTTTCCCTGTTTCAACTCTAAGAGTTGATTCCTCCTAAATTTACTCAATAAAAATCAATTCTCCCAAGTTCTAATTTTAAATTTTAAAATGCATCCTGTGCTTGGGTTGGTGCAATATATCCTGTACAATCTGATTCTTAACAGAATCATTTCAGGAAGATGGGGCCCGTCATCAGGAACTTTGTTGTCGGCGCCGCAAAATGTTAATTTCATGCCAGCCAATTTTGTAGCTCCTCCCTCCATTCCTGAAGATGAAAATTGGGTCACTTCTCAATGCCCAGAATTCTACGCTGAAGATGCATTGATGCTTTCCCAGGTCATTTATCTTGGTTTACTCTGGTTAGGATTGATTGTTCTACTTAATCCTGGAGTTACAATTGGAAAATTCACAAAAAAATATCTGAAGCCGCGTTGGTGGTTAATCATCAATTCTATGTGGATTTGGGTGGTTATTCCCCATCATTTAGAAACGGCATCATATTAGCCAGTTATTTCTGTTACACTGGCTGGACTCTCACGGGGGAGGCAGGCTGGGCCTGAAAGGCCATGTAGACAATTGGCGCAATCCTGAAAATCTAATTCACAGCAGTATCCAGAGGGTGTCAACTTCTATTATGGGGCACAGTCTGATTGGCCAGTCCCAATACTGTAATGTTGACAAGCCCCAACTTACTGAAGTCTTGGGAAGGAGGCATATTGGGAAAGGGGGGAGTGAAAGGGATCTCCTTCATGATGTTCAGAATTGAGCCTTTATGTCAGGATGGACAATTCTCCTCCTCTGGAAACCCAGGCCCAAGAGCAAGAATTGAACCCGGAACCTGGATTCCCCCGGGCCGCCAGGCCTATGGACTGCAGGACTTCCCGCCCGCATTTTTCTGAGGTTGAGCCCCTGCAAGCTGATGCTGAAGATGATGGCCCACCCAGTGAAACAGATTGAGCCAAGGAAATTAGTGCAATAAGTGGAGTGCCAATCACGACACCTAATGGAGGTGACCAGGCAACAACCATTAGCTTCATGAATTTGAAGTCTTCACCAGCCACCAATTAAGAGCCAACCCAAGGAAGAGGCACCAGCCCGCAACCTGGCCCCATGACCACAACACTAGAGCAAGATAATCAAGTAGCTAAATTGGGAGTCACAACCAATGAAAGAACTCCCAGGCCAAGCGCCATTTTGCTGCCTCTAGACCCAAGTCCCTGATTCCCCTGGCCCTGCCTTCCCAAATGCCCTAATGATCCCCCAACAGAAAATGTTAAGTTTGGAGGTGGGGTGCTATATAGACCCAAGGACCCCGCACTCCAAACTTATTGCCATTTTTGAATAAAGGTTATTTTACTTTGGCTCATACAGCTATTACCATATTTTGTATTTACCATCTATAAGTTAAGTTCAAGAGCTCCCGGCCCTCCTGCCCCTCTGCCCGCAGTTTTCTGTCCACCTGGTGCTCCCTTTGGGCCCGTTCATTTTACTGATTACCCATTAAAGCCCAAATATAAGGATTACACCCCAGAGAAAATCATCAAACTTGACCCATTAGCCCGCATCCAATCCGCTATCAGATACAACCAACAAGGCCTGTGGATATTCTCTACTCCCAAGTTATTTAGAGGAAAATTCAACTACCTCCTGGCCTATAACGTTTATATGGAACCACGTGTAACACCAAAACCAATGCCAGCCTCTTCCCCCAACCTGCCAACCAACCATACCAGCAAGCTTTTTGTATAGTGTACATCACCCTCACTGGGGTGGTGGACACAATTGTACCGGCCGCTGGCCCGTGGTCTTGGTTAGGAAAGTCTGCTTCTTACCTCTTAAAGTTAGCCCCTCTCTTGTGGTGGGCCCTGCCTGCAAAAAACCCGGCCCAAGTTACTTCCAAAACTGGCGGGATGACTGCCCAAGAGTGGGTCCCTGACACTCTAGGGTATCCAGGAGAAAAATCCATGTGGTAAGGGTGGAAGAGCTCCAAATAAATGGCACAAGATGGCTTAACCAAATGGACAGGAGCAGAACCAGGAAGGAACAGATAGGCGCGGTTGTATTGTGTAGTGGACTATCAAATAGATTCAAACAGAATAATTATATTGGTGAAAAAAATAGATAATCCCTGCAAGAAAATAATGAGTCCTGGGCATAAAGCTGTTTATTTTTTATGTCAACAGTGAGGAAGGCTTCTCCTCCTCACTACTTATACTTACTGAGAAATACTTAGAATTTTGTGCTACCAGAGGCCTGGTGGCATCATTTTCAGTGATACTTGCAAAAAATACTTGGAAATTGCGCACTGGGACCTGAGGGAGGAAGGGCATTGGTTGGTATATCATAATTGTGGGTTTGGCTGCAGCATTGTTACAAAAGTAGCAGTTTTGAGGCCCCGGGAAGGAATCAAACCCGCTCCTAGCTGCCAGGCAGGGCTAGCAGGTGGGGGGATTTGCCCACACCTGGATTTGATTTGAAAAGCAAAAATCCAGGTGCGGGAACCATTCCTGCCCTGGTGGCAGCTGAGGGGCCCATTCTTGGCTCCAAAAGCTATGCCCAAGCCTTGATGGTTTTGGCTGAGCCTGGGCAGGCTAATTTTAGCTGTGCATTAAACCCAGTTCAAGCCCACCCTCCATCAAGTAATTTGGGGTTCCCAACTGGGAACCCTTTTTAATCAAGTTTTTTTTGCCTCAAGAATGCCTGTTAAGCCAGTCCAAAAATGGTGGCCAGATTGGGAAAACTCCCATGACTCCTGAAGCCAAACCTGTCAGAACCAATGACCAGTCAAGCCAAGATGGACCACCAAGAAGCTAAACAACTGTTCCTGAAAACCCCAAATATGACCACAAAGCAGCCAATCAAACAGCAGAACCTGAGATGCCAAGCCTTGCCACACAGTTAGCACCATAAGAATGCCCAGAGGCACTTGCATGTGAGTAAGTATATAAGTCAGAAGCACCTGAAAAAGGTCTGTATTGTCATCCTTACCAATAAAGTTGTTATGAACTTTTGGTTCACCTATCTGTTTCCATACTTATTTTTGATACTCTTCCATCTGCAGACACCAAAGCGCCAATACCCATCCACAGGGATAGATAGCCAGACTCCAGTTGACAAAACCAAAGCCTTTGACTACTATTGCCCTCCCAACGCTCCATTTGGCCCTGTGCATTTCACTGAGTATCCCCCAAACTCTGATCACAAACCCTGGACCTTGGAAGACTTGCAGTGGTACACCCACCCAAACGCCCCCAAGGAGCCCTACCAAATTGTCTGTGACAGTAAAGAAATCACTATTTACCCTTTGATCTTCAACAGGAAATACAAAAATCCTGCTGCCTACCTGGTCCCCATAGAACCACCCCCAACACCCAAATTGACTATATCAACCCCACCCACTTCTGATGCCACTGGCCAGAGTAGTCAATTCCTGGGAGTGCTTTATCTGGCGCTCACAGGGTTGATTAATTCTGCCTTGCCAGCAGCCAGGCCCTGGGCTGTGGATGGTAAGGCCCTTTCCTACCTGGTAAAGTTAGGTCCCAACATCTGATGGGCCATGTCAGTACCTGCTTTGACTCCTCCCTCACCTTCTGGAGCTCCACAGTACTCCTGGTATCCTGACAAGCATGCCAAGATACTATAGCTATTATTAGAACTCACAATCAATTGAGCGCCCAATTGCACAATCAAACATTTGCTTTCCCAATTTACCATTCTTGATAGAAAATGGACACATTTTGTTTTTAATTTCAATGTCAGGGTTTTGCGGCATGTGGGCTTTGCAAATCCCTGGACATTTGCAGTCAGAAAGGGGGTTCCCTTCCAGGAAGACAGTTAGCAATACTTTCCATGCTGTTGGTTGTTTTATATTCAGGAAGACTAGCTGACTTTCTAGGGCATTCTGGGCCCTTACAATATCTACTTAGAAAGCTACTTATCCAGGCTCTATACTTATTTAAAAGTTAATCCAAAGAAAAATGCAAATGAAAGCAAATTGTGAAGATTTTATGGATTGCCTGAAATTAGCCTCTTGTCAAAGCACTTAGTAATTGACTCTTAGGTTAAAATATTGCTACTCTCACTCCCTGTTACTTAGCTGGTTCTGATATATGACTGATTAGCTAGAAATATCCCTTAAAATTGTAAATTCTAACAGCCAGTACTTCCAACTATGGACTTATTTTTAGGATAATATATATGACAATGTGAATACATCAGGTTTCAGGTTGCATTCAGTTGAAATTTGGATAACAAATGTTTATCCATTTCCTATCACTTTATCACATGAAAAGTTAGCTACCACAGTTTCTTCCTGGATCTTGTACTAGATAGCACCAAAATGATCCAGAAATGAATCATGATGATACCTAGTAAACCATTCTACTATTCACACAAGATATTTATGGGATAAGAAATCATTAGTAGGCAACTATCTCTCTCAAGAATTATCTATAAGGATACTCAATGGGGGTCTATTTGCAAAGATAAATAAGCTTTCAATAAAAAGAGTTTAGGATATAAGCAAGAGTTACATATTCCTGTCTTAAAGTATCCAGTGCCTAGGTCCAGAAGCCATCTCCAGTATTATTACAGTTAATCTTTCACTTTCATATTCTGAAAATAAAGACCTTTTGCCACATAATGTTTTAAAAATTAAATATTAAATTATGAAGACATATAGGTTTAATTAGGATCAAGGAGTGTCTACCTTCAAGTTACAAGCTTTAATCCAGAACTTCCCATATATGCTTTGTACTTACTTTAGATCAACAAATCAATGAAATATAATAGTTATTGTTCTACAAAATCCCATACTGTAAATTCAGAACCTAAAGGTAAAAATGCAGGATTGTCAAATTCTTTTGCATGAACTCACCAACTTAATGGAGTAATTTTCATCCTAGAACAACTTAATTTTTTATAAAAAAAGGATGAAAAATATTCCAGTAAGTTGGTGAGTTCACGCAAAAGAAATTGACAATCCCGCATTTTTACCTTTAGGTTCTGAATCTACAGTAGTATTAGTAGAATAAAATATATATTGGATATTCTTTAAAGAATAGGCCATAACCTAAGAGGATTTATATACAAGTTAGATATCTGTAAGCTGAGAGTTCAAGTATCAATGTATTCCTTGCAATGCTGCTGAATGCTCCCTGGATTAATACACACCCCCATTTAACACATGAAGAATATTTAATGTAGCATAAATTATGCCTAAACACAAAAAAACATATATATTAAGCAGATACTCAACAACCTCTCCCAAATTAATGCTAAGGATTAAGATCTTGGGGCTTTCATGTGATCTCACCTGATGAGTATTTACCCCATGATCCCAAATTCTTCACACAAAGTAAACAAAGTCTTATTAAATTAGTTTTCATAGATTTAATGATAAAAAAATAAGTCATCTATAAATAAATTAACTCAATAATAAGTGAAATATAACTTGGGCAGATTAAACACTTCAAATATTCTGAACATAAATGGTGCATTATCAAAATTTCAAACACTTAATAAAAATAGTACTCAAGTGAATAACTAAAGTAAATCATATTGGGGATGATAAATACCAAACTATAGACAAAAAACTCAGCACAACAAAAAACTGAATTGTGGTTGTTCCAAAATATATTATAATTAAATTAAGATAAATCAGTTTTAAAAGCTATGACAACAAGAAAAAATACTTCAGATTTAAACAAAAGGAACTCAAATTTAAGAAAGCCTCAATTTGGGCAAGATTCAGAATCAAATAATCTAATTATTTTTAGTGAACTGACAAATTTTTAAACAATAAACAAAATATCACTACCACTAGAACCAAAATCATATGAAACATCAAACAGTGGAGTTCAAACTACAAACAAAATGAACTGGTACATCAAGTGAAATGGATTAATGATGTTCTAGAACATATTATAATCCTATCAGTATTCATTTGAGGCACCAACAGAAGGACTAAAATGAAACAAAAATAGAGCAACCTAGAAGCAATTTTTCACAAACACAAAACTAAATGAAGTCACACAAGATGTGTAGTATGAGCAGCCTATAATAGAAAAGTAACAGTTTAACAGCCAATCAACAGATATCCAATTTAGGAACAGAGGCATTTTATTTATTTTCATGGCTCCTGATTTGTATGAAATGGTTTTGAGAACCTTCCAGATATGGGATGGTGATTATAATAAAAATAAATAATATAATTTTAAACTTCTAGTTTTAGTGATTTTATCCTAGGTGTTTTTACAATGGTTTTTACTAGCAACATTTTCAACAGTGCCAGCAGCCAAGCCAGCTTCAATGGAGGCAAGGCTCAGGGTGTGGAGGCACCTGTTTATACCCAAGCCTTTGAGGCGGGTAACAAGGAAGCAAACTTTACCTGACCCCCAACCCCTATGGGTTTGACTTTTTCAATACCCACTTAGTGTCTAGCTCTTCCCCTGCCCCCTTTCCTGGCCCCATTCAAGGCGCCAATTAACCAACTAATTCTAATGACAACCTGGTTTGGAACATCTATCTGCCAACACCCAACCTGCCCCCCCTCAGATAATCAGGCCTCAGCGCCTGCAGCCCAAACACAGAATAATCACTGCCCAGATTCTCCAGGAAATTGTGACACTAATCTAGTGTGGCCTGACCTTGGAACAAATTGCCAACAAATTGAAATTTACCCAAGCCACAGTCATGCAGCAATCTAATAACTTAATGAAAAAGGGGAATCTGATTAGGACGGCCAAGAAGCCCAAGAAAGCCTCAAAGTCCCAGATTGATGATGCATACCCAATCATTCTTGATCTCATGCAGCAGGACCCCAAGCTTCCCCTGAACCAGGTCCAGAAACAACTTGCACACCGTGGCATATGGGCTTCTGAGCGCATGTTGCAGCTCCAGATGTACAGGAAAGTGGCCTTAGTCTTGGTGTTGACCAATTTTAGAAGTTTGCCAATGAGATGACAGTGAGGATTCCCCATATGGGCCTGCCATTGAATCCACTCTTGTCTGATGCTTGAAAAGTTTTTTGGATGACATTATATTCATATTGTACTACAAGTTATTAATTGCTCTTGAAATTTTTGGGGGACAAGGAAACCCCACTAAGAAAAATGAAGGGAAGAAGGTCTAGAAGGGGACATTCATTGATGCATTTTTGGATGGTTTGATCAAGTAGTTTGTCTATTATCAGAAAAACACTGATTACATCAATGGCTATGAGTACGGCCATATCCTTGGCAAATTGCTTAACTCTTGGGATAGCTCAAATTCCAACCACCGGGTTTTCTTGAGCCACCAGATGGAGGGTAGCTCCACTGCCCTTGAGGCCATCCAAGGACACGGGTACCAGGCCTCAGTCTACCCCACTGGTCACGCTGACATTCATCTGGCAGATGTTGTGTTCTTCAACATTGGAGACACCGTCCGGGAGTGCCGCCCTCAGGCTTTCAACAACCTCTATCTTGGGGTCCTTGACCATGATTCTCTCTTTAGCCGGCAGATAGTGGCTGACTTGTTTGCTCAAATTGTATTCCATGTGAATATGGGCAACCAATCACAAAAGGACAAGTGTCTCCCATCCCAGACACCAGCTGTCTATCAGCCAATCAAACTAATGGCACACAAGTAATATAATAAGCATTATATGGAAGCCATCACAATAAATCCAATTGGTTCAACCCCTGCCACCACCAACCCTCACATTTCAGCCCCATCTATCCAGCCCTAGACCTCCCAGGCCAGAACCACATCCACACCTTCTTTCCTGCGCTATTTTGCCTCATAGGCATCACTCTTTTCATCCCAAAAAACTCAATGCTGAAATTTTTTATATTTATATTTTTATCCAGAATTTCAACTGTTTAATTTTTCTTTGTTTTTAGTTTGTTGTTTTTTATGTTCAGCTTTTTTCTATAAAATCATTTGTTTACTTTGCTGTGTAACTATATCCAGAACACAGTTATTTTTAGCTCTTTAAACAGCCCCTTATTAATTAATTAACAACAATTTGATGCTCAGCTAAATTCAATTTAGAAAATTAAATATTTATTGTATTTAGAGATGTTGTTGCAGATCCAAATTTAAAACCTTAATGATAAACTTTAATCCAATCCAGAGCTGTGTGAGAAAGTGATTGTTGTGACATAAAGGGTCATTCAATAATTTTTTGATGCATGTGCTCTAATTAATCTGATTGGCTGTTGTTTTGACATTGTGCAACATTGATACTGTGGCAAGTTGTTTGTAGACTAGTGCTCAATCAGCTGCTGGGTTAACACTAGTTCATAAGCAACATGTCACGGCAGCAATGGCTCACAATGGCAAAACACCCAGCCAATCAGATTAATTAGTGCACATGCATCAAAGAATTATTGAATGTCCCTTTATGTCACAGTAATCCATTTATCATTTGGCTTCTGATTGGCTTAAAGTTTATCATTAAGGTTTTGAGTTTGGATCAGTAACAACTTTATCTAAACACAATAAACTTATAATTTTCTAATTTAAATTTAGCTGATCATCAAATATGTTGCTAATATTTTCACAAGGGGCTGTGTAAAGAGCTAAAACAATATAAAAATTATGGAAGCAATGCCAGCACAAAGCAAACAACAAATTTTGAGATAAGCATAAAACCTATACACAATGGGTAAAAAGATGAAATATTGTAGTAAATGTGAAAACAGAAAGGGATAAATAAAGAGGCAATAATATCATAATAACATAGAGTTTATTGGGATAAAATCTATAAAAAAATATGCAAAGGTTAGTAAAAAATCATATGATAGAAATGGAGAAGCTGTTAAAGGACCTTGATTCTGCATTTACAGAGATCAAAGAGATCAACAAGAAAATCAGCGCCTAAGTGAAGTCTGCCATCCTTACAGACAACAAAACTGATAAAGTGTTGGCCAAGGTGCTTATGACCAAGATGTCTGACACTCCATAGAAGACCATTGAGTGTCTTCTAAACATACATAATACTGTGGTCAAGGGCCTACAGTTTAAGGTGTTTGCTTTTTCTGTGCCGTCTGTCTGGGCCAACAACCCTGAGATGTATGAAAATATTAAACCAACCAGGAGTTCCCAAAAGGAGGACACTGCGATGCCCCACAGCTGGTTGCGCCAAAGATGGTCCAGCCAGTTACAGCAGCTTGTAAAGAAGTGTGCAAGGAAGGTAACACTAACAAAATTAATAATGTATCCAAAAACTTATCTTTTTTAGAAATAATTGAAGGCGTAATGTGCAAGGCCTTGATCCCTATGTTCCCACCACATTCTATGCAAACTACACTAGTAATTTGACTAGAAAGCTGATCTTGTCACCCCCTGTTGTGTGAAAGCTTGAGGACAAGATCAATGGTGCCTTTCTGATTTCCAAAGAAGCCCTGGAAGAATTGACCCCTGATGAGAGGGCATCTGAGTGAGTGATGGCCACATACAAGGATGTGAAAATGGTCTACTTGGATCTGGTGGCCCTTGGTGGAGTTTACACAGTAAACTCCATTGAGCTTGTTTGGGACGTCCTGGAGGCGCTCCCATTCAAGAACATACTGGAGATGGGCCAGGCGCATGCGGCTGCTTACTTCTTCTTCCCGGTGGAGCACAAACTCTCTTACCTGCTGGATAACTTTGGGTGTGTGATGGGAAAATTTGCTGTTATAGATGCAACAGCGGTAAAGAAGACCAAAATCCTCCTTGCCAACTTTGGGCTGGCCTGGAGCGCCAACAAGACATGGTCCCAAAAGCAATGGAGCTGACCTTTGCAAAGACAAAGCACAAGAAAATTTTAGTGCTATGTTTAATAAATTGTGCAATTTTACTGAAGCCATTGCTTGGAAAAGGCTTCATCTGGTGGTTCACTTGGGATTCCTGTTCTACTTCAGGATGGGGGCTAGCATTGAGGACCTAGAAAGGGTCCTCCTTGGGATTGACAAAATCAGGCTCTCCCTGGACGGGAAAAAAGGTTCCCCCAGGTTACAGCTTGGTGTACTACATAATCCAGAACGCTCTGGTCCTGGATGGTATTTACAGGTTTGCAGCCCTGCCAGAAAAGCTGCTCCTCCATTCACACCTCATAATCCTCCCTTTTAACAGTATGCGTAAAAAATATTTCAATAAAGATGTATTCACTGTTTACAGTGTGGCAGTGGAGGTTGTGTGCCACCTCCATCACCAGGTGGTTGCATATAGACAAACCTGCTATAAGTGTAACTAAATAAACCTATTTTATTTTTATAATTTTTTAATAAACATCTTTTAAATAACTTTCATTCTATCAAACCATCACTAAGACAAAAAATCTTACAAAAGGCCTTTATACATGTGTAATAGTATCTTTTGATGAAAACTGCAAATACCTCAAGAGCTTTATTTTTAACTTTTTCAACTTACTTTTAATTTAATTTTTATAATTATTTGATAGGAGTGGCATTTTCATATAATCATTATAATTTGATGTTAATAGTTTAGGATTGTCACTGCAGAATACAATAAATAAATTCATTTACAATACAAAAATTAGACATCTGCATCAATGATGCTGCTTTATGTGATTGCAGGCTTAGAAACATCTAAATATAAAATGATCATCTACAGTTTTAAAAAATAAATAAAATATAAATGTATGAAATAAAATAAATTAAAGAAGAATAAAAATATTTAAATATAGATACCCTTTAATTGATTGACTGTATTGAAATTGATATGGTAGAAAATCAAATGAAAGGGATAGTGCGCCCTTGTAAAACCAGAAACCAACAAAGAACCACAGCCAAACCCTTGAGAGAAATAGACAACTTAAACACTGTCATTAACAAAAATGGGTCAAAGCTGGGGTCTCTCAAATAGCCCTAGAAAATCTAGACCTGCTTTATTTTTCCCTAAATAATTATGACAAGAAAATTACATGCTATACACTATTTGGAGATGGCAGTGCTTGACCCGCTGGTTGCCAGAATTTTTTGAATTATGACATCATTGACTTGAATTCCAATGCAGGCCCTCCAACTACTGAAAATATTCTTGCCAGCAAATCAGGTGCCATGGAATCCCCTCCTCCCCCAGCCTGAACTCTCTTAAAACTTTACCCATTCCCCTCTAGAAAATTGTTTCTAGATAGCTTAATTTCACTCAAATAAAAGGAAAGTTTTCCAAAAAAATGTTGGCTCATCTGGGGCTGTTTGCCCCCGTCTTTGAGAGATTAGTGTTTTTTGTTGTCAAGGTTGCCATCAATTCCATGGCTTTACCCTGGCCTGCTCTTTACATGTTGACTCCTACAAATTCTCTATCTAATTTGCCCTTGTAAATAATTTGTGCATTGACAATTTTCACTTCCATCTTCTGCTATACCACCACTGGCTCAAAGATGATTAAACCGTCCTCCAAATTCAGTCTCCTGCTCCTCAAGCAACTCACAATTTGTTTATTGTATCCTCATTGTATTTCTTTGAATCACGCAGCTTACCACTTTACTCTAACAGTAATATCTTTAATTACTCCCTCTTGGAAAATTAATTCCCCAAGCAACTCCCTGGATGATTCCCAGCTAATCATCAAGTTGGTGGCACTCTTATCATTTATCCATCTATTATGTGGATCATACATTTCTAACCTTAAGTGAAACACTACTTGGACAAGCCTCATGACTGCCATGATGTACATGGACAATGTGTGACTTCTCATGATACTATATAGCTCTCTATATTCATATCAATAAAGTATCATTCTCTTCTTAATTTTCCCCTTTAGCTTGTTTATTATACTTCCCAGAAGTATATACTTGACAGTGGTAGCAGAAGGTAGGTTATCCACACCTACGCAACTTAAAAGAAAAACTCCTCTAAAGAAAAACCCCAGCATAAAACACTCCCCCCTGGCTGGAGACAATACAAAGAAGGCCAGGACCTCCTCACAGGATTCAACATCTTCAACAATATCCTTGTACTAACTAAACAGTACAACTTCCTCAGTACACAAGGAGTCATGAATCTGCCTTCAGTTCCTGAGCAACCAAAATACCCAACATTATATTTCAACACCTGCTTTTAACAGAAATTGGGACGTTCTCAGGATTACACTGTGAAAGCACCAATCTCTGGATTCAAAGCACCCAAAATAAGTTTACACAAGTGGGCTACCCTGCAAACTCTGGGCAAGTGAAATTGCTTTACTTGTTACTGGGGCTGCCTCACATTTTTTTAAGAAAATGGTTTGATCAACACCCTGGTCACAACAAAGACTAGGACACGTTCAAGAACACCTTCCTCAAAAAATTTGCCATAAAGGACTCTGACGCTGTGATCATGGCTGAACTCAGAACCTTCAAGATTACAGGAACTATTGAGGAGTACACTGCAGCTTACTGTCAAGAATGACATTTCAATACTTGTATTGAAAACCCTGGAATCAAACCCTTACCCTCTGGAGATGACTTGTGGCAACCAAAAAAGACAGGGAACCACCAGCCTGCCAGTTGAGTCAAACCATGGCCCTCAAAGGATACATGGGGCCAACCAGGATGGACAGAGACCCTCCAGTCTGCCGGGTATCAATACCAGCATTTGAATACTTGTACTGAAAACTCCAGGATCAAACCCTGGCCACTGAAGATGACTTGTGTCAATCAGTATAGACAGAGACCCACTAACCTGTTGAGTCACAGACTCAAGTTGTTGAATTACTCTGCAACCCGCCAGCTTATTAAGGGATATTCCCCAAATAATCTCCAGATTGCTGCCAACCTTTTGCCACTGAGAACCCAGACCTATGCAGAGGTTGTGGCTTTCCTAAAGGAGGTTAAAACAAGGCCTAATAATAGCCCTGCCAATGAGCACCAACTACTGCCAGTCTCTGTCCAGAATTGGCAACACAATTGGCTAGCTCAGGTGTTGTAGTGAACAGAAGCAGAGTAAAAAAGTATCACCACTTCTGTTTTCCAGAGCTGGTCCAACCAGGATCTTCCGCCCTCAGACCCCTTCCCCAAGGACTGCGCCTGGCCGGAAAAATTCCCTCAGACCTGAAGTCTGCAAAATTGGAAGAAGCAAAATCATATGGTATAAAAGCCCAGAGGTATGGGGATGACCATATTATCATTTTTGATAATAAATATTTATGAACCTCTGGTTTCAGCAAATTTTATCATATTTAGTTTTAGTGATCTTCCACCTCAACTCTAGTCAAGTAGACAATAAGGCACCCACCTGCTCTAGTGACTAACCTGTTGACCCACTACCAGTGCTATACCATCCCCTGGAGCACCCTTTGGACTAGTGCACTTCACCAAATACCCCCCAAACCCCGCCTACTCTAAGTTCCACTTGGAGAACATACTAATTGCTGATCCCCTGGCAAGGACTAGAGAGACCAAAACTATAGGCTGTGAAGGAAAGTGGTACATGCAGCTGCCAAGATTGTTCAAAGACAAGTAGAAAATATCTGCCTGCCTACCTGGTTCCTATGACTCCACCTTTGACCCCATAACCTGATTGCCCAATGGAACACACTGCCACCAAGTCTACATCCACACAGCTGTTTGTAGTACTATATATTACTATGACAGGCTTGGTGGACTTCATGGTGCCCAACTCTGGCCCTTGATCCTTACTCAGGCGGTCCCTATCTTACATTATCAAGTTTCTACCCATTCTATGGTGGGCATAATCCACTAGCCTGGCTGTACCTTGTCCCAAGTTACCCAATGCCTCTACCTACGCCTGGCTTCCTGAAACTTAAAAAGACATACATGATTAAACTCCCAATACCATCAAATTTGATGAGGCTGGACCACAACTGGACTTCTACAATGGCCTCCCCATACACATCATACGTCAGTTTGACATGAGCTGTTGCAAGAATCTCCAAGATGTTTTCTTGGAAGGGAAACAAGCTGCACAAAATCTGGTGACCTGCATATAACCAACAGTCAAAAAAGAGTCCCACAACAAAGAAGGTCCCATAATCTAACTGCCACAAGTGATAAATTCCTGCTATCAATTAGCAAGGATACCCCTCAACTACAAAATTCAATCCCTGGGACCCTGCGGGCCGCCAGCCCAGCCCCCCAGCTGCCTGCGTTTTCTTGGGCTCAAATCAGGAATATATTCAACTTTGGAGAAACCTCCAAATCCCACCAGTGTAGCGCCTTCTATGATAAAAACCTTCCCTCTAAAGGATCCTATTAGCCTAGCCAATAGGAGCACTAAACCAAGAAATATCCCTGTAATAACTTGGTCCACCATTAATGGAGTACTGCAGAAATTTCATCAAGAACAAAGGCCGTCAAATGATGAAAAATCCCATGCCTTGAAGAAGAAAATCAAGATTCCCTGTCCCAGACCAGCCAATGATGAGTTGTCTACGTCAGATTCCACCAAGGATTTTTAAACCCTGGTAAATGCTACTACCTGGCCCACAAGAATTTTCAAAAGTTTTCACAGTTTTGATGAGCATACTTATACCCAGAAAATGATGGGAATATGCTCATCCCCATTCTTACAATAAAGTTTTATTAACCTTTGGTTCATGCAGGTCTTACCTTAAATCCTTTTAGTACTTTATCATTTTCAATTTGATCTTCCTGGGTCTGTTCCTGCTTCCCACCAAACCCAATAAATTCAGACCAACTGCCTGAGTTATACTGTCCCCCAAGAGCACCATACAGCCTGGTACATTTTACAGAGTATCCTCAAAGCCCAGATTATTTGGAGTTTGCCTTAAAGAAGATCCTAATTTATAACCCAGAAGCCCTTAACAGCAAATCATATCTTATTGGCAGTGAAGAAACTTGGATCACTGTGTCACCTTTGCTGTTTTGCAACAAATGCAACTACCTGCCCGCGTATTTGGTACCAATGACCTCTCCCTTGACCCTGTGGCCCAACCGCCTGCAATAATCTGTTGATACTAGTAATCCCACCTCTATCCGGATATTCAAAGTCATGTACATCACCCTCACTGGCTTAATTGATTCTATGGTGCCCACCAGAGGACCCTGGGCCATCCTTGGGAAATCACTATCCTACATTATAAAGTTAGCCCTCATCCTGTGGTGGGCCCTTCCTTCTGGGCCTGCAGGCCGTCCAACTTCAAGTTCTCAGAAAGCTATCACAGGATGGATCCCTGTAATTATGGCAATCTATCTTAATCACAGTAACCTGGGCTCTAAGATGTTGTTAACTCTTGGGGCAGCTTGTATGCTATTTTCATTGATTTCAGCTTACTATGCTTACAAGCTAGCTAACAATTTAACTTCTTGAGAAATTAAACCCCAAAGTAGCACAGAACTCAAGGATGCCAAGCCTAAAATTGAGAACACTAAGAGCCCAAACTCACAAATACAGAATTTTTTAGTAAACCAGTCCACAACCAAGGTAGAAATTCCACAGATGGGCAAACTCACCTTGGAATAAGCCCATAGAGTCATGTCTGTCCTCTGTCTGCATTTCCAAGCCAACACAAACCTGTGCTCTAAAGATACAGAAAATGTCCTGGGTGTAGCCTCCATGCTTTCTGATGACGCCTTGGACTGGTTTGGGAAAGCCACTGCTGAGGACGTTAAATTCTGCCTATATTACACCAGATTTGATAATAAGATTATGGCCACTGGCAACAATTGAGACACCTGCCACCACACTCTCTTCAACTTACTTGATATCAAACAGGGTTCCTGTACCCTACAAGCCTACACTGATGAGTTCCTCAAACTGAAGACCAGAACCCAACTCAAGGATTGGTTGTCTGCCATCTCATACTGCCAGGGAGTCTGTCCTGCCCTGAAAGAACTCCTCAAGCACACCCTTTCATGCTTGGCCTGGACAAGCTACTCCTCCTGTATAGAGGGTTGAGCCTAAACCAAGAAAGCATTCCTCACACCTTGCACTGCCCTAGCTGTACTCAGACGCCCATCAGACAGGGCATGTCTCCCAAGGAGTTACAATGTCACTACTACAATGGGTTATGCTTTTATTGTCACAAAACTAGCCACCTCACCAAGGCATGTCCCAAGAAGAGCACGCCAATTGTCTCCCTGGCACAAATAAATCCATATTCTAGTCCTAAAAGTTTATTCAAGTCAAAGTTAAAACTCTTGCATTGACACAAACCATAGAATCATTAATTAATACTGGAGCTGAAGAAAGCTTCATTGATGCCAAGCCTGAAAAAGACCTGGGACTGGAAGCTACCAACAGAGGAGTTAAGTTAATTATGGGGAATAGCTCTCATGATTTTGGCTTCAGGCGTGAAACCAAGTTGCCTCTAAAGATTGGTCAGAATACCTACCCTGCACTCCCCATCATCTTGAACAAACTTCCTCACCTGCTGATCCTGGGGGACTCCTGGTCCCAAAGATACAGCGCCATCCTGAACTTCTGCAACCAGAAAGTCTCACTAAGAAGGCTGTAACTGGCAATGTGGTACCAATCCTGCTGGGTCCCACCAGTGGTAAACCCAGCACCCTCTTTGTTGTGTTTGGCTCCTGGGTATGACATCCAGGAGGACATGGTGGGAAATCTTTATAAAAAAGATTTGAGGTTTGAAGCTAACCTTGGGTTAGACTTCAGGGGCAAAATTAAGGGCATGTACCTTGATTTCCTGGAATAAAAGATGAGGAAATACTTTTGGAAAAAAGGAAAAGGAAAATCTTGAAGAATATTAAAGGCAACACAATTGTGGATAAACTTGGCTTTATTAGGAGAAATGATTCTACTTAAATAGTGGACAAGGGCTGATGATCACTCATTAGGTAGACAGAGTGGCAGAGGGGGTCAGATTGGGTTGAAATAATACCAGGATCAGTCAAGGGCAGGCATGGCAGTACAGAATGGGTGGATATTGATGACAACCCATTTATGTAAGGTGAGAAATATCCAAAGTTGAAAGCAAAACCAACCAAATCATTGCACATATCACTATTCAAAGGCCATATTGAAGTATCATTATTGGCGCAATTTCCAACACTCTTGAACCTGAAGATGGACCCCAGAGTGGGAGTCTTACCTGCTCAACTGAAAAAGTGGAGTCACATCTTCAGTGAAGAGACAGTAGCCCAATTTCCTGAATACTAAAAGTACAATCACACCATCAACCTCCTGCCCAACACCAAACCTCAGCACAGACCCATTTATAGTTGCAATCACAAGGAACAGATAGTCCTGAAAGCATACATTGAGGATATGACCAAGAAAGGCTTCATTTTCAGGGATCCAGCCTATGGGGGGTTCTTGGGAACTTGCAGGTGGACAGCCTGCGGGCCCAGCAGGAAGGGCCCACCACAAGATTGGTGCTAACTTCACAATATAAGATAAAAATTTGCCCAGGAGGGCCCAAGGTCCGCTTGCAGGTACTATTGAATCAATTAAGCTGGTGAGAGTGATATGCATCACCCCAAATATCTGGGTGGTAGTGGATTTAATGGCTGCAACAGATTCTTGTGGGCAGTTAGGCCGCAGGGTGAGAGGCGGAGTCATTGGAACCAAATATGTGGGCAGGTAGTTGTACTTGTCGCAGAATAGCAGAAGAGGTCAGGTGATTTTGATGCCTTCTCTGTAAATGGTCTCCGTCTCTCTAGTTCTAGCCTCTGGGTTGTAGATTAAGATTTCCTCTAGGGTGAAATCTGAATATGCTGGTTTGGGTGGGTATTCAGTGAAATGTACTGGGCCAAAGGGAGCTCCTGGTGGATAATAGAGTTTGGGCAGCTGGTCTGTAGTTTCTCAGTTTGGGTAAGCAGAAAGTGCAGAGCCGTAGGAGGTGGACTGCAAATTAAATAGAACTAAAATCAAATATGGAATAGCCTGGTTGAACCAAAGGTTCATG
The DNA here is from genome assembly GCA_014839935.2 of Entomophthora muscae. NCBI lineage: Eukaryota > Fungi > Entomophthoromycota > Entomophthoromycetes > Entomophthorales > Entomophthoraceae > Entomophthora > Entomophthora muscae. The sequence goes on along the minus strand of QTSX02002912.1, from coordinate 193,566 downwards.
TCACTTTATTGCAAGAATGGCAATGGGCAACTTCTTGGCGGTCCAGGGTATAAGTATGTCCATCTGCCATGGGTAAACTTTTACAAATTCCTTTGGGCCTGGTGCTACCATCTACCAGGTTTTTCCAGTCCTCAGTGGCACCTTTTGCAGGAGTTAATTCATTGGCTGGTTTGAACTGACAATACCTGAATTTCCTTTTCAGGTCGTGGGTTTGGTCATCTCTGGGTGGCCCACATTCTACAGGAAGTTTCTTTGTTCCCCTTCTGTGGAGGCCCAGGTTATTCCGGAACCTTTGGCTTGGCCTGCCCTCTCATTGGTTGGGTTAACAGGAACCCTTGGTGTGTGGAATCTCAATGCAGGTATTTTTTGTTCATCAAGCCTTAGAAGATTCCCCAAAGTCAAATTCTGCTCTGGTTTGAGTCTGGAAATCTACAGGTGGCCGGGCGGCTGGTCCTGTGGGCTTCCAGCCCACAGGGTATCAGGGTTCAAATTCCATAGTTGAGGTTTTCCTATGAGAATGGTCAACAGGAGTTTGTCTCTTATGACAATCATTTTAATGTCAAAAGTCCTTTTTCATTATCAATGCTATTCATGGGGGAAAAGGATGGTAGGATGTGCTCATGCGTAAACTATCAGAAACTGAACAACATTACTGTGAAGAATTAATATCCCATATCCAACACCAATGATCTTTGTAATGTCCTTAATGGAGCCCAGTTGTACTCAAAAATTGACCTTAGAGATTCTTTCAATCAAATCCAAATCAAAGAAGGCAAGAAATAAAAGGCGGTGTTCAAGACCAGGTATGGACTTTACAAATACCTGGTTATGCCTTTCTGGCTATACAATGTCCCAAGCACCTTCCAGCACATGATTAACATAGTCCTAGGCAACTATCTCAACCAATTCTGTGTGGTCTATCTTGACAATATCCTCATTTACAGCAAATCCCACAAAGAGTACCTACAACACCTTGACATCATCCTGAACAGACTTGCCCAAGCCAAACTAAATTCCAAGCTCAAGAAGTGCAAGTTCTTTCAGGCCAAAGTGGAATTTTTGGGCTATGTGGTGAAAACTAGGGATTTGTAATGGCCCAGGACAAGGTTGAGGCAGTGACTTTGTGGCCAATCCCAAAATCATGCAAGGACGTCAGAAGCTTCCTGGGACTAGCAAACTACTGCAGGGACTTCATAAAAGATTCTTTCATCAGGCTGTCCCTGACCAGACTCTTCTTGGAAAAGTTCCAGTTTGTCTGGACCAACAAAATTTGTTGTTATTTGTTAGATTAAGCCAAGGCGCCAGCTTAAGCATTTCAAAGCCTTTTAACTTCTTTGGTATCATTCAAGTTGTAAGCTTATGTTTTTTGAACATTAATATAATGCTTAGTTTACTGAAGAAAAGTTTAAGAGTGTAAAATATACAAATAATAAAAACAAATCTTATTTCTATTAACTGTATTTTTTTCTAAAACCCTTTTTTATATTTTAATAAGCCAAGAATCAAATATATGAGTTGCATGGGAGAGTAATAGCAGCCCCAAAACTATAATTGCTATTACCCTATCTTTGGCTCATATAATTAATTTCTTAGTTATTTTTAGAAAAAAAGTTGTTGTATTTAAAAGACTATTTACCCTATGTGAAATATAAGTTTTTGTTAAGTGTTCAACTTCATGAACATGTCCTACTAATCCTTTAGTAGCATCAGCTCTCTTTTTTTCTCTGTCATCTTTGCAGAACTTTGCACAATAATTTATTTTGGAGTACTCCTTAACATCCTCAAATGCCAAAGGTGAAACATACAGCTCATCATCTTTTATTAAATATGAAAGATTAACATAAAATGCTTTGACTTCAAGCCAGCTTTTTTTAGGCCTAGATTTTCTATCATAGATGTAAAAAAAGGTTTTTTTGGGAAACATCTGAATTATTTACAAGTGACTCATATAAACCCTTTCTTTCTTCCTCTCTCTCAAAAACCATTTTGAGATCATTTATATTTTTTATATACATCTCATTTTCCTTTTGTTTAAATATTTTAGATAATACACCAAAATGACCATCAACAATACTTTTGCCATGACACTCAACAAATCTATTAAACTTAATTGTTCCTTTTATAATTTTAGGTACCTCTTTAAAAAGATAATATAAGAATTCATAAGATCTAAAATGATTACCATTATCAGTCCAAACTTTAATATTTTTAATATTCTTAAATTTATTATTTTTAAGCAGACTTATCAAACACTGACCTGAAAACAAAGAGTCATGAGATAAAATTTCAGATAAAAAGTCATGATACTCATATTTAATTTTCTCATTTTCTTTAAAAGCAATTGCAAATCCTAATAAAGAAATAGGTATTTTCTCATAAAAACAATTATTTGTCTCTATAGGACCCCCACCTATTTTAAAGTTTTCTTTATAGTCTATTACTATAACACATGAATTATTATCAAGATTATTTATATCACTAATATATTCTTTATTTTGATGCTTATAAAACTTTTCATGTAGGTCAATAGATTCCAAATTTTCTTTAATAGATTTAGGCAATGGCAACTTCTTTATACTCAAATCCTTTTTCTTCATTTCTAATGATTTTTTTAAGTTGCAAATGTTACACATATCAGTTTGCTTTTTGATTTTAATTATATTATTAAGAATAAGCTTATAGAAAGTGGAAGGTGAAATAGAAATATTGTTTTTTATTTTCATATCTTCATAAATTTCTTTTTTTGTTTTCAATAAGGAGTATTTTATTTTGGTTGAGTATTCACTCAATTCTTTTTGTAATTCTTCATAAATCAATCTAGGGGATTTTTTAGCAAATCGGCTGGTTGGAAATGAATTTTTTAATATATGTTTTAAAATATTTTTTATGTTTTCTTTCTTTACTGAATCATTTTTTCCTTTTTTATTTTTTGAATTTAATGATGCTTTTTTAGCATTTTTTATTTTTTTAGAATATGAATACTCATTTTTTGTCATTTTAAATCCACAATCCCAAAGCTCTTTCAGACTGTAGCTTGATGTAACCAATGCTCTTAGGGAAGGAAGGTGCTTGGCAGGGGACTCTGACATCAATTCCTCTAGGTTGTTAAGGAAATCACTGTCTTAGAATTTTGTATGACAGGTAAGAAGGTACTTTTTCCAAACTCTGTTTTTAATAAGAAATGCTCAACAAAGCTGTTAAGATCACTCCCAGCAGTAAAAAGGAATGCTTGTTTAAGCATAGAGATTCTTTCTCTCTTAGTAGAAGCCCCCAGTGAGAAGAAGGGTGTCATCTGAGGTGCAAACTTGATAGGTTCCATAATGATAGTGGTTGTGTTCCTTGGCTTGGTTCAGGCAGTTCTTGCTTGGAAATAGATGTGCAGTTATCAGAGAGGAGTAAAGGTGTGTATTGTAAAGTTAATTTCTGTAAAGTTGAGCTGTTTAAATACCATGTTAGCTGAGCTTTTGCACTACAGGCATAAATCCCCAACTGACCCCCAACTGATCTCCTTAATTTATCAATATCACCCCTGAAGTCTGATATCATTGTTTATTTACCCCTTTTTATATTCTGGTTAACTGTTGATATTTTGGCAAATAGTACTTCAATCTTGCTCAAACTAGTACCATTAGAAAGCCCTTAATCTCAGCTTTCAGATTTGTGCTGCAACTTTATATTTCAATACCAATTTAGTATCTTGAAGTGGCTTTGAATGTAAGCTTATAAAATTATTATTTGAAATAAAATATGCTAATTAACTCTTAAAGTAGGATATTTTAATCAGTAAACTAAATTTAAAGTATAAATCATTATTTAGTTTACTTTTAGTAACCAACTCAAAAACCTTTTTTTAAATAAAATTAAGCTTATTATAACTTTTAACAGTTCTTAAAAAATGAACTTTATATATCTTAAATCTATCAAAACAAAAATGTTATTTTTAATCACATATAAATATTTGCTTGTATAATTAAATTTGTATCTTATTTTTTTAGATACAATGTCTAAGATCATTTTCCATTTAGTTTAAATAAATTTTAACCTTTATAAAATTTAATTAAATAAAGCAAGATTTTGATACATTCTTTTTTATGTTTGAATTTTTTATACATATTCTCTCTAGCATACAGTAAAAAAATATAATTTTATTAAATAGTTGTATAAAGCTATTTTATTAATATTAAATACTTAAGAATTTGAAAAGAAAAACTTTTACTCTCTTATAAGTTCTTATTATATATTTTCTATAAAATCTAACTTAAGAATAAATTACTTATGCCAAATGAGATCACTGAAATTTCAATAAAAGTTAAGTTTTAATTTTAGTTTTAGCTTTTTTAACTTTTTACTAGATTTTTTTATAAAACAAATCCAAAATTATTTAATATTTATTTATTAAATATGCAAAAAGGCTATCTGCTCTCTTTTTAAAAAGAGGGATTCAAAAATTATTATATTTTAAATTAAATATTTTTAAAAAAGCTAAGATTTTAGGCAACAATTCAATTTCCAACAAAAAGCGTCATATCAGTTTTTATTGTATTTTTATATTTCTCTTTTTGGAATGATGTCATTTTGTACTAATCAGCTTTCAAGAAATAATGGTATATGAAATAAGATTGCTACTAGCTTTTAATACAGTTTAATTTAGCTGTAAGTAGAAAATTATTAACTTAATATAGGCTTTTATATTATAAGGATAAAATAAGATTTATTTTGATAAAATTGTTGTTATTATTTAAATTTATTGATAAAAAATTAAACAAAAATTTTAAAGTGTTAAGTAGCACAGTTAATAGGAAACAGATTAATCTAACAAATAATGACCCAAATGTACCTCCCCATTTGTGACCCTAAAGAAGACCTTCACAACTGTCTCTGTCCTTACCATGCCTGATCTATCCAAACCATTTGTGCTGGAAACTGATGTGTTTGGCTTCACAGTGGGTGGGGTTCTTCTTCAGGAAGAAGATGATGATATTATGCATTTTTTAGCATATTACTCTAAGAAGATGCTGCCAGCCAAAAGAAACTCTCCAATCTATGATAAGGAAATGCTTGCTATCATGAAAACACTGAAACACTTGTGCAGATACCTTTGTGGTGCTGAGTTCCCAGTAAAGGTCCTTACTGATCACAAAAACCTGGTATACTTCTTCAAGTCAATGCAATTGAACCAGAGACAAGCCAGATGGGCCTTGGAACTGACATACTACATCTTGACCATCAACTACAAGCCTAGAAAGGTGAATGTGGTACCTGATGCCCTGAGTAGAAGAGCTGACCTAATTCCCTCCTCTACAGAAGCCAAGAATCACAATAACCATACACTGCTAGATCCTGTCAGCCTAGGAATCCAACTGAAGTACTTAAAGATTGCCGCCAGCAAGCCAGACATGATAGAGGTGCAGAGACAGGATGCTTACTCAACCAAACTAGTCACTGCCTTGGTGAAGGACCCTGACTGCCACCACACAAAGAAAGGCTACTCTCTGAAAGGCACCACCTTGCTGCTTCATAATAGAATCTATGTACCAGAGGTCCCAACCCAAAACAATGTATTGATTGACCACCACAATTCAGAGATGACCAGCCACCCTGGCAGACACAAAACCCTCTTAAGCATCAAGCAGAACTATGCCTGGCCTGGCATGGACAAAAAATAACAGCCTACATCAATGGCTTTGCAACCTGCAGAAGACCCAAGACATGTTACTCTAAGCCAGAAGGACAGTTAAGGCCCCTGGATATTCCCGCAGGACCCTGAAAATCAGTATCAATGGACTACATAGTTGGACCTCTTTCTGTCAAAATCCTTTGACGCAATCCTGGTCATGATAGACTGCTTTACCAAGATGGCCTACTTTGTCCCAACTACCACCCACTGTACAGCACCTGAAACTGCCAGACTCTTTCACAACTGTATACTGACACAGCACAGCAAACCAGAAGAAATCATCACAGATCAATGGCCCCGGCAACCTCCAGAATTAACTCATACAGAATGGAACATCCTCAATGTTGACAGTTTCAAAAATTGTTTTTGCTTTATCTTTTATAATTTCAATTAAAAACTCAAAATAAAAATCAAACATTGCTTCTATTATCAATGTCAATTATTTAATCAAGAAAAAAATAATCTTTAATATTGAAAATAAGAAAAATATTTTTGAGAATTGTCAACATAGAGGATGTTCCATTCTGTATGAGTTAATTCTGAAGGTTGCCATGGCCCCATTTCACTTCCCACTACTGGAACCAAGTAATGAATGATCTTGAAATCAAACGCTGCATGTCAACCTCCTACCACCCACAAAATGACAGTCAAACTGAAAGAGTCAACCAAATCCTGGAGCAATACCTCTGATGCTATGCCAACAGAGACCAAGACAGTTGGGTGGAGATGCTACCCATGGCATAATGTGCCTATAACAGTAAATACCATGCAGTCATTTGGTTTGTCCTCCTTTAAGGATAATTGCAGATTTTACCCAACTTGGGACCCCAGCATTGGCAGTAAAGAACATAATACAACAAGGAAAACCTAGATTGAACAAATAAACAACACCCAGGAAACCTGTCTCAGGAACTTAACCTGCGCTGTCAAGACCTACAGGGCTTTTGATGAAAAGAAAAGAATACCTGGTAAACCATTGGGAATAGGCAACAAAGTCTATCTGAATTCCTGAAATGTACCCCTACATGTACCTAGTAGAAAATTGGCCCACTGCTGCTGCAGACCTTACAAGGTCATCAAGAAAATAGGTGAAGTAGCATACAAATTGAACCTACTGTCAACTTGGAAAATCCACAACATCTTCCACTGATCCTTGCTATTTAAGAAGAAAGGGACCTCCCTTACCCACCAAAAGATCAGGTCCAACCTCCTGCCCATTCAGGAGGGACTTGAAAACAGATGAGAGGTTGAATATATCCACAGAGACCCCTTATATTACAAGACCCAGAAGTAATATGTCAAATAGGTAAGCTACTCCCTGAGGAAAGCACCTGAGAACCTGTTTCCAACTTGCCCAACACACATCAAGCCATACAGAAATACTTGGAAAAAAGGGCAAGTATGGAGGGGAGCACGAGGGAGGAAGGGAATGGTGTCACTAGTGACAAATTTCTTCTATCAATTAGCAAAGAAAACCCCAACTACAAGATGTGAACCCCAGGACCCTGCAGGCCACCAGCCTGCAGGCCCAGCCATCTGCGTTTTCTTGGGCTCAAATCAGGAATAGGGTTGACTTCAGAGAAACCTCCAAAACCCCACCAGTATAGCACCTTCTATGATTAAAACCTGCACTATAAAGGATCCTCTTATCCTAGCCAATAGGAGCGCTAACCCAAGTAATATCTGTGTAATAACTTGGGACACCATTAATGGAATACTGCGGAAATTTCACCAAGAACAAAGGCCACCAAATGATGAAAAATACCATGCCTTGAAGAAAATCAAGATTCCCTGTCCCAGCCCAGCCAATGATGAGTTGTCTACGTCAGATTCCACCAAGGATCTTTAAGCCCTGGTAAATGCTACCACCTGGCCCACAAGAATTTTCAAAAGTTTTGATGAGCATACTTATACCCAGAAAATGATGGGAAGATGCTCATCCCCATTCTTACAATAAAGTTTTATTAACCTTTGGTTCATTCAGGTCTTACCCTACATCCTTTTAGCACTTTATCATTTTCAATTTGATCTTCTTGGGTCTGTTCCCGCTTCCCACCAAGCCCAAGAAAACGCAGACCAAATGCCTGAGTTATACTGTCCCCCAAGAGCACCATACAGCCTGGTACATTTTACAGAGTATCCTCAAAGCCCAGATTATTTGGAGTTTGCCTTAAAGGAGATCCTAATTTATAACCCAGAAGCCCTTAACAGAGAAACATAGCTTATTGGTTGTGAAGAAACTTGGATTACTGTGCCACCTTTGCTATTTTGCAGCAAATGCAACTACCTGCCCGCGTATTTGGTACCAATGACCTCTCCCTTGACCCTGCGGCCCAACTGCTTGAAATAATCTGTTGATACTAGTACTTCCACCTCTACCCGGATATTCAAAGTCATGTACATCACCCTCACTGGCTTAATTGATTCTATGGTGCCTTCTAGCAGCCCCTGGGCCATCCTGGGGAAATCCTTATTGTATATTGTAAAGTTAGCCCCCATCCTGTGGTGGGCCCTTTCTTCTGGGCCTGTGGGCTGTCTGCCAGAAAGTTCTCAGGAACCTACTACAGGATGAATCCCTGACACTAACAAAAAAACAACCAAGCTAATAATACCCATCCTCAAGGCAGAAATTGTATAATTCAGGTTAACCGGATGAGTACTGATAATGCATCCAAGGAAGGAAAAGCCCAGGAGAGTGCTTAGGAAAGCCACCCTCCCCCACTTGGCAAGACTTGTCCAGGGACCAAGAGGTGGATTTGATTACCATGATCCAAGTACCCTCCAGCTACCCTCTACTGTTTGCTGCCCAAACTGGAGATAAACTCCTTGCTTGACATTTCCGCTTTTGCAGATATCAGGGCACAGCACTATTTGATACTGGAGCTGACCAATCCCTTGTCTACAAAAGATTTGACAACCTTATGAAACTACCCACAGTCTAAAGTAATGTCAAGAGAGTTGTCATGGCAGACAACAGGAGCATACCAGTCACCAGAGAAACAAACCCCTTCTGGGCCCAAACAGGGGATGTACGGACTACTGTCAGGGATCCAGCCTGCGGGGGTTCCTGGGAACTTGCGGTTGGACGGCCCGCGGGCCCGGCAGGGAGGGCCCACCACAAGATGGGAGCTAACTTTACAATATAGAATAATGATTTGCCCAGGAGATCCCAAGGTCAGCTGGCAGGTACCGTAGAATCTATCAAGCCAGTAAGAGTGATGTACATCACCCCAAATATCTGGGTGGAAGTGGATTCATTGCCGGCAACAGATTCTTGCGGGCGGTTGGGCCGCGGGGTGAGAGGCGGAGTTATTGGGACCAAATACGCGGGCAGGTGGTTGTACTTGTCACGGAATAGCAGGGGAGGTATAGTGATTTTGTGGCCTTCCCTGTAAATAGTCTCAGTCTCTCTAGTTCTTGCCTCAGGGCCGTAGATTAGGATCTCCTCTAGGGTGAACTCCAAATACGCAGGGTTGGGGGGTACTTGGTGAAGTGTACTGGGCTGTAGGGAGCTCCTGGTGGATGATAAAGATTGGGCAGCTGGTCTGTGGTTTCTTGGGGTTGTTGGGTGTGAGGTGCGGAATCTGCGAGAGGTAGACTGTAAATGAAATAGAACTAATATAAAATATGGAATAACCTGGTTGAACCAAAGGTTCATGTCACTTTATTGCAAGAATGGCAATGGGCAACTTCCTGGCAGTCCAGGGTATAAGTATGCCCATCTGTCATGGGAAAACTTTTACCAATTCCTTTGCCCTGGGTGTTACTGTTTACCAGGTTTTTCCAGTCCTTGGTGGCATTCATTGCAGGAGTTATTTCATTGGCTGGTTTGAACTGAGAATACTTGAGTTTCTTTACTGGGTCATGGGATTGGTCATCTCTGGGCAGCCTGCGTTCTATAGGAAGTTTCTTTGTTTCCCCTTCTGTGATGGCCCAAGTTATTTTGGGGTCTATGGCTAGGCCTGCTTGCTGATTGGTTGAGTTAACAGGAACCTTCAGCGTGGGGAGCGTTGATGTGGGTGATTTTGACTCATCAAGCCTTAGAGGATTTTCTGAATTCAAATCCTGCTCTGGTTCAAACCCAAAAATCTGCGGGCAGCCAGGCGGATGGTCCTGTGGGCTGGTGGCCCGCAGGGTGTCAGGGTTTTAATCCTGTAGTTGAGGCTTTCCAGTACGCATGGTCAATAGGAGTTTGTCACTTGTGACAACTACCCTCAGTAGTCCAATCATACATATCTCCAAGTACAATGTAGTAATTGGCCTAGACTGGATGAGGAAGACCAAACCTCATATCAACTGGGATAGAGCCACTCTCACCATACAGCAAGGAGAGGTGCACCATCACGTGTACCCAACCCACCTTGACACACTCATGAGGGACCAGGTGTTTGATAAAATCACGTAAACAGAAGAAGAAAAGGACCCTAGCAAGATCAATTGGAACACTGGCATGTATGAATCATCCACTTCATAAAATGTAGAGACCCTTCTCAAGCAAGACCCAATTTGACAACAGCCAATCCAAGAATTCCTCCCGTTTTCCAAGAAAAGTCACCTGGGCTACCGCCCGGCGGGGGTGTTCACATGAAATTGACCTCAAAGGGAATGTGCCAAAGAGCGCCCTATCTACTGCCTAAAGCCACACAAAGACAATGTGCTAAACACCTACCTGGAAAAAGCCCCTGAATAAGGACTCATACAACCATCCAAATCTCCTTTTGATGTGGCTGTCTTTTTTGTAGCAAAAAAGGATGGAGGATTGCACCTAGTCACTGATTACAGGGCTCTCCATGAGGTCACAATTAAGAACAGGTATCCCCTACCCCTGATTTATGACCTTTTTAATGCCCTGGGCCCCCCAGTTCTTCACAAAAATTGATTTAACAGTGGGATATAGCCAGATCTGTGTTAAACCAGAAGATATCCCAAAACAGTGTTTTGAACTAAGTATGGTTTGTTTGAATGTGTTGTCCTAAACTTTGGCATGACAAACGTCCCAAGTACCTGCATTACTTTATGAATGAAGTTTTGTCAAAACAGCAGGGCCAAACCACCAACAAGGTTCTGGCTAAATGGGGTTGTGACCCGCAATCCGACTGCCCAGTGACCAGTAGCCAAGTCGGGAAGTCAACTCAAACTTCCAGAAATAGCAACATGAGCAATTGATAATCTCTTACGGTGGACAACTTAATTTGGTGCTTCACTCAGTAGAAGGATCACACCACCCCTGTCGAATTCAACTGAGTGATCATCACAATCATGTTCCGGTTATCATGACCCATCCCCAACTATATAGTACTGATATCTCAATAAAGATTATTATCTAGTTTCTAAACATTTCCCCCTGGTAACCCTGCTAATTCAGCACAGTTACGACATTTACAATGTTCCAGATTTGTTTTAAATTAAGAATTGGGTAGTGTCAGCTTGCATTTCTCAATGGTAAACCTGATCCCAACTTGGCCGTTTATCCCCTGGCTCAGATAGGGGGATAGACTCGTAGCCTACTTCACTCGGCATGGGTTCCCTCAACTTGTGGCTAAAGTTGTAAAGGCATCCCATCCGCGAAAATCTATCAGTCCAGTTTTAAGTAAGCCTTTGAACCTTGGGGTAAAGTATAGTTCATCGGTTCTTTTATCGCGTATGTAAGGTGGAACAGGTTTGCGTCCCAGCACAGCTGTTTCAGGGGGATTGGATTTAATTTTTATGGTCCACAGGTAAGTTCAGGCATGCAGTTCGGTCCTCAGATCAAAAACAAACTGAGGTTGGGGGTTACGGGGAGGTTTCCTAAACCTATGTTTACGTCCCTACCCTCGCTTTATGAGAAGGTATGTTATTATATATATTCCAGGGCGATGGGTTGAAGCTAGATTAGCATTGAATGATTCAAGGAACAAGTTTTTTGATTGGTTGGTTGTTAATATCTTTAAAACTCAAGTAAAGCAGGTTGGTAAGGAGATTGGGAATTGTTTTGGATCAAAGGTTATGCGCTGTAATGGCTAGCATCCATGTTGAATATTTTATCGGGAACATCCCACCAATATTTACGCTTGGCGAACCTCAAGCTAAGAAGCTAAAAATAAACGATATTGGATTGATTTTCTATCTGGAGATTTAAATTATTGTAGGCCAATCAATTGATATAATATTTTATTGATAATGGAGCTGTTATCGAAATTGTCAAGTTCTTTGAGATTTGCTTGGAGCATTAAATTATTTGCCGCATTTAAGAGAATTTGATTTGCTTTATCGGCAGTGGGGCTTGGAGTAGGGTTGGCACGGCCACAGTTTTAATATAAATTAACATATGGATATTTTATTTCCATTTAAAAAATTGTGACGTCCTAGCATCAGCTTGGAGCCTGCTCCAGGTTGGGCTGTCGGCCCTTCTCGGATCATGTGAATATGATTCGGTATGTTGGGTGGCATGTGGGTGTGATTGGAACAAGTGCATTTTGAAATTGGCAATTCAAGTAGATTAGTTCAAGCGAAATCGTTCCCTTAGCCCGGATCATCCCAAGTCAAGCACAGGAGATGCTTCCAAGCCCATACTGCAGCCCAGTTTATAGGTTGTGCTTGCAAGAATTAGTAGTTCCCTGTTGTTAATAAGTATCGTAGTCTCAGTCGAGTAAAGCATATCGGTATGGATCGTGGAAGCTACAGATCAAGGGTAGATATCTTCAAGGCTTTATTGGGCCCGCCTAAAGCCCCCCAGAGATCTCGCCTCCCAGCCCTTGCTTCAGAGATCGCTGCCACCCTCAGTTCCGAGGATCCCCAGGATGTAATTAATTTAGAACTTTTAAAGAAGCTGTGCCTCGAAGGTATTCCCGATGAAGGAGGTTTTCGTCCCACTTGTTGGAAGGTAATACCAGCTTTCTAGACCCTTATTATCTAATGCTCCAGGAACTTTTATGCCTATATTCCCTTTTACAAAGTGCTCTTTAAGATAATAACCTTTATTCTAATCTACCATCTTTTTTTCAGCAATAGTTGTTTTTAAACAGATTAAGCATACACGCTAATCAGCCGTGATCTTTTTTAAACTCTATTTTTCGAAAGAAACCTTTTATGTTTTATACGTTTTAATTGGATCTTTTGCTGAAATGCACATTAACCTCACAAATTTATACGTCTATTTTGTCACTTGAACTAAACATGATGTTTCAGCTTCTATTGGGATATCTTCCGCTTGATAAAAGTACATGGATAGATCACCTCTCGGACCAACGACAAACATACTATGTAAGGCTTTCGTCTCTTTTGAATCTTCTAACTTGCCAAGTCTTTTGTCCGTGACCTCGTTTCAGAGCCAGGGGCCCAAGCCAATGGAGCTCAAAACCCGACCAAAGCTAATGATCATCCCCTCAGTGCAGAACCCTTTAGCACCTGGGACACCTATTTCAAGGATACTGCTATCCTTGAGCAGATCGACATCGATATCCGGCGCACCCTTTCAGATGTCGATTTTTTCCAGCGCCAGGTTCCCAATTCCCCCCAAAACCAACGCACTCGCAGCAACTCGATCCAACCGCCTACCTCTCCCCTCTCGGAGAGCAGTGCCCCCTGGAGAGAAATCTCTGCCCAATCTCGGCGGGGCTTGTTCCGAAGGCTTGAGAATAAGCATGCTCCAAACTCAGCCGAGCTTAAGACGGCTCGGTCCAATTCGTTACCGTATGGATTAGACATACCAAAGCATCTGGCCAACGAGCCCCGCCGCAACAGCCAGCCCACCGATGCCATGTTTTCGATTGATGAAGAAGACGAAACTTGTTCTACGCTGCTTGAGGAAACCCAGGATGGATCTTGTGATGACTTGAGTGAGAGTCCAGACTTTAATTGGGAGGCCATGGAAAGGATTCTCTTTATCTATGCCAAGCTGAATCCTGGTGTTGGCTACGTCCAAGGGATGAATGAGTTGATTGGGACGTTGTACTACGTCTGTGCCAACGATACCGAGGCTTGGCATGGTGGGCGTGCTCACGCCGAGGCCGATGCTTTCTTCCTTTTCACGGCGGTGATGGGTTTGGTACGTGATCAGTATGTACGCGAGTTTGACAACGACCAGCAGTCTGGCGTGCAAGCTACCCTTGGCCAATTAGAAGCACGTCTGCAGCACGCTGCACCAAGACTTGCCTGTGACCTCAAGTCTAAAAAGATTGATCCTACCTTCTATGCCTTCCGCTGGATTACGGTATTGGGGACTCTGGAGTTCCCATTGCCTGACGTCATTCGGCTGTGGGATGGCTTATTTGCCTATTCGCCTGGCCGCCATCCCGAGCCTATCCGTGCCATGGTCATCGTTAGTGTAGCAATGGTTGTCTCGATCCAAGATATCCTTCTGAATGGAACCTTCTCTGAAAACATACATCTGCTGCAGCACTTTCCTCCTGCCGATATTCCATCTCTTCTCACTCAAGCATGGAGCCTCGATAAGCAGTTTCATGAACGCCTCCCCGAAAGCCCTAAGCTTGGCATCCAGAATCTCAACCTACAGCGCCATCTCACCCAATTGAAGTCGCTGATCGATGGCCAACGGGATGTCGCAGCGTATATCACCCCTAAGAAGGAAACAATCTTCAAATCCTGGAACGCTGCAAAAAGGTTTATTGCCAACACCCATAATCAACCCATCTAGCCATTCCCACTACTAATAAACCAACCATTTTAATACCAAAACAACCCTTAATTGCAATCAATGACGACATCTTCTCACATGTACTAATTGAAAAAACATGAAACATCTGTTTATTCACACTTCAATTAAGTCAGTCTAATCCACCAACGTTTCAATTTTTTCAATTCAATTATACATCGCATAATAAATATCCCTCGAGTAACTCTACTATCATTTTCCAATGCTGTCACCTCTTAAAAAACTTGAATCAATCAACCCATCTTCTTGGAAAACCCCCATTCTGCTAAATCAAACAAAGCAACTGCCAATCCGTTTGGAAGCCGCGGGATTTCCAAGCTCACCAGCCAAATCCAGTGATATCCACCCGCAATCCAAGCCAGTCTAAGCTGATCTATCCCAATGTCGTTATACCATAGCTATTGGAGCAGGATTAAACAAATGTTAAAAGGTTATGCATCATGGCCATGGAAACCTAGGAAGACGATGTATGCCAGGTACATAACCGCATACTCCCAGAATAGGGAGATATCCCACCAGGTCCGATGCCGCAATCTTGGTAGCCAACCAAGCCTCCAAATTAACCCCCTACCTTCCTAGAGTGGCACGGTCAACCCTAAACCTTAACTCAAATAAACCAGATCAACCACGAAATCCATCCCGCGTGGATCACCAACTTCACTTTGAAAACCTATCTCTAGGCCATACCGTTAAATGTACCAAACTTAGCCAGGGGTTATAGAAGACCAACCCCGGAATATTTCAACCACACGCTAGATCGTGGGTATACAGCACTATAATCCAACTCCTAGCATGTGAGGTTAACCCACCACTTCACAGAACTCCATACCAACCCGTACTCCGATATTTGCAACGTACTGTTAGCACTGAACTTTGCACCAGGCTCCTACCGGTACGGTATCAAACCTTGGTGCATTTGTAGATCCTGGTTCTAAACCTACATACCACCATCTAGTGGGGTACCGTTGCAACCGAACCAGATATACTTCAGTATCGAGATCGGGGAAGACAGCAGTCCAATAGAGAGGATACATTGCAGAAACAAGACACAGTCTTAGTTGGGAAGCATCAGGTATTATACCAGAAGAAGGGTGCCACCTATCCACCCAGGGGCGGTATCACCGCAGGATCCAAGTACGGTATGGGCAGCAAGTATCCCATCCCAAAATCAACCCTCAGAACCAGCTACCCACCCAATCCAGAGCCACTGCCCATATTTCGACATCGGTGGCGGGTTGCCTGATGTCATTAGATACATCACAGGGCACCTCTATAAGCACCCCCCACATACCCTAAGATACATGGGCAGGCAGGGATTCAATCTCGGTTGCAACACCCCTCTTCTCCCTATTTGTCGTCCAGGATCAGGGTCTGCAGAGGATCTGGAAAGTCACCTACAAACCCTTTCTGAGCAGGTACAGCGCAGCAGGGGCACACTCAGTAGTGATAGAGTTCCTTAGCCTTACCTTATGGGTCCTCAAACAGGTAAGTATGGTTACCATAGGCAGCTGGAACTATGAAGGGCCTAAGGTGGTAGAGTCATAGCCTTGCAAAGCTGGGGTCAAGGGTACAGGCAGAGTCGCCTACACCATAACTAGCTTCAAGACATCTCGCTGCCCCCTCAATATGCTCCTGCTCAATTCTGCAAGCCTTGGCACGCCCCCGTGCTAGCAATAGAGTGACCATGAGGGGTGGCTTGGCTGGGAAAGTCAATTTCAATCTGCCGTGGTCCACTCCTATTGAACCATCAGGGGCACTAAAGGCTAGCACGCTGGGGCTGAATCCTATGCCGGGATTGATCCTAGCCTTCATGATAAGCAATGTGGTTGGTAGGTGCTCTGTCCAAGCGGTGTTTGGATGTTCCTGGGATAGTTTGCCAATTAAATGGACCGTGATATATTTAGTTTCTTTACTTTTCTACTGGTCTATGGTTAGATGCTGTGATAACTATCTGTTCAAGGACATCCTTCACACAATATGCTTTCATGACATTGCCTACCAGCTCAGGTCCACTCTCTGGGGTAAGTCGCTTAGAGCAGCCAAAGCGTGCCACAATCTCTTTTCCAAATAACCGGGTGAGGGTTATGCAGTGTGGTTAGTGGCCACCCAAGCAACAGTCAGCATATGAAGCAGCTAATAGCTGTAATGATGAGCTTCTCCCCCAACCCATTCTCAGGCACAGACTTGCAGGGTTGATAGCCCAACGCTCCAAGGGTCCCATGGCCTCAATGAGCAAGGCAGGCTTAGCAGCCCAGCCATCCAGATTCTTCTCACATAACACACAGGTCCCATTGATTTGAGCACCCCAACCATGCATGGCCACCCAGCCCTACATCCCACAATTTTGAGTAGGTCACAGCCCCAGGGTGGTATCTCTTTGCTGTGTGGTAGGGATGCACCCCATCTTTTCTCCCATCACGGCCTTTGCGGCAGACCTCCCCAGCATTGACTGTGAGCTGGCCCCCATCGCCTTTTAGTTTTGAGATGGTTGCCAGGGAAAATCCCTTGCACCGAGAACCCCCTTGGGTGTAGGTCCACCCTGGGCAGGTCAGGGTCTAGCCTGTTGATCCCATAGTCAACCCATGAACAATCTGGACCGGGTGTTAGCGGTGACCAAACGTTCCCAGGCTTATAACCAATGCAGAGTTGGTAGGGAGTCATGCACCCAACTTATCCTGCTTGACATCAGGTCAGGTGCAACTGGGTGTTGAAGTGCTGGAGGAACTTACAGTCCGTGAGAACCTGGGGTGGGAAGGTAGCCCCTTCCAGGTACCAAGGCCGCTTCTCAACTCAACAGACAGTTGTGGCTAGCTCCCCAGTGTGGAGGTAGTAATGCTTGGTGCAGGTGGGTTCCCTGGACCCGTACACTGCTGGAGAAAGGTACCTTCATCTGCCTCTACCCGCACTATGCCCCTCATGGCCTGGTCAGAAGCGTCTGTTTCAAGCTGATACCAACAGCTTCTATTGGGGATCAGGGGACTAGTGCTGCTATGAGTTTCTGGTGGAGTTTGTCACAGGCTTGGACCTAAACTGGGGACCGCTGGAACTGTTGTATGGTATTGAGTAACTTGGTAAGGGAGCAATCAGTTCTCCCCAGCTAGGGAGGAGCTTGCATATGTATGTTGCTGCTCCCAGAAAAGTGTGCAACTGGCCAACATCTGTGGGAGATGGCATGTTGATAATTGCCCTGATTTTGGCAGGGTCAGGGTTTATCCCTTGGGCAGAGATGATGTGCCCAGGGAATAGCAGCTCTGACCGCATAAACCCACCTTTGGAGGGGTTGGCCTTCAACCAATGTTTTTAAAGGGTGTTGATGATGGCACAGAAGTGGTGAGGGGATGTTTTTGGTCCTGGCAGAATACATCAATATCATCTAGGTATAAAGCAGCATATTTTCTAACCAAATCCTCAACGGCCACATTCATGAGCATTGCAAAGGTTTATGATGTGTTTCTCGTACCAAGATTTATGACCCAACACTCAAACAACCCAAAGTGTGCTTGAGAGGCAGTTTTTGCCTTGTCTCTGGGGGTGATTATGACCTGGTTGTACCCTGCAGTGTGATCAATCTTGCTAAAGACTTTTGCACTTGCAAGAGTATCAAACAGATCATTGATTAGGGGCAGGGGATATTTATTTTTTACTGTGGCTTTGTTTAGGGAACTTTCATGAATGACATTTCAATACTTGTATTGAAAACCTGGGAATTGAAACCTGGGTCTCTGGAAAAGCCTTATGTTGACCAGAGTAGACAGGAGTCCGCCCAACTGCCAGTTGGGTCAAACCCTGGACCACCAGAGATAGATGACCCCAACCAGGAGGAACAGAAACCTGCCAACCTGTCAAGTGTCAATACTGGAGGTTTGAAATCAACATTGGAGAGCCCAGAATTGAACCCTGACCCTCCAAAGACTACTTGAGTCACACAAAGTGGACAGAAACCCACCTAATAGTTAAATTGCAAACCCGAGTTGACGAGTTACTCCGAGACCCACCAGTCTCCCAAGGACAATTCCCCAAATGGTCACCAGATTGCTGCTAACCTTGCACCACCAAAGATCCAGACCTATTAGAGGTTGTAGCTTGTCTTAAGGAGGTTAAAACAAATCCTACTGTTAACTCTGCCAATGACCACCAGCAGCTTCCAGTCTTCTGTCCAGAATGGGTAGTACAATTGAATTACTCAGGTGATGTGGTGAACAGTAGTAGCGGAACAAAGCATTGCCACTTCTATTTACCAGAGCAGGCACAACCTGGATCTGCTTCCCTCAAGACTCTAAGCCAAAATCTATGCCCTGCCAGTGCCTTGTCTGCGAACCTGAACCCTGCAAAAATTGAAGAAGCAAAAACTCATGGTATAAAAGCCCTGGTGGTATGGTGATGACCATATTGTCATTTTCAATAATAAAGTTTTATGAACCTTTGGTTTGAACAAATCTTATCTTATCTAGTCTTAGTGACCTTCCAGCTTAACTCCGGCCAAGTAGACCATCAGGCAATCAACCCCTCTAGAGACCAACCTGCCAACTCTCCCCAGGCACTATACCGTCCCCCTAGAGCCCCCTTTGAACCTGTGCATTTTACCAAATACCTGCCCAACCCCGCCTACGCAGAGTACGACTTGGAGACCATCCTCATTGCTGATCCCTTGGAAAGGACTAGAGAAACTGAATAAATAGGATGTGAAGGAAAGTGGTACAAGAGGCCACCAAGATTGTTCAAAGACAAGCACAATTATCTGACTGCCTACTTTGTCCCCATGACTCCACTCTTAACCCCACTACCTGACCGCCCAATAGAGACCCCCACCGCGGCTGAGACTAAATCCACCCAACTGTTTGGAGTACTCTACATTACTTTGAAAGGATTGGTAGATTCCATGGTCCCCAACTCTGGACCCTGGTCCTTACTTGGTTGATCTGTATCTTACATTATCAAGTTAGCACCCATTCTATGGTGGGCCTTACCCGCCGGCTCAGCCGCGCCTCACCCCAAGCCGTCCAATGCCTCCACCTATGACTGTCTTCCTGACATTATGACAAGCCTTTACAAACACGGTAACCTGAGCCCCAAGATGTTGTTAACACTTGGAGCAACTTGTATACTCCTTTTTGTGATAATCACTTATTACACCCATAAGGCACTTACCTCCCTGATACTCCCATGGATGAAGAACCAACCTGCCAAAGAATTGAAAAACCCTGCACCTGCTGCAGAACACCAGAACACAGCCAACACAAGTACAAAATGTGATAGTGAACCAGACCACAACCAAGGTGGACATGCCCCAGATGGGCAAACTTATCTTAGAAGAAGCCTGCCAAGCCATGCCAGTTCTCCGCCTCCACTTCCAAGCAAACACCAACACCAACCCCAGTGACACTGAGAAGGTTTTGGGGGTGGCTGCCATGCTGTCAGGAGACGCACTGGATTGGTTTGGAAAGGCCACCACTGAAGATGTCAAATTTTGCCTTGATTACTCCCAATTTGAAAGTGAATTGATGGCCACTGGAGATAACCAAGACACCAGATACTATGTGCTGAACTCTCTGTTGGAGATCCAATAAGGGAACCGCCCCACCCAAGCCTATGTGGATGAGTTCCTTAAACTGAAGACTTGCACCCAACTTGAGGATGAATTAGCTGCCATTATCTTCAGAAAAGGAGTTAATGTAGCCATGAAAGACCTGTTGAGACACCATCTGCCCACACTGAGCCTAGAGGAACTACTGCCCCTATGCAAAGGACTGAGCTTAAACCTGGAAGGTCTGAACCTGTACCCCACCCATGTTGGCAGAACTGTGACGCCAAGTTGACCAGGGATGTCCCCCAAAGAACTATAATGTCACTATTGAGATGGGTTGTGTTTCTACTGCCATGAGGTAGGGCATCTAACCAGAGCTTGCCCCAAAAAGAATACCTCTCCTGTATCCTTGGCACAAATAAACACCTCTGTGCAATCTTACAAATTCATCCAAGTGACCATGGAACTATTGGGAAACAAGCACTAGATTGAAGCCTTTATTGATACAGGAGCGGATGAAAGCTTCATTGACGCCAGCCTGGCAAAGGAACTAGGCCTGACAGCCTCAGAACAACGCCTGCAAGTAATCATTAAAAACAGTTCTCTGGACACTGGTTACAAATGCAAACAAGAAATTCCCTTGACAATTGAACAGAACATGTACCTGACCCCTTGATCCTCTTGCCAGGTTTACCCCACCCCCTAATACTGGGCAACTCCTGGTCTGACAAACACAGCCTGATCCTGAACTATTGTGAACAGACTGCTATGTTGGGACAATCTGAATCTTATAACACTGTTCCCTTCTGTATAAGCCCTGGCAGAACACCATCCAACAAACTATTAACCATAAAGATAGAGCCTAGCGTCTGGATACTACCTGCCCCCTACAGAAATGGGGCCATGTGTTTAGCAAAGAAGCAGCCACAAAACTACCCAGTCATTCAATCTACGGCCACGCCATAGACCTGTTACCAGGGACCCAACCACACCATGGCCCCATCTACAGCTGTAACCATTGCAAACAAGTAGCCTTGAAAACATACCTAGAGGACATGAACAAAAAGGGTTTTATCCAGGTGTCAAAGGCCCCTTGCTTGTCACCCATGCTGTTTGTAGGAAAGAAAAACGGCAGAATGTGTCCATGCATAAAATACCAGAAACTGAACAACATTATGGTGAATAATTGCTATTCCATCCCCAATGCTGATGACCTCTGTGATGTACTGACTAGAGCCCAGGTGTACTCAAAGATTGACCTGAGAGACGCCTTCAACCAGATCTAAATCAAAGACAGAAACAAATACAAGACGGCTTTCAAAACCAGATATGGGTTGTACAAATACCTAGTAATGCCATTTGGTCTTTGCAACGCCCCCAGCACTTTCCAAAGGATGATCAACACTGTTCTAGGTGAGTACCTTGACCAATTTTGTGTTGCATATTTGGACGACATCCTCATATACAGCAAGTCACACAAAGAACACCTCCAACACCTTGATCTTATACTGGAAAAACTCTCCCAAGCCAACCTACACGCCAAGCTGAAGAAATGTGAATTCTTCTAGTCTGAGGTCAAATTCCTATAATATGTAGTGAAGACCAGCAGGTTTGCCATGGCACAGGACAAAGTAGAAGCAGTAGCAGCCTGGCTGGTACCCAAATGCAGAAAGGATGTGAGAAGTTTTTGGGCCTGGCAAATTATTGCAGGGATTTCATCCAAAAAATTCTCACATTATGCTACCCCTGACCCGTCTTTGCTCTGACAAGGTTCTGTTTGTCTGGACCCAGAATGTACCACCACCTTTGAAGCCTTGAAGCTTGCCTTCACCTCTGCCCCTGTCCTTGCTATGCCAGATCTATCCAAACCATTTGTACTAGAAATCAACACATTTAACTTTGCAGTGGGTGGGGTCCTTCTTTAGGAAGGAGGGGATAGTATGCTACATCCTGTAGCATATTACTCTAAGAAGATGCTGCCAGCCAAAGGAAACTACACAATCTACAATAAAGAGATGCTCACAATAATGAAGACCCTGAAACATTGGCACCAGTACCTATGTGGTGCTGAATTCCCAGTAAAGGTCCTAAATGACCACAAGAACTTGATTTACTTCTTTAAACCCAGACAGCTGAATCAGAGACAGGCCAGATGGGCCCTAGAACTGGCTGACTAGACTCTGAAAATCGACTATAAACCTGGGAAAGTCAACATAGTACCTGACGCACTGAGCAGAAGAGAAGACTTGGTTCCCTCCACATCTGAGACCAAAGACCATAACACCCACGTACTTCTTGACCCTGCCAGCCTAGGTATCCAGCTGATGTACATGAAGATAATGACTTGCAAACCCAACATAATTGAGGCACCAAAATTAGAAAAATACTAAACAGAACTCATTGCTGACTTGACATCAGACCCCAAGAGCCACCACCACCAGGAAGGATTCTCATTGAAAGGAACTACCCTGTTACTACATGCCCAAATTTATGTACCAGAAGGCGAGACAAGGACCAATGTTCTCATAGACTATCACAACTCAGAGATGGCCAGTCACCCTGGCAGACTCAAGACACTCTGAGGAATCAAGAATAATTATGCTTGGCCCCAAATGGACAAAGACGTGGCCACCTACATTGAGGGCTGTGAGACATGCAGAAGGACCAAAACCCGTAGATCTAAACCTGAAGGCCTGCTAAGACCACTAGACATACCAATGGGACCCTGGCAATCAGTTTCAATGGACTATATTGTAGAACTGCCCCCTTCCAATTTGTTCAATGCCATTTTAGTCATAGTAGATAGATTTACTAAAATTTCCTATTTTGTCCCTATCACCACCCACTGCACCGCTGCTGAGACAGCTAGACACTTCCACAACTGCATCCTGACCCAACACGGCACCCTGTCAGAAATCATCACTGATAGATGCCCCCAATTTACCTCTAACTACTGGACTCAGGTGATGAAAGACTTAGGAGTAAAGCGCTGTGTATCCACTTCCTACCACCCGCAGACCAACAGCCAGACTGAACAAGTGAATCAAATACTTGAACAATACCTATGATGCTACGCCAACACCAACCAAGATATCTGGGCCAAGATGCTACCCATGGCACAGTATGCCTACAACAGCAAATACCACACATCTACCGGAATGTCCCCCTTTAAAGCTAATTATGGGTTTGACCCATCTTGGGACCCCAGCATTGACAGTAAAGAGACAAACACTTCAAGGAAAACCTGGATTGAACAGATACATAACACCCAAGAAACCTGTCTTAAGAATCTGATCCAAGATGTCCAAACTTAGAAGGCTTTTGCCAACAAAAAAAGGATTCCTGGAAAGCCATTGAAGATAGGGGATGAGGTATACTTGGATTTGCAAAACGTGCCTCTGACAGTTCCCTGCCGGAAGTTAGCCCACCAAAAGAGAGGCCCCTACAAGATCACCAAGCTAGTGGGTGAAGTAGCATTCAAACTAGAGCTACCCCCTTGTGGAAAATACATAATGTCTTCCACTGTGCGCTACTATTCAAGAAAGAAACTCCCTACCCCACCCAAAACTCAAGACTGACCCTCCTCCCATCCAATTAGGATGCTCTGAAGAATATGAAGTTGAATATATTCATGGAGACCACACCCACAACAAAACGCCACACTACTACGTCAAATGGAGGGGATACCCACCCAAGGAAAGCACCTGGGAACCGTTAAGCAACCTACCCAACGCCCAGCTGGACATCCAACAATACCTTGTGAAGAAGGCTAGGAAGGAAGGGACCCCCGGGAAGGAAGGAGATGATGTCATGAATGAAATTTTAATACTTGCATTGAAAACCTGGGAATTGAAACCAGGGTCTCAGGAAAAGCCTTATGTTGATCAGAGTAGACAGGAGTCCGCCCAACTGCCAGTTGGGTCAAACCCTAGACCACCAGAGATAGCTGACCCCAACCAGGAGGAACAGAAACCTGCCAACCTGTCAAGTGCCAATACTGGAGGTTTGAAATCAACATTGGAGAGCCCAGAATTGAACCCTGACCCTCCAAAGACTACTTGAGTCACACAAAGTGGACAGAAACCCACCTAATAGTTAAATTGCAAACCCAAGTTGACGAGTTACTTTGAGACTTGCCAGTCTCCCAAGGACAATTCCCCAAATGGTCACCAGATTGCTGCTAACCTTGCGCCACCAAAGATCCAGACCTATGCAGAGGTTGTAGCTTGCCTTAAAGAGGTTAAAGCAAAGCCTACTGTTATCTCTGACAATGACCACCACCAGCTGCCAGTCTTCTGTTCAGAATGGGTAGTATAATTGAACTGCTCAGGTGACTTAGTGAATAGTAGCAGCAGAACAAAGCATTGCCACTTCTATTTACCAGAGCAGGCACAACCTGGATCTGCTTCCCTCAAGACTCTAAGCCAAAATCCATGCCCCGCCAGTGCCTTGTCTGCAAACCTGAACCCTGCAAAAATTGAAGAAGCAAAACCCATGGTATAAAAGCCCCAGTGGTATGGTGATGACCATACCGTCATTTTTGATAATAAAGTTTTATGAACCTTTGGTTTGAACAAATCTTATCTTATCTAGTCTTAGTGACCTTCCAGCTTAACTCCGGCCAAGTAGACCATCAGGCAACTGCCCCCTCTAGAGACCAACCTGCTGACTCTCCCCAGACACTATACCGTCCCCCTAGAGCCCCCTTTGGACCTGTGCATTTTACCAAATACCTGCCCAACTCTGCCTATGCGGAGTACAACTTTGAGACCATCCTCATTGCTGATCCCTTGGAAAGGACTAGAGAAACTGAATACATAGGCCCTGAAGGAAAGTGGTACAAGAGGCCACCAAGATTATTCAAAGACAAGTAGAATTATCTGACTGCCTACTTTGTTCCCATGACTCCACCCTTAACCCCGCAACCTGACCTCCCAATGGAGACCCTCACTGCAGCCAAGACTACGTCCACCTAACTGTTTGGAGTACTCTAAATTACTTTGCTGGGAATGGTAGACACTATGGTGCCCAACTCCGGGCTCTGGTCTTTGCTTGGGCAATATTTTTCCTGTATTATCAAGTTAGCACCCATCCTATGGTGGGCATTACTCTCTGGCCCAGCCGTACTCCGTCCCAAGTCAACCAATGCCTCTACCTATGCCTGGCTTTCTGACAGGCACACTAGTATGTGACCAGGTGGAGTCATCAGTTCTTTTTGGTCATGAATGCTGTAAATGGCACCATTAATGCTAATTCAATATGGTTTTTGAACCTTGATGCATGCAAAGACTTTGTTGGGTTCATCTTCAAATTCAACAGTTGTTCTCCTTCCTTAAATGGGTTGATATAAATGTCCACCCATTCTGGATTATCCTACCTGCACTTTCATGCCCTTCCCCAAAGGGCAGGCTCTTTAGTTAAAATCTATTTATTTTGTTTTTGGTTTACATTAATCTTTCTTTATGTTATATGGAAATTTTAAATTAGAAAGTTAATAATTAAGTATTTTAATCTATTAACCTTGTTTGTATTGATTCTTTTTTGAATTATCATTATTGTCTCTCTTTTGCTGCTTTTGCAACATCTTTGATTACTCCCTCTTGGGGAATTAACGCCCCAAGCAAATCACCAAGTGGTTCACCACCCAGTCAATAAACCGGTGGCACCATTATCAGTTAATCATCTATGACGGGGATCACTCAATCCAGGTCCTAAATGGAACACAACTTGATTAAGCCTCATGACTCAAGAGGAACATTACTCAGATAAGCCCCGTGACTGCCATGACGTACATGGATGACATGTGGCTTTCCATGATACTATATATTATCCTATATTCATATTCAATAAAGTATCATTCTATTTTTAACCTTCCACTTTATTTTGTTTATTATACTTCCCAGAATTATATACTTGACAGTGGTAGCACAGGTAGGTTATCCATACCTACCCAACTCAAAGGAAAAATTCCTCCCAAGAAAAGAACCCAAGCAATGTCACTCCCTAACGGTTGGAGAGGTTATGAAGTAGGACAAGACGTCCCCCCTGGACTTGTCATCTACAAAAATCTCTGTGTGCCCATCAACCAGTACAACGCCCTCAAAACCCGCAGTCTGTTCTCTACCACGCCAACCACAACAGCGTCTACACAACCTGAGATACCCAACATCGTGTTTCAACGCTTATGTACCACTGAGATTGGCGCCTTTGCAGGACTACGCCGTGAGAACGCCTATCTTTGGATCAACAGCACTGAGAGCAAGTTTGCACAAGTGGAGTACCCCCAAAGACTCTGGGTTAGTGAAGTGGCCCTCTGCGCAACAGGAAATGCCTTGCGTTTTGTTACCAAATGGCTAGCACAACACCCTGATCAGAAGGAGAACTGGGAAGTGTTCAAGGCCCCATTCCTCAAAAGATTCTCCATGAAGGATTCAGACGTAGTGATCATGACCAAACTCCAGACCTTCAAAATGACAGGAATCATCAAGGAATATATTGCCACATATGAAGAACCAGGTGGCCCGTAGCACAAGCCACAAAAGAGCACAAAAGCAATGACATGAGACAATTCATTGGCAAGGAGATCATAGCAAAGTTTTGAAAGCCTGACCTCTTAATCACAGATGGAGGCACTGAACTCAAAGCTATTGACACCA
The DNA here is from genome assembly GCA_014839935.2 of Entomophthora muscae. Taxonomy (NCBI): domain Eukaryota; kingdom Fungi; phylum Entomophthoromycota; class Entomophthoromycetes; order Entomophthorales; family Entomophthoraceae; genus Entomophthora; species Entomophthora muscae. Next base: position 167,056 of record QTSX02002912.1, on the reverse strand, counting down.
ACATATACCTTGCCAAAAATGGAATAAAACACGTCACAGCCAGCCCATATCACCCCCAGGCAAATGAACGCATAGAATGACTAAACGGCTCTCTAGTAGAAGCCCTCAGTAAGCTATCTGCCAACAATCCAAAAGCCTGGTTTGACATGTTATCAACCGCCCTTATGGTCTGCAGAACACAAATCAACCACAATACAGGCAAAAGCCCCTATGAACTTGTCTACAGTCAGAAACCTTCACTTGTCAGTACTACAACGGGACCACAACTGCCACTTCCCAAGAAGATTCCAGACAGCAATGACCCAAAAGTACTACAAGCTAGAAAGGACCAAGAGAAGATGGAACAACAAAGGGTTCAACGTGAAGCAATCCCATTGCAACAAGAAAGGTTCCAAGTCAGAGACAAGATCTGGGTTGTCAACCACAACCAGCACAAATTAGACCCAGGATTACGTGGACCAGGCATTGTCATGGAGGTAAAACCCAATAACACGTACCTCATCAAAGGGATTGGAGCTTAAACCAAACTGAAACGTATGCATCATGATTGACTTTGTCTGTGAAAAGCAAGAGCAGCCCAACAAAACTCAAGACTCCCTGTCCCTAATGCCAAACTGGATCAATACCAGGCCCGTATTCCAGATACCCTCAAGAAAATTCCCAAGGCTCCGCCTTCCAGCACCCCAGGGGGAGATGTTGCAACATCTTTGATTACTCCCTCTTGGGAAATTAATACCCCGAGCAAATAACCAAGCAACTCACTGAGTGGTTCACTGCCCAGTCAATAAACTGGTGGCACCATTATCAGTTAATCATCTATGATGGGGATCACTCAATCCAGGTCCTAAATGGAGCATAACTTGATTAAGCCTCGTGACTCAAGAGGAACATTACTCAGATAAGCCCCGTGACCGCCATGACGTACATGGACAGCATGTGTCTTCTCATGATACTATATAATATTCTATATTCTTATCAAATAAATTATCATTCTCTTCTTAATCTTCCCCTTTATTTTGTTTATTATACTTCCCAGAAGTATATACTCAACACTGCTATTTAAAAATAGCTATATTTTTTACTCTAAATTAGAAGAGTTCAAATTCTACTTACCTTTTGCAACTCCTGCTTATGTTGTTGCCACTAATCCTCAGTTTTTGCATTGCTGATCTGCAGTCTGCACTAGGCATCTGTTTCCACTTCTCCTCCAGGTTCTTCTTGCAAGTTTTCTCCAGTTTCTCCTTTATTGGCTGTTTTCCCCTCTGCCTATGATTACAAACTAAAAATAACACACCTATGTAATAAAGAGCTTGTGAAGAGCAGGCTTTAAACTGAAATTCTAAGTGATTTCTTCCCTTCAATCTTTTACCAATTTAAAATTTTAACTTTAAAATTTTAAGAATTTCAATTTTTTTATAGTTTAGTGCTTAGTTCAAAAACCTTTTCCTTTTTCCTTGTTAAAAGAATGGAAGTTGTTAAACAACAAGCCTTAGGCTTGTTGTATCCATTATTTTCCATTAAGAAATCTTTTAATAGTTACATGTATCAGCTTGCTTATGGAGAGTATCCCAATATCATTAATCCCTTAGTTACAAACAGGCCTTTATTAAATACTTTATTTTGTCACCTTTGTTTAGGATTCTTAAACTCTATTACACCTTTTGTGACCAAGTACAAGTTTTTTGGCAGGATTCTGTAAAATTATATTACAGACTGTCCCTATCTTTTTATACCTTTTGAATCTTAACCCTAATGCTTTACATGGTTTAGTTTATAACCTTGTTCTATTATGAGCAGGACCTTACATGCACATGTCTGATCCTGGTATGAGTTAAGTGCAGAATGATCTCATCAGCCACACTGTCTACCTAGTGAATGATCAGCGTTCCCAGTCTACTATTTAAGTAGAATCATCCCCCAAATAAAGACAAGCTTATCAACATTTGAGTTGGATTTTATAATCTTCAAGCCTTTTCCTTTCCTTTTTGCCAAAAAGAAATACTCAGATTTTGTTCCAGGAAATTAAGGTATGTGCACTTAGTTTTTCCCTGAAGGCTAACCCAAGGCTAGCTTCAAACCCCAAACCTTTTGTAATAAAGTTTTCCCACTGTCTCCTCTTAGATGCTGTTCACAAGAGCAAACACAACAATGAAGAAAACTGCAACTCCATACAGGGATAGTGAGGAACAGATGAAGCCCTTGTCTAGAGCGTCCATAAGGTGTTAGAGGAGAGTTTCATCCTCCTTGGGTGTTAGAAAATATAGTGGCTGGGCCTTTGGTAGCAACCCTTGTAATTAGAGAGTGTGCTGAATTTCCTGAGGTGGAGATAGCTGGTCCAGAATTCCGCTAAATTCATCCTTGAAGCTGTCAAGAAATTCCTGCAACACTGTTGGTGGGTCCCTATGAGGGGGTTGAAGGGGATTCAGACCTGATGACTTTGACTGAACACTGGTTAAAGTCCAACTTGTGCTCTTTTAACTTTTAGGGTCCTTCTTTCATATTACATAAAAAGATGATGTTGTGTAATGAGTTTTTCATATCAATTGGTTAGATTTGAAACCCCACACTGTTTCTCCTGAGAGCTAATGAAGAGGTGTCCCAGTCAATGTAGGGGCAGTTGTGTTATAGATAGTCTAGGCCTGTAATGATTTTGTGGTTGAGTCCACTTATGATAGTATCAGAGATATTGACTTGAGCTCTCCCCATTCTTACTAAGAAGGGTACTGTTTCATGAGTGATGGCTACTCTGTTGGAGTCTGCTATACACACTGCTCTGAACCAACTGGGAATGTTTTCCAATTGTTGAGAATCTGCAAATTATTGATTTATTATGGTGTGTTCAGCCCTGGTGTCTACCAGGAGTTTGTGGGTGGTTTCAGAGAAGCAAAAGTGGTAAACTAAGTGAGTGGTTTTATTTTGTGAATAACTAGCTTAGAGGACATAGTTGTCACTGTGTGAAGCAATTGTAAATATTGTTTGTTTGTTCAAAGCTACAGAAAGTTGGTAGCCTTGACAACATACTCTACCTGTCCTATATTGAAGGACACTACAGGAAACTGTAGAGTATAATTTGTAGATAAATACATTTATTGGGACTGGTGTACAATCTAGCCAGTGAATGCAATCTATCCAGGTGTAACTAAGAGCTTGTTCTCATCATTTCAGGTATCTGTATCTATAAATACTGCAACAGCCCTTGTTCTTGTCCTTTCAGAAAGTTCCCAGTGGCTACCTTTGCAATATGTCTATTCTTGCTGGCTACGCCTAGCCTGATTGGCTGTCCATGGTACATGTGTTGCTAATGGCCTTCTTAAGGTGTACATGGCACTTCAGCTACAGCATACACTCTTCTTGAGCTATCTTACTGGCATTTACAATTAGTCGTGCCTTTACGCGCCTCTGATGGCACTGAGGCATCACACTTGTAGTTGGTTGACACTCAGGAATATTCTAAACTTTGTATCTCTGTCTATGAGAATAATAATGTTGACATTCCTTTCTAGATTTAATCAGGGATCCTATTTTGGATGATACATCTTCTGCTTATTAATACACCAGGTTGAGTTGGGGATTATACACTGTATAATAGCTGACTCAATCCAACATTGAACCGTTGATTATATGTTGTTTAATGTTGTTGCAAAATCAGTATTACAAGGTCTTTTGCGCTCCTTTAGTTTTATATGCGCATTTTCGCCTCTTGAGCCAAGGTGAGACTGAGGTGATCTAATATCCAGTGGGATATAGTGGGTGTGTTATTACTGATCATCTATTGATTACAAACTGTGTATTCAATGATAATTGCTTTATACTGGTGATTATACATTGTATAATAGCCATATTCATTATATAAACTGGTGGTTACATGGCGCATAATTGCACACTTAATAGAATGATAATCTAGTGATAATACAGTTTATAACTGATAAGATCTGTTTTTAATGATTATCCTGATCATTTGTGATCAATCAGCATAATCTCACACATTGTGTACCTGGAACAGATTCAGGGTTTCAACCTTGTACACATTGTAGTTGCAGGAGTTTTTGGCAAGGAGATATTGAGTTTGTAACTCAAATGGGGTTGTAGAGCCTCTCATGTCTACAACGCCAGAATTTTCCCAAACTCTCAATATGTGCCAACTGTAACTCTCCTTCACAAGAGCACTTGTTACCATCATACTTTTGGAAGGGCAGATAGTAACCTACTTAGCTGTGGGTGCCACTGGGTGTGAGGCAAGGCTGCTTTAACATATTGTTAGATCTTTGGAGCCCCATGATAGCCTGATCATTTGCCTCCATAATGTCTTTATAGCAGCCGTTGATGGAGGTGCAGCTCCCCATGGGAACCCATTTACAGATATGGGAGTTCAACTCATTAATGAGGAGTGTGAGGAGCATGCTATTTCTGTTGTTAATGGTTTCTGGGGTGGTAGCAAGTTCCTGTTACCAGGCAGAAAGATAATCAGAGACACTTTTTCTAATCACAAACAGGAGTTTTCATAATACACTGGGTGATAAAGTCTCTCTGTAACAGGATTTGGCAGCTTCCATGAATGCCGCTCACATGACTTTAATCTCCTGACTGTTCCAAGTGATGAACCACATGAAAGCAGGCCCAGTGAGGTGTTCTGACGCTGTGGCTACCTACATGGGCTCAGGTATTTGGCAAATGCAGAGGTGGGTTTATATGAAATTTAGTAGCTTATAAGGTTGAAGACTTCCACACCACCTGTAAAGGGTTCCAACTGTAGGTTCAACATTTGTTGCAACAGGTATGACTGGGGCAGGCATCAATGAAATCACTCTAGCCCAGGATGAGTAAATTGTAAAAGCTGGTTAACACTAGTTGGTCTTGGCAAGCAATGCAACCTTTGGGGATCTCTTAACAGGAATGTGAAGGAATTTATCTTGGTTATTTATAGCTATACAACCAGCACTATATCCTTTCTTGGGGAATTTTCTTATAGGTAGGTTGCTAATTGAACCTACTGCTGCTATCACTGTTGTAACTGAACTAATAATAGTTCAGTATTTATATTGGATAAGACAACAGTCTAATAAAAAGGACAATAATAGGAATAAGATAATGTTTATTGAAGTATAAAGTAATTGAAATACTATATTGTGGAGCCACTAATCCAATCAGGGGTGGCATTGTAACAGGATCCAAATGAGGTTCAGTTTAGGAATATCTTAAGTGAGGGATAAGTGTATTGAATTTTCAGTGCTCCTATTTAGAAGATTTTGTTCATAATTTGATATTAGTCACAGGGTGCTCCATGTTGTTAGATACATCAGCAGGAGGGAAACTAATCTAGATCACAACATTATCCTCAGGAAGTAGCCATTATTGGTGATGTTTAGGCTCAGGCTTTGGTAAAGCTCAGCTGTTATTGAAAAACTTGGAAGCCATACAGAAACAATGGGGAAATTCATCACCAGCTTTAAGGGGAACCTTTCCAAGGAGCTATGACCAATATTTAGTAGTCTGTAGAAGAAAAGTCCTTTATTATCCTTCTATCCTATTGTACTATCACTCAAATACTCTTCATTTACACTTCTCTGTGGTCCTGTAGTCCTTGATTACTATAGATGTTGGCAATATATCAACTCTTAACTGATGTTGGAAACCACTTCAGCTTTTGCCTATTTATGTTGAAGTATTTTTCCTGGATCTCCTATTATGCAATCTAATATCAGATATATAGCCCCTTTCTTCAACCCTTTCCTTTCCCAGGATTTCTCTCAGTGGCTTAAGGAACTTCTTGAAAGCTTCTTCTAACCATAGAATTAGCTTTTATTATTGTCTTACTAGAAGCCCAAACCATTCCTGGCATGTTCTCTTCTTTATTTGATTAATCTTTAACAATTTCCACCAGTGACATCTTTTCCAACTGCTCTGAAGCGCTTCACCTCTTGTTTGAACAGGGTTTCTGAACCTAAAGGGTGATGCTCACATCTTGCCGCAGAAATGTTAGCATTATCCTGATAACTGCTGTCAAATTGTGATTGGTGTAAAATAATCACAACTGTCAAAGTCAAACTGTTCACTTTTTAGACTTCAGTGCAAAACATCCACTAGTACTCCTGCCTGGATGTGAGGTGGTGCTGTGGATTGACTGATTAATACCCTTTACAAGGTCAATAGCCCCAAGTATGAGATTTAGTGGGAGATAGGCGCAAAGGGAAGTAACCTCATCTGAGCCAGAGTGGATCCCAAGAGGAGTCATGGCTCAGCGCAATGTCCTGAATTCCCTATAAAAATCTTCTATTAATGTAACAAATAAAGAATCAACTATCACATTTTATATACAGCTTATAATATGTACTAAGTAGCTGGCTATTACATCCCATCTTATACTTTAGTCAACAATATAATATGTTACTACCAAGTTGAGCAATATACACAGCCTGACTCTATAAAAAGTTAAATTATTTGGTGCTCACTTGAAATACTATTGAACAATGGTGCCAGTTGCCCTGGCAGTGGCTTCTTTTTTCCCCAGGGAGTTGATGGGAAAGAACTCATACAGGCCTCCTTTCACTATATTTTTGAGAGCTCTAATGAGTTGTTATGAGGCTCCTGCTCCTGAGAGGTCACTATAGAATGTTCTGTAAAATTTCCAGAGACCAATTGGGTTGGGGTGTCATTCTTCAAGTGACAGTTTTCCACTTCTAGCGCCTTGTACCTAGCTTGGATTCCCTTAAACTCCTTCAAAACCTTTACCACTGCCATGCTGGCATCTGCTCTATGAACCATGACATCTGCCTTGATCAGTACTTCTAGGGGGTGTATTATCTTAAAAAAGGGCTCCAAACTCCTGGCCTAGGAAGTCCTTTCCTCCTGGGGTAAGGGGGCATCCTCTTGACATTCTGGTTAACTCATCACTGGTGGGTTTGGCCACTGGATAACCTTATGCACTGATTTCTATACTTTTCTTCTTGTCAAGAATTGGAATAAAAGATACAGAGAAAAGAATTCATGCTCTTAACACTTTAAAGATGGGTAGGGATTTCAAAATCTTTGTTAATAGAAGGAAGATCCTCTTAGAAACCTTCTAAATACAACTGTTTGCAGAGTTTTGGGGGGGCAACTACTACTTGGGGAGTCATCAGAACCAGATTCACTGCTTAAGGAATATATATCATCAATTTTAAAGCACAAGAACGTGTTTAAACTTAAGATATTATAATCAAAATTGCCTCTAGTACTTGTTCAGAGAACCAGTCTTATATAGCTTCCCCTTGTCTTAGGCTCAATCCTATTTAGGCTGGTTCTTTCAAAAGATTAAAATATCTGTACTCTCACTTTCCTATAATCTAATAATCTTCCAAACTTATTATTACCAATTTTGTTGTAGTCTCCTTCTCTTTATGAGTAAATTCATTAAGATTTAATTTATTCCACCAATGAAAAGCCATCAGTAAAATATGCTTCAACCCCAATCAATTCCATAAACTTTCTTCTTTCTTCAACATCTGAAGCACTTTGCTACTCTTCACAGCTTTGCTGAAACCTAAACAGATAGTAAATGTTTCACCAAGAGCACTTCCAGCATTTTGCCTCTGGCCTATCAAAAGATTTCCCATTTGCTTCAATATTTTTCTGTGCTAAAGCTTGTCTATTTTCCTTAGGGATTTACTGTTTGCTTTTTTCCTGTCGTGAATAACGGCATTCACCATGTTTTGATTTTGCCTTTGATGGGCCATTTCTAAGACAAATCTCTTGCTTTTGCTTTCAACTCTCAAAATGAACTGGCTTCCGCTTCAGGAAATATGATTGTTTGGTTTTCTGACTCTGTGCAACTCACTTGCCTCACTCATGCTTGTGGCAAGTGATCCTACCGTCCTGGTAGTGTTTTGTGGTATTCTCAACCACTATATATTACATTTCCATATTCATCAATAAAATTAAGTTCTATTCACATTTTTGTCTTTGTGTCTTCTGTACTTCCGCGCCTCTCTCTAGCCACGCCTAGTAGAGATTATTCATCCAGGGCCGCAAGTTAAACATAATTGCCTTCCCTGTCATCTAACCAAGACTTAGTACAAATCCAATCCTAAGGTTAGGATTCCCCGTTGTGTGCCTGTGCCGCGCCTCAGAACACGACATTTCCCCATGTTTTCTTCAACGTTTCACCCTAAATTTTACTATAGTTTGAGCCCATATCTCACATTTTCTCTGAACCCAGCACACTTTTGCACCTCTGGCAGTCCATCCTCAGAGAAACCCTCAAACACCTTCACTTACTATTGTCAAGTATATACTTCTGGGAAGTATAATAAACAAGATAAAGGGGAAATTAAGAAGAGAATATACTTTATTAGATATCAGTTTGGAGTATTATATAGTATCATGAGAAGACACATGCTGTCCATGTACGTCATGGTGGTCATGAGGTTTGTCTGAGTAGTGTTCTGCTTAGGACTCAAAAGGTTTGATCCTGTATTAGATGGGCAATCAATAAGAGTGCCACCAACTTAATGATCAGTTGGGGAATTACTTTCCCAATAGGGAGTAATAAAAGATATTTTGATACTACTAATAAATTTAAAGAGTTCCATCAATTTTATCAAAAATCATTAAGATTTATAGATAAAAACCTATATTAAAAATCAAGCACTTTATACTTGCTGCCAAATTAAACTATTGTTAAAAATTTGCAGCAACCTTATTTCTGATCCCACTATTCCTTGGGACCTGACTACAAAAAATGTCACTATTCCAAAAATAGAGCAATGTTGTGATAGAAATACTGATATGCTAAGTTTTGTTGGAAATAAAACTGTTACCTAAAACCTTATCCTTTTAAAAGTATAGAAGTGATTAAAACATGATTTTTTAATCCCTCATTTTAAAAAGAAGACAGGTGGTAGATTTGATATATTTGATAAATCAATATTGAACAATTTAAGGATTAATTTATAAAAAATATATAGTAAAAAGTGAAAAAAGCTAAAATTGAAGCTAAAGTCTCTTATTAGAATCCAGTGGTTTTTATTTTCAATAGCAATTAATTCTTAAATTTTATAGAAAAATTATTGTCAGAAGTTGCCGGCTGTAGTATTTTATCATCAACCAAGATTATATCCAAACTATTCTAACATCAAGAAAGTACCAGGAACCTGTGATTTTGATGTAGCCTGAAGGCTGGAATAGTTTGTTGTAATCATCAGAAGTAACAAGTGTGACAGGGCCCAGAGGCAATGGGACATTTCCTATTACTTTTGGATTAAGGTTCTTGGTTGAGTCTCTATATTGCTATAAAATTTATACTGTATGGTAACAGTATATTTTTTGCTCTTCTACTATAGTTCAACTGGGAGGAGGGGATTTGGAGATATGTTAGACTACAAATTTTATAAAGTCTAAAAGAGACATATATTAAACACTGGTCTTTATTTATAGACTAATACTGAGGTTGGCCCAGCTGCTCACATTATTTCTGAGGTTAGCTTTTAACACTAATACAGAGAGTGGAGTAGCATCAGGGCAACACAGCTGGGGGCTCAACCTTGAGGGGTGGATTTTGAAAGGAAGCTTGCTTGGCAATTTCCACCACATCAGGGTTTGTACTAGACATGCCATACAACTGAATCCCTTAACCAAGCAGAGTCAGTTGCCTACCTGGGCCACTGTCCAGGGCTAAATAGCCAGCGGGTGGCTACTAGCTGGTGAGGGTGATTTTTTCATTTAATCAGAGCTACTATAATATGATAAGCTCAGTGGCTCTTATCTTGGAGTGTTTGGCCTGGCAGCCCAATCTATAGTGGACTCTTCTAGATGCAATTCAGGTGATGGTCCATATGCAGGCCTTCCTGTTCTAGGATATAATTGAAGTTTAGAATGGTAATTATTATGGCATAAATATCCAAGTTCCTGTAGAGGTGGACCAATTAATTGTTCAATATCTGCATGTTCCATTAATTAATTAATTAATTAATTAATTAATTATATAATTATATAATTAGGGACAGGGATTTTGTTAATGCCAGGATATGATTTGGTCATTGATTCATTGACCTTGTGACCCGGTTGCCTGGGCTTTTTTGTTGAAACCATTCTTAGGCTGCATATCTGCACACCCGCAATTATTGGTTGAATCTATTAATTATTCGAAATCCCAATAAGCTATTATAAAACTTGAGCTAGACAGCTATGTATATTTGTAAAATTTAGAAATGTGCTTATCCTATATCCTGGATTATAAAGGGAGATTTCCCCAACCCATTTGTGGATAGAGTAAAACTAAATTGGGTCCACCCAGTGCAACTATTTCTACCCACTTCTGAAAGATGCCTATTTTATTAGGAGCTCTTTATTTGTAAAGCAGCCTTTGGAAGATTTAAGCTTTAGTCCTGCTCGGGATGTGATTAAAATCACCGAGTTTTTGTTCTGGTTCAACTGCATCGCTATATTTTTATTTATAAAGGTTCGCTGGATAAGTGATTGGATTTTATATGAAAATGGGCATTGCCAAGGTTCAAGTTTTAGTAGAGGTTGTATATATAAGGAAACATGATTATGATGTACCTGGAGCTTGGTACTGGTTTCGCTTTGGATCTCAGTCTTTGGTTACAAAGTGTGCATCAGTTGAGCTGCTCATGAAAATGAAACTTGGGGTAGAGTTAGTTGTCCAGACCTAATGTAATTAGTTGCCTTATGACGTCAGTTTAGCCATTAACGGTAATATATAAGATAAGTTTGGTGCTGTTAATAATCATGTGATGTAATACTGGAGGTACACTTCAGGTTTAAGCGGAATGATTAGCTGCTTGGGTAGCATCATTTTTAGTTAGTCCTGGGTCGGAATGATTAGTGCGTTGAAGCGGAGTTTTCTGGTTTGCTATATTTGATCAAAGTGGAACCAAATAAGGATATTCAAAGTAAAGTTTTTATATCAGCTGGGGCGGAGGATCACTTTTGTGGAGTGATCAAGTTGTCTTTGATGCTCCGTTGGTGGACGTTGGAGTGCGGAAGTGTCTCAAAGCATAGCGGTAGGTTTGAAACCAGTTGAGTTAGTTTGGTGTGGGTAAATGCAAGCATGTATTTAAGTGGGAGATGGTAAAAAGTCAGCACAATGTCTAGAAAGCCGCTGGCGCCTGATGGCGGAGAGCCACACAAAGAAGACACGCCCAAGCCTGCTCTAGAATACACATTGGATATTGAGTCGGAAGATGAACCGCCCAACAGCTGGTTAAAGGACTTCATCTTATCGAGTCAGCTACAGCGTATACTCATCGGCTTTGTATTTGTGTACATTACAATTGCTTTATTTGACATGACCTTGAGTAAGGAGCAGTAGAATAATCTAACGTTACAGCTTTGACAATTGGCAAGAAAAAGTTACATAGGTTATATAACAAATGGATTAAAGATATCAAGTTCAGCGAGATCTTCATCATGTCTTTGTTCCCGGTGGAGCTGCTTCTCCGAGCCTACTATAGTAAGGAAGGTTTCTTGGGGTACTTTAAAAAGCCTTGGAACGTGGTTGATTTCCTCCTAGTTCTGACATGTGCTTCTTTCGATATTGCCGAGTACTTTGTGGAAGACCTCTTCTTGGAAATCACACTAGTGCTTATAGGGTTCCGCCTTTTTCGAGCCCTTAGGACCTTATTTTTTTATTCTCGAGCCCAGCTCCGATTGGTAAGTATACTTAAATTTTAAATGCATTTATTATTTATTATTAACTCGTTTATTAACTTGTTTATTGACTTATATATTAACTTATTTATTAACTTATTTATTAACCTGGGCTAGGAAAGTGTCCTAACCAGCGATATACACGAAGTCGTGACTACGCTGAGCGAGCAGTTGGACGCCCTCTTGAAAGAAAACGAAGGCTTGCAGAAGACCTTGGACGAAAGCAACTCCAAGGTCAAAAATAACCTGGCTTCAATGGATAAAATTGCTCAGACCGTCCTGCAAGAGCAGAACAGCGTATGGACGTCCCAAGTCCCGATATCTGGCCTTCTGTTTCTCAAGCCTCAAACTAGCGATGTAAATTTAAAGAGGCAGATCAAGCGTTCTGACACTATCGGATAGCATGCATTTATTGAAATATATCTTCATCTTCAGGTGATGTGATTTTTACCCTAATTTAAATATTTAATCTAATAATTACACAATCATTTTACATTCAAAAAGGACTTTGAAGTAGAGTAGGGATGAACGCCAAACTTATCACAATTTGTGTTGTGACCAAGCTTCACCTGTCACAATCAGCTTTGTGATTTTGATAGCTGGTCGCAAATCATTTTTGTGACCTTTGAGTCATATCGCAGTTCATGCTGATTTGTTTTGTGACTTTAGGAGGCAGGTGCAATTGTAACGGCCACATTTTGTGACCTGCTCCCAAAGTCACAAAAACTGCATGAGTTGCACTGTCACCAAGCACAATCTAATGTGGTTCTATATTGTGACCAATCATAATCATGTAATCTCATACAAGCTATTCTTTTTGGTTGATAATATATTTATTATAAATTTGAATAAAAATTATTTTATATAATTAAGTAAAATAAACTGTGGTTCAATCAAAACTATCATTGTAGGATATTGACAAGTAAAGTCTTCTATAAATTTTATTTAAAAAGTAAATTTTTAGGAGCTAAAACTGCTCTAATTTTACATCCTGTGCCTTGCACAAAATGAAATCACCTCTTAATCATTAAAACCACATCCCTTTATATTTTATGACCTACACAATGGAGTGAGGTACAAATTGCGACCTGCTCCAAAAGTTGCAAACAAATCCACATAGATTGTTTTGTGAACTAATTTAAAATCTTCTTAAAACGGTTATAGGACTCTGTGATCACACAACTGTTGTGACCACCCCAACCCTACTTGAAAGTAACTAAAATTGCTCTAGGTGAGATAAATTGTTAATCCATGTTAGGCTTTATACCTGACATAAATTGGCAGCATATAAATTTTAATTTCAAAGGACAAAGCTTAAAACTTCACTGCAGAAACCCAAACCTGGAGTTTTAAACCTGGATAAAAAGCTCATGATTTTAATAGTATCAGTTGAAAAGTGAGTTTATTTAGTATTTATATTTAATACAATAAGAATTGCAGGGGCCTAAGTGGAGAATACTGTTTTAAATATATAAGCATACATTTAAAATATCACTTTTTAATTTAAAATCATTACCTTTAAATATTCCTTTTGAAGAACAGTTAAACTTTATGGACTCATTTATATGCTATTTAGAAACAATAATAAATGTTTACTCTCCAAAGTCTCATATAATATCAGCCTTGCACCAAATAAAGGGTGTGGTAGTTTTATAACCTGTTGAGTTAAACAAAAATATCTCAGCCTAAAACAAAATCAGCCCAGCCCAGAACAAAGTACAATGGTTCTACCTGAAGGGCAAATATATTCAACAAAAGTTCCAATTAGCTAGGTCTGGATTACAAAAACAGTCAAACACTCAACAAAATAAAATCAAATGCACAATCCCAAAAATGAGACACGTAATAAAATAAAATTCAGAGAAAAGCAAAGCAAATTTAGCAGTGCACATTCTGAAGCAATCCATGTCAACTGATATGTTGATCATGTAACAAGAATGCTACAATAAGAGAAAAATAATTGATTCAGTAATAAACATGACATTCTCAAACACAAACAATATACTCTTTGAAAATCTGGATTGTTTTTATGACTCAAGGTAGATACAATGCCATTTAATGGTAAGACACGCCACTTTGAAAATGGCATCTCAAAAAACACTATCTTGAATTATGCCATCTCAATTTTCTGCTATCTCAATTTATTAGTAAAAACACCATTTCAATTTACGGCATCACAGCTAAGAAAAACAAGTTTTAAATTTTTAGATTTTTTGAACTCCAAAAATAACCCAAAAAATTCTCAAAAAATAAAATTCAAAAAACATTTCTAGGCTTAAAAAAGCCTCAGAATTTTAAATCTACAATAAAAAATGGGATCTATTAGTAGCAACATAGTTGCGTAAAGCCCAAAAGTTAAAATAATCCCAAAAACAACTATTTTCATCTATTTTAACTATAAACTATACTTTAAAATAAGCATATAATTGTACCAAATATCAAAAAAAAGTCAAAGAATGGTAAAATCAAAGGAAATAAGAGAGAAGATAAAGAAGTGTTTATTGGGAAATGGCTCAGACATTAGTGGAAAGAGCAACTGAGATGGCCTGAAGATGCTCAAGCTTGCTGTGACAGAAATTGCGGGATAGTAAGAAGCTGTCTCTAAGTGGTGGGGAATTATCACCCAGATCCACATAGAGTTAATGATTAACCACCAACGCAGCTTCAGATACCATTTTGTAAAATTTCCAAATGAGATGCTAGGATTAAGTAAAATAATTAATCCCAACCAAAGTAGCCCAAGATAAATAGCCTGAGAAAGCATCAGAGTATCTTTAGAATAAAATTCAGGCCATTGAGATGCAACACAATTCTCAGGTTCAAGGACAGGGGGAACAACTCCAATATGGGAAGAAATTGAATTAACATTGGGAGGTGCAAACAACAAAGTTCCAACTTCAGGGCCCCATCTTTTAGTAACGATCCGGCTGAGAATGAGATTTTAGGGAATGTAGCGCAACAATCTGACTACAGGATGAATTTTAAAAAGTAAATTAGACCAAGGGATATGTGATTTTTATTGAGTAAATTCTTGGGAGGACTCAACTCTTAAAGTTGAAACAGTGAAAATTATTCAATGTATATCAAAATTGACTAAGCAATACCACCTGAGTCTTGACCTCCTATTCCTTCCACATCGTCAAGTAAGTATCTGGTCCAGGTTGCAAAGAACCCTTGGGTGACCAACTTCTGATGGCCATGCTGATTAACAAGCTCATATCAAGTGACCCTTAAATTGCGTCAATTTATCAACATCAACTTACAGGAGGAATCAGTTTCAGCTGGCAGACTGGAGCAGCTGTAACCCATTTCCAATTGACTGTTTGATTTAAATTTGTTAATTTGGTCAATTTTGGTAAAGGGTTTCTGCCTTTCAAGCCTTTCTACTTGGCCGGATAATTCCCGGCATGATGAAACCTACTGTGACACTTGCTATCCTTGGGATAGTAGGCAAGGGCCACCTTGCTGATTTCAGTGTACTTTTTCACCGCTTTGGTCTGCTTGGGGGGTCGCCTTTGGTCTTCATACCACTCTTAAAGAGGCAGGCAGAGATGGTCTGCTGGGGTTTTAAATGCACCATGATTTTATTGAATTTGGGCTTATGAACCCTGACCCTTGTAGCAAACTGGCTATGCCACCCTTCAAGGGAAGAGGTGGTCTTGATGAGGCCGTCTTTGACCTGCTTGAAACAGTTCCAGGTGATTGAATCACCGCCTTTTCTGATATGGTGTGCTCCCTGAAACACTCCAACCCATTGAGTTTCAAAATACTCAATGAACGGAGCAAAGGCTGCCTGGTTGGCAATAATGTAAGGATGGTGGAGGAGGGCATCATAAAAGGCATTGGTCTCCTCCTTTTGCACAAGGGCAAGGGCAGCAAAGCAATTAAAACGTCCTTTGCTTCTTTGATGCCTTCAGTGTAGACCAGCTCATAAAGTTCAGAGCACTTTTGGAGGCGGTGGCAGAGTGCCTGCCAGAAGTGGAAGTAGCATCCCTGAGGGGAGCTCTTGAAGACTTGAATAAAGGCATTTGCCTGAGCCTGTCCAAAATCCACTACCAGATATTCATGGTAGGGAAGGCTTTCTGGCTTTTTGTTGATTGGGGTGGAGCGTCTTCTTCTTGGGAGATGGATTTCTTCTTGCGCCCTCTAGTCTCCTTGGGCTCCTCTTCAATAGTTGGGAGGATTTCATCAAGTTTGGCCTTTAAAATTGTGAGTGCCCAGACATATGTTTCCTGCTTCTTATTGGGAAGGAAAAAGAAGACAAGGGGAAGAACTAGATTACCAACCTGCCCATGGATATTCCAAAGCTGGCTGAAGAGCTTTGGGCAGGTTGAGAAAGTGCCATCAGTGAGCCAGGTTCTGCATTTTAAAAGGTTGCAAAGATCCTGGGAGGTAGCAAAGCAGATGATCTGCTCTGGGGCATGTTGCTCATCATTGTGAAGGAGAAATCTCTCTTCATGCCATGAAAGCTTTTGCTCTTCAGTTAAAATCAACTGGTCAATTGATGTAGCACTGACGCCTTCAGTGCTCAGAGCATATCTCTGTTCAGTGAGATATCTCTGAAGTTTTGAGGCGCCACCAACAGTTGCTAGTTGGGTATCATTTAGATTAATGAGTGCATTGTTTACAACCTCAGTTGCAGTTTGGTCTTTGGTGATTGGTATGACCTGGCAAAGAAACCAGTGGATCAGTTGATACAGAGGATTGAAAGGCTTGGCACAGTCATGGTTGTCAGTTAGGGCTTTAAATTGAGTGAACCCATAAGTGGTGAGTCTAGCCGGGCAGCCAATGTGATCACATTTGTAGTGATGTTGACGGATGGATTTCTTCTCATCATTACAGCTGAAGCTATATCCCTTGTATACAAAGTCAGCACCCCCCTTCTTGGTCATTATAGGGTAGCTGACAGGGTACGTTGTGGGAATAGAAAAGGTGCCATTTTGGTTGCATACATTGTGAATGGGGCTAAGATCCCAGAGCTCAATTTGCTCATCTGCAGGAGCACCAGGCTCAGGCTCCTCTTCATCCTCGGGCTCTGAAGTGGGGTCAGAATGGCAATTGAAGTTGAATAACTTCTCTTGAGGATCAGAGGGGGAGTAAAAAATGGAGAGTGAGGAGGGGTAGGACTGTTTCCCTTTAGTTCAGGTGATAGAGTTGTGGTCTTGGGGGTAGCTTTGGCCTTAGAAGGCTGTTTCTTTGGGGTAGTCTTGGCCTTTTTGGCCTTGGGAGAAGTGATCTTGGACTTTTAGGCCTTGGAGGCCTTGGGCGCAGCTTTGGCAGTTGACTTGGGAGGCATCTAAAAGTGAATTAGTATCAAAATATGATCAATTTGGGGGTTGTTTTTAAAGAGAAAAATGATAATATTTTTAATATAAAAGTAGTGTTGAGTTTATACTTCTGGGAAGTATAATAAACGAGATAAAGGGGAAGATTTAAGAGAAGAATGATGCTTTATTTGATATGAATATAAGGTATTATATATTATCATGGGAAGCCACATGTTGTCCATGTACCTCATGATAGTCATGGGGCATATCTGAGTAATGTTCCTCTTAAGTCACAAGGTTTACTCAAGTTTTGTTCTGCTTAGGATCTGGATTGTGTGATCCCTGTAATAGATGGTCAAATTATAGTAGTGCCACTGGCCTATTGATTAGACGGTGAGCCATTTGGTGACTCATTTGGTGAACTACTTGGGGTGTTAATTCCCCAAGAGAAAATAATCAAAGATGTTGTGACATCTCCCCCTGGGGTACTGGAAGGCAGAGCCTTGGGAATTTTCTTCAGAGAGTCAGGGATGTGTGCTTGGTATTGATCTAGTTTAGCGTTGAGGACAGGGAGTCTGGAGCTTTATTGGGCCATTCTGGCTTTACATAGGCAGAGTCAATTGTGATGCATATGTTTCAGCTTGGTTTGTGCTTCAATGCCTCTTGATGAGGTAGGTATTATTGGGTTTGACTTCTGTAACAATGCCTGGTCCACACAATCCTGGGTCTAATTTGTGCTGATCATGGTTGACAACCCAGATTTTGTCTCTGGGTTGGAACCTTTCCTGTTGTAGCAGGATCACTTCTCTCTTGACCCTTTTTTGTTGCATGTCTTCTTGATCCTTTCTATCCTGTTGTATGTTGGGATTGCTAGCCTCTGACACCTTCTTAGGTAGAGGTAATTGGGGTCCTGCAGCTGTACTAACAAGAGCAGGCTTTTGTCCATAGACAAGCTTATATGGGCTTTTGCCCGTATTATGGTTAACCTGTGTTTGACAGACAATGAGTGCTGTTGGAAGCATGTCGACCCAAGCCTTTGGATTGTTAGCAGATAACTTACTGAGGGCTTCTACAAGCGCCGTTTAGTTGTTCCACTTGTCCATTTGCTTGAGGGTGATATGGGCTGGCTGTGATGTGTTTTATCCTGTTTTTGGCAATGTAGATGTTGGTGTCAATAGCTTTGAGTTTAATGCCTCCATCTGTGATCAGGAGGTCAGGTTTCCCAAATTTGCCTATGATTTCTTTGCCAATAAATTGTCTCACATCATTGCCTTTGTGCTCTTTTGTGGCTTGTGCCATGGGCCATATAGTTGCATAGTCAATGGCTGTTATGATATAATTTCCCCCTTTTTTTCACCAGGCAGTGGTTCCACAATATCCAACAACCATACCTTGAAGGGTTGCGTGATGGATACAGGTACCACTGACTTGTGCAGTGCTTTGGTTTGGGTGTACTTTTCACAGACTTCACATTGACCAGTACCTCTTTGATGCCATCTAGCATGTTGGGCCACCAGTAGCGTGTCTTGAGGTATTTGTGCAAGTTTCTACTGCAGGTGTGTCCAAGATCTCTGTAATATCTGAGGATGGTGTCAATCTTTTGAGTTGACAGAATGTAGAGTACAGTGTCACCACCTGGAAGTATTTAATGCAGGGTACCATATACGTTTTTGAACAGATGTTTGTTCTTAAGGACCTTTTCTTGTATGTCCATGGGAGTGCCTGGTGGGAAGCCTTCCTGGAGATTCCCCATGATGAGCATGGGCCAGTTGGGGTCACCATCAGCGCAGAGAGCATGCTTGCTGTATAGCCTTGATAGGGCATCTGTGGTAAGCATTTCTTTGTCCAGTTTGTATTCAATTTTCATGGGGTATCTCTGTATGAGACTCATCCATTTGGATTGTCTTCTTGATAGATGTTGTTTTGTTTTGAAGAACACTAGGGATTTGTGGTTGGTGAGCACTTTGAATGTCTGAGCCCCTTTCAGATAGCATCATCACTTTAGGAGGCAATGTACAATGTTCACCAATTCCTTGTAGTGGATGGGGAACCTTTGTTCATCATCAGATAGTTTTCTTGACTTGTACGCCACAGGGAGGAAGTCTTTCTCTGCTGTTTGGATGCGGAGTACTCCTCCTATGGCACAGTCAGAGGGGTTGGTTTCTAGTTTGTATATCCCTTCACAATTTGGATATTGGAGGATGGGAGCAGTAACTATTTTTTCTTTTAACTGGAGGAAATTTTGATCTCATAACAGAGTCCATAAAAACTTAATTTTTTTTTCCTTTAATGGCTTATAGGGGAGCCGTCAGAGCGCCCCAGTAAGGGATGAACCTTCAGACGTAGGCTACCATGCCTAGGAAGGTGCAGAGTTCACTCTTGTTTCTGGGGGCTAGTATTTCAGTTATGGCATGTATTTTCTCTGAGTCTGGTTTGATCCTGTCCTTGCTGACAATGTGGCCAAGGAAGGGGAGTTCCAATGAGAAAAAGCTGCATTTTGATGGTTTGACAATGAGTTGATTTTCCTTGAGGGTGCAGAGAACTAGGCAGATGTCTTCCCAGTGTTGCTTTAAGTTTGAGCTGTAGATGATTATGTTGTCCAGGTAGATAATTGCTTATTTCCTGATGTGTTCTTTGAAAACCTTGTTCATGAAAGTCACAAAGGTACTGGGGGCATTTGTCATGATGAAGTTAAGGACAACACATTTGAAGGATCCATATTTGGTTCTGAACGCCGTCTTTGGGATGTCTTCAGGTTTCACAAAAATTTGGTGGTAACCTGCTGTAAGATCAATTTTTGTGAAGATTTAGGACCCCCAGGGCGTCAAAAAGGTTGTCAATCAGGGACAGGGGATACCTGTTCTTAATTGTGACCTCATTGAGCGCCCTGTAGTTAGTGACCAGGTGGAGTCCTCCGTCTTTCTTTGCCACAATAAAGACAGCGGTGCCAAAGGGTGATTTTGAGGGTCTAATTAGGCCTTTGTCCAGAGCCTCATCAAGATAGGCCTTTAGGGTGTCGTCTTCTTGGGGTGTTAAGCAATAGATAGGTTGTGCCTTTGGTACACTTTCTTTAAGGTCAATTTTGTGTTGTATGCTGCGGTTGGGTGATAACCTGGGTATTGATTCCTAGAAAACAGAGGGGAGATCTTTGATTAGCTGATCACAGATGTAGTCCTGTTCATGTCTAGATTCTGTATTCTTAAAGTGAATGATTTTGTATCTACAGGTACTCCAATTAATCTTGCTGGGGTCTGTCTCCTCTTCTGTTTCCATTATTTTTACAAACACATGGTCACGCATGAGGGTGTCAAGGTGAGTTGGGTAGATGTGATGGTGTACTTTGCCGCTCTGGATGATGAGAGTGGCACTGTCCCAATCAATGGGGGGTTTGGTTTTCCCCATCCAATCTAGACCTAGTATTACATTGTATTTAGGAGTTGGTATGATAGATCCGCTAATTGTTGTTTGTACGTCTCCAATTTGAGCGCAGAAAGGTTTTGTCTCTTTAGTGAATGAAGTGCTTCTGTTGTCTGCCATGATGACTTTCCTGACACTGCTTCAAACTGTTGGTAATTTCATAAGGTTGGCAAATTTTTTTTTGTTAACAAGGGATTGATCTGCTCCAGTGTCAAATAGTGCTGTGCCCTGGTATCTTCAAAAACAGAAAGGATAGGTAAGGAGTTTATTTCAAGTTTGGGTGGCAAACAGGAGAGGATTGCTGATGGTACTTGGATCATGGTAATTGAGTCCACGTCTTGGTCCCTGTACAAGTCTTGTGAGTTGGGGGAGGGCGGCTCTCCTAAGCACTCCCTGAGCTTTTCTCTCCTTATTGGTATCTTTGGTGCTTGTTTGGTTGGCTTGGGCTGTATGATTTCTGTTTTGAGGGTGGGGGTTGTTGGATTGGTTGTTCTGCTTATTGGGACAAGTGTCCTTCTTGGCTGTGGGGCTCTCCTTGCGTTTGTTGGTTGCATGTAGGTTGTCAGATTTCTGTGCTGCGCGCTTTATATCTAGGAATATGTCCTCAAGGTTTTTGCAGCGGGTCATGTCAAAATGACGTCTAATGTGCGTAGGGAGGCCATTGTAGAAGTCCAGGTGTTGTCCAGGTTCATAAAATTTGATGGTGTTAGGTGCACGGTCACGTAGGTCTTCATATGCTGCAATATACTTCTCAATTGTTCCTGTCATCTTGAAGGTTCAAAGTTCTATCATGATCACTAAGTCAGAATCCTTCATGGAGAACTTTTTGAGGAATGTGTCCTTGAACAGTTCCCAGTTTTCCTTCTGGTTGGGGTGTTGAGCTATCCATCTGCTTACAAACTGTGATGCAGTTCCTGTGACGTGGAGATATATCTCACTGACCCAGATTCTGTGGGGGTATTCTACTTGTTTGAACTTGCTTTTGGTACTGATGATCCAAAGAGAGGTGTTTTTACAACGTAATCCTCCAAAGGTGCCAGTTCAGCTGTACATAGGCACTGGAATACAAGATTGGGTATTTTAGGCTGTTGTGGTGCTGTTGTGGCTGTTGTTGTGGGTAACAATCTGCAGGCTTTGAGAGTATTGTATTGTTCCACGGGTACAAGAACATTGTCATAGATAACAAATCATGTTGGTATGTCTTGTCCTTCTTTGTAGTCTCTCCAGGCGCTGGGGAGTACCATTGTTTGAGTCTTTTTCTTAGGAAGAATTTTTCCTTTGAGTTGGGTAGGTATGGATAACCTACCTGTGCTACCACTGTCCGTTTTATACTTATGGAAAGTATAATAAACAAGATAAAGGGGGAAGACTTAAGAAAATAATGATACTTTATTTGATATTAATATAAGTTATTATATAGTATCATGGGAAGCCACATGTTGTCCATGTACCTCATGATGATCATGGGGCTTATCTGAGTAATGTTCCTCTTAAAGTCATAAGATTTACTCAAGTTGTGTTCCACTTAGGATCTGGATTGTGTGATCCCCGTAATAGATGGTCAAATGATAGGAGTGTCACTGGACTATTGATTAGACAGTGAGCCATTTGGTGAACTAATTGGGGCGTTAATTCCCCAAGAGGGAGTAATCAAAGATGTTGCAACAGTAGTAATTTTTTTACATAGAATTGTAGAGGAGATCTAAAAATATATACTATCAAAATATCAATGTTTTTTATTTTGTAAAAAATATTTTTTATTAGTAACGCAAGTATGAAAAACTTTGAGTTTTGACTGAAAACTTGCAGTCAAAACGGTGTTTTCAAAGTGACGTAATTGAGGCGCTGTAGCTCAAAAACATAGTGTTTTTGACCATTTTTATATTAAATTAACAAATTTACAGTGGAGCTACCTCAACCAGGCCAAAGAGTAAAAATTGAATTTCTCAAAAACTAGCTTATACAACTGGGGTTAAAAAGTACCCAGTTGTTTAGAGAAGGCCAAAAAATATATATTTGCAAAGTTTCAGGCAATTTCTTATATTTTTTATTAATATGGTTTTTGGTGTTAATGTGTAATTTTCAAAAGTAGAAAGCAAGAATTGTGGTGGGGGAATCAATATAGCATAGCCTGGCGTCATATGTAGTTTCCCCTTATTTTCCCCTATCCATTGTGCGCATCAAATCAATTGGGTGATATATACTTGGTGGAATTTGAAGTGACGTAAATCAAAATGGCCTAATCACCCCTTCCATATTAAAATCACTATTAAAATATTTTATTAGGAGAACCCTTATCAATGTATCCATGTATAATAAATTTATAAATTTCATATAACAAAACTGTTTTTTACCCAGAAATGACAATTGCTAGAAGGACTATCATAGTGGCGTCTTTTTAGGTTGTTCTTACTATAAATGTCTTAGATTAATACTATAAGAACATCTTCTGGCACTATACAACAGGATTTATTTTAGTTTGGGTATAACCTTATTTTAGTTTAAGATAAATAGCGTGATTCAAATGAGGCAAAGTTGATATGGCGTAAACACACCCCACACTAAGTGATTTCATATGTAAATAAAGTTAGCAAAATAAGATTTAATTAATCTGACTCAAAGTGACGGAATCAAGATGGCGTAAATTTGAGATGCCGCATTATAAGAGTATATGTAAATTTTAACTATTTTATTGTTTATTTTATTTTTTTGTGATTCAAAAATCACTAACACAAAAAACGCCATCTCAAATTAAATTTAAGATGGCGTAAATCAAGATACTGTTTTTGAAATGGCGTGTCCTACCTATTTTACATAGTAAATTAAAAATACTTGCTTATATCTCCTTATTCTTATTAAACCTGTTATTTTTTATTGCATTTTTGAACTCTCTGGGGTCATTTTAGTATGGTATATTATTTTTAATTATTTTCTATATTAAAAATAGTCAGGGTAAAGTGTTATGGTAACTAAAAAAGTGTTGACATCCAGAAGACAACATTATTAAAAACAAAATTCACTCTTTACTATATTGTTGACAAAACTATTGTCAACATGGGCGCTGTTACCTACCTATCTGACCACAGTTATAACAACCCTGACGTTTAGGCTGCCTATTAGGCCCCAAAATCATAATGCAGGGAGTGTGGGAAGTAGTACCAGCATTGCTGGCCTTTGTAAAGTTACTCCCCCCTTTAGCCCTGGATAGGGCAATCTTCCCTCAATTCTTAAAGAAAGCTGCTCATGACCCAGCTAAACCTCTTTATTCCCTTGAGGATTTAGCTCACACAATTGACAAGAGGTTTTTATTGACATACCCCTCTCAGGTGGGAACCACTGATGCTCAGATTTTTATACCTACTTGGGAAGAATCCCTGATTAATTTGGACTACTTGTTGGCTTGGTTTTGCCCACTTTTAAAACATATGAAGTGTAATCAATCAGATTGTGCTTCTGCCAAATCAAAAATTTCCAATCAAACTGGAGGTAACGGCCCCTGAAGTACTCCATAGGCACCAGCCAATCAGAGGCCAAACAGGAAATTATTGAAGAACCATCCAAACCCCCTGAAATTGTCTTTCAAAATTTCTCCTGTGACTAATTAGATGCAAAGGTTTGGTCAGATGACCTTTTAGTTTCTATCACAATCCCTTAAAACCAAGACAGGGGACTTTTTTCCACTGCTTGCTCATTCTTATCAATAAATTTTTGGCTTTTAAAATTCTAAAAATTAAAAGTTTTTGGGTCCCTTTTGGTTGGCCCTATGATTTGTTTGAAGTTGTTAGTAAAGGTTCTAAACTTCCCTTGCCTTTGTTGTTGTCCCCTGGGTCCCAGTATCAATTACAAAGCCCCTAGAGTTAATATTAGTGTTAACATCAAGGTTTACCGCTTTTGCTTTCAAAAATTAAACTCAAACTTAAAAATTAGTATAGATATCTATATATTAAGTTAATTTAAGTTTTTGTTGCAACCAAGTTTCCCTCCTTGCCTGCCAATGTATCTAACAGCATGAAGCAATCTGATGACAATGTCAAATTTTGGGCACTTCCTCTTAATTAGGAGCAAGACCAATTCAACCTGCTGATTCCTGCACAAGTTATTCCTCAGCTTTGAAACTTACATGGAACACCCCACTATGCCACCCCTTGTGGCCTTGTGGCTTTCCCCATATAGTATATTAATCACAATATTCTACAAAAATAATACTGTATTCTATTCATTCTTGTCCTTTCTATTGGACTGTTGTCTTCCCCAATCAAATAACTAACTCTAATTGGTTCAGTTGCAACATTTGGATTTGTTGCTTGTGTTGCAACTGAACCAATGAGGATTCAGTATTTGGAATTGGGTAAGACAACAGTCCAATAGAAAGGACAGAATAATAAGAATAAGGTGTTGTTTATTGTAGAACATTGTGATTAATATACCATATGGGGAAAGCCACAAGGCCAAAAGGGGGTGGCATAGTGGGAAGTTCCATGTAAGTTTCAAAGCCAAGGAATAACTTGTGCAGAGATCAGCAGGTCAAATTGGCAGCGCTCCTAATTAGGATGAAGTGCCCGCCATTTGATATTGCCATCAGATTGGCTCATGTTGTTAGATACGTCAAGGGGTGACTCATCAAACGCCCCCTGTGTATTGTGAGATATGTTAGCAGGCAAGTCTGGGGACTCGGTTGCAACACCCCCTCTTGCCCCCTGATTTTTTCAGACACCAGGATCAGAGTCTGCAGAAGATCTGGGAAGGTCCGCACAAACAACTTTTGTGTGGGGATGGCGCGGCAGGGTTGCAAGCAATTGTGGTGAAGCTTCTTGGTGTTACCTTGGGCATCCTCAAGTTGATAGGTATGGTTATCATCAACGGTGGCTATCTTGAAGGGCCCTAGGTGGTTAGGTTCTAACTTGGTAGAATTGGGATTGAGGGTGTAGACGGGGTCACCTACAGCGTATCTGGCTTCAAGGTGCCTTGTCCCTCCCTCAATCTGTTTGTGTTCAATTTCTTGGGCCTTGGCACGCCATTGATCCAGGGATGGAGTTGTCACTAGGGGATTTCCGGGAACTGTGGACTGTAGCTTCCCCTGTTTAACTCCCGTCAGACTGTCAGGCGTTCCAAAGGCCAGGGTGCTGGGGCTGAATCCCATGCCTCTGTTGATTCTTGCTCATAAAATAAGTAGAGCAGTAGGCAGGTGTTCAGTTCACGCGGTATTGGGGTGCTCCTGGGAGAGCTTAAGATCATTTAGACCAGTGATCCATTTAACCTCTCCATGCGCCCATTGGCTTGCAGATGGTAGGGAGTCGTAACTATCCATTGGAGTGCATTCTTGGCGCAGTATGCCTTCATGACATGCCCAACAAGTTTTGGGCCACCATCTGTGTTGTATTCTGAGGCACAGCACAGACACACAACAGGGAATCCTAACCTTAGGATTGGATTTGTACTAAGTCTTGGTTAGATGACAGGGAAGGCTATGTGATTACCTTGCGGCCCTGGAAGAATAATCTCTACTAGGCGTGGCTAGAGAGAGGCAAAGAAGTACAGAAGACACAAATATAAAAATGTGAATATAACTTAATTTTATTGGTGAATATGGAAATGGAATATACAGTGGTTGAGAATACCACAAAACACTACCAGGACAGTAGGATCACTTGCCACAAGCATGAGTGGGGCAAGTGAGTTGCTGCAGAGTCAGGAAACCAAACAATCATACCTCCTGATTCAGATACCAGCTCATTTTGAGAGGCAAAAGCAAAAGCAAGAGATTCATCTTTGAAATGGCCTACCAAAGGCAAAATCAAAACATGGTGAATGCTGTTATTCACGACATTGCCCTCCTCTAGATTGGCCTTAGGGGGTGATACTTGTGGAGGGATTTTGCATGCACGCAAGCAAGAGGGCAACCACTGGAGAGAAGCTTTGTGGTGAATTCAGACCCTGGCTTTAAGGTCACTTCTAAAGGACCAATCCACAGAGAGTCCAACTTATGCGCACGTCCACCCACTCTGTGCTGGTAGTACAGGACATGGTCACCAACATCAAATTCAGGCAAGGGGGAGCGCCCAGCATTGTCAGGGGAAAGCTTGAGCATCTTGGTCTTGTATGCAGAAGTGTAGGCAGTGGTCTGTATATCAATTATGCAGTTGACCAAGTCTTTGATGTGGTTGTCAGTATTTATGGTCTTATCAGAGGAGAGTAGAGGGACTCCCAAGAGTGACGGGGTGGTGGCCTCACGCCCATACAAAATGGCAAAGGGGGAGTACCCAGTGACACAATGTCTGCCCAGGCAATAGGCAAAGAGAGCAGCAGGTAAGTATAGATCCCAATTAGCAGAGTCAGATTAAGTGAGCTTCCTCATGATGGAAACCAGCGTTGAATTTGCACGTTCAATTGTCCCATTAGTGGAAGGGTTATAGAGGGCAGAGAAGGACTGGTGAGTCCCCAGGGCTTCAACAACAGAGGTTACCAGCTCGGCATTGAAGTTAGTTCTGTTGTCTGACAGCAGCACTTGAGGGCAGCCATGGCGGTAGAAAACATCCTACAACAGGAAGGCAGCAGTAGTCTTAGTTGTGATGTCCTTAGTAGGGCAAGCTTCTACCCACTTGCTAAAGAATTGACAGCAATCAGAATAAAGCAACATCCAGAACGCAAGCGTGGGAGAGGGCCTACAGCGTCAATGCTGACCGTATGAAATGCGTGTTGAGGGGGGACCAATTTGAATTCATGAGAAGCAGCTTGGGGTCTCTGAAGTTGGCATTTGTGGCAACTAGCTATGACGTCTGGGATCAACAGGCAAAGGTTCTCCCAGAAGTAATTCTTCTGAAGCCAGTCAAAGGTCTTGGCAATACCTCCCTGCCAAGTCTCTTTATGAGCTTGCAACACCAACAAGAGGCAAAGACTGGGTCACACATAAGGCAGATATTGATCTCGTACCTTCTTGAAGAGTTGATTGTCACGTATGAGGGTATCTTCAGATAGTTTGGCCAGGGCTAGTCAAACCTCTTCTGTCTCACTTTCCCAGGAGGAAGGGTAGCCAATTAGCTCATACAACTGGTCAGCCTCAGCAGGATGTAGAGCAAGGATGGGCATTTGGGACAACCCATCAGCGTTCTGGTGTTGAATCCTGGGGCAATGAAGCACAGTGAAGTCATAACCTTGCAGGCAGAGGGCCCATCTAGCTAGGCGCCCCTCAGGCTCCTTAAGTTGTTGTAACCACTTAAGCAAAGCGTGGTCAGTGACAACTGTGAAGTGGGTACCATATATGTAGTGACAAAACCGCTTGACTGCATGTAGCACGGCAAGACACTCCTTCTCTGTGACACTATAGTTCTTCTCATGTTTTTTTAGCATGCAGGAAGTGTAAGCCACAGGATGGTCTACACCCTCATTGTCTAGTTAGGCCAGAATGGCTCCAAAAGCTAGATTGAGCATCGGTGTACAGGATGAATTCCTTATTGTAGTCGGGATACACTAGGATGGGCGCCTCTTTGAGTTTCTGCTTAAGGGTCTCAAAGGCTTGCTGTTGGCTGGCAGTCCATTCAAAAGGAACATTATGTAATAGCTAGACCAGAGGCTCGCTAGTATTGGCAAAGTTGGGGATGAATTGCCTTTAGTAGCCCATCATACCCAGAAAGACCTGTACCTCTCATAGGTTGGTGGGTGGAAGCATTTTGTTGATGGCTTCAACCTTTTTGGTCATTGGACAAATCACCGTCTGGGTTACTTCATGACCCAAGAATTCAAGTTGCTCCTTGAAGAAAGCACACTTAGAGGGTTTTAGCTTGAGGCCAGCTTCTTGGATCTTCACAAACGCCTCTTTAAGATGGGCTAGGTGATTGGTGAAAGTAGCAATGAAGGCTGTTATATAATCTAAGTATACTAGGACATATGACAGTTTTAAGTCACAAAGGATGGAATCCATAGCCCTCTGGAAAGTGGCTGGGGCATTGCAGAGCCCCTGTGGCATGCAAGTAGGTTCAAACAACCCTTCATAAGTAATGAGTTCAGCCTTTTGATGATCCTTGGGTGAAAGGTCAACTTGCCAGTATCCAGATGCCAAATCCATTGTGGAGAAAAACTTAGAACCTCCAAGATGTTGGAGAGCATCATCAATGCGTGGCAAGGGATAGGAATCTTTCTTGGTTAAAGAGTTCAACCTCCAATAGTCCATCACAATTTGATGGCCCCCATCCTTCTTTTTTAGGATGAGCAGGGGAGAAGCCCAAGGACTTTGAGAAGGGGCCAGTAATCCAGCATTTAGCAGTTGCTTGAGTTCCTTACAAACCTGCGCTTCCTCCACTTGACTGCGGCAATATGGCTTGGCGCAAAAGGGGGGAGCATCCCCAGTGTTGATTTGATTGATAACGCCTTTGGCCAGCCCATAGTCAGTACTGTCTTTAGCAAAGATGTCTGAGAATTGGTCTAGTAAATCAAGCACCTCTTTCTGTTGAACCGGGGACAACTGAGGGAAGTCTTGGGCAGTGAACAGAGATAGGACTTGGGGCTTGTCATCTGGTAGGTTGAAGTCCTGGAACGTACCAAAGGGATGAAGAGACAAGACATCAGGAGCATTCAATAATTTGCTGTATCTAACAACCTGCCCTCTAGATACGTTTATAGGAAGCGCAGTTAGATTGACTACTAGCAACTGAACGGAATCCTTATGGGAGACGTCTAGGATCCCTGGACAGAGATAGGGTTTGTTGTGTCCTAACAAGGGGGAGAGTACAACTCCAAGAAGGTTTGTTCAGGTAGCTCATATGATATCTGGGAGTTCAGGATGGCCTGGGAGCCAGGTGGGATGGTGACAGCAGAAGTGGCAAAGAGAGGAATCTCTTCTGATGCAGGACAAGCCATGGGAGGACATTTCATGTTGGAGGAGTGGGTGTGGTATTTGAGGTTAAAAACCCCAGTGAGGTATTCCAAGGCACAGGTCTTGAGGCATTTCCCCAGAACCTTAACTGGCTCTTTGAAGATTAAAGGGACTTTGTATCCTAGAATAGAGAGGTAGCCATCTTTCAAGTTGATTATCCCACTATATTCCCTAAGGAGCTGGGTGCCAACTAGGAGATCATAACTCTCATTCTCCAGGACAACTTCTGGCACGGCTAGGAGAAGCTTGCCAAACCGCATGGGCAGAGCGGAGTAAGCCCCTATGGCACGGGTCATAGACAGTCCAGCCTTGCCATATGACTGGTGATAATTAAGGTCAGGGGCAAGTTTGAGTTTCTTCACAAGTTTGGAAGAGACCATGTTGACCGGAGATCCAGTGTCCAAGACAGCCTTGATCTTTACTTTCTGGATGTATATTTCCACCCAAGTGGTAGGGCAACCAAAGGGTGGGAGGACAGCCAAGATATCCTGTGCCTCAGCTAGTTCCATATCCCACTTCTCAATCATGCATCTTAACCCCGGGAACTTCTTATACACAGTTTGGAGGGGGAGCAAGACAGATACATTTTTGAAGACAGTGTCAGCAACTTCAGCAGCCTCCTCTGACAGCTCCACTAGTACAGGAGACCTCTTAGCTTGAGTGAAGTAGGGGCGGGACACAACCTTTGCGGCCTCAAGCAAGGGCTTGATAGTGGTTGTAGTCTTCCCAGATCTCAGTTTGTAGGGGACTGCAATAGTTTTAGGGACAGCAAGAACAGAGTACCCGTACACGTCAGGGTCTTCAACATCAGAATCATCTACATCAGAATCATCAGAGATGTTGTCAAACAGCAGGAGGATAGGAGGAGCCTCATTATCAGCAGGCTCAGAGTCAGCAGTAGAGGGAGGGATTGAAAGAGACTGGGAAGAATTGTCAACCAAGAGCGTCTCTGCCTCTAGGTTGACTGTTCTTTTCCTGACTGGTCTTTGGGATCAGCTCCTTCAACCCACAGGTTGGTGCAGACTCAATAATGGTGACCTATCTGGCCACAATTGTGGCAACCCTGGCGTTGAGGAGGATTTTGTGAGTTCATGGTGAGGATACAAGGGCCACAAGAAGATGATCCAGAGTTGGAAGCAGCACAACTCTCCCAAAAAACTGCCCCAGAATGGGTGTGATGCATATCCTGTAGCAGTGTCTTTATACTTTTCATGGAGGAAAGCATAGCTTTATGGGCCTTGAAATGAAGGCACAGGAGCTGATTCACTTTGAGGGCTTGAGCGCAAGCCATATAAGCTTCATGGGCTGTCAATTGTCTGCTTGTTATTAATTGTTGTCCTTCCATGTAGAATCTGTATGCAAATTTAGCTAGTGTCTCTTTAGGCTTGAAAGATATGTGCATGAAGGTGTCCTTCTTCACTTCCAGGCTAAGGTCACCACCAAACTTGTCAATCATAAGCTGCTTCATATCTTCCCAAGTCTCAATGGTGGGTAGCTCAGGCACCACCACCTCCTGGAAAGTTGGGTGTAGGCAGGTCAGAATATGTGCTTTCTTAACCTCATCTGATTCTTGTCTCATGGCAGTTTCATAAATAGTTAGGAAAGCTGCAATGGTTGAGGTTTTTGGATCAAATACCTGCTTAAAGGTAGGCTTGAAGTGTGCCTCAGGAGTTGGGCCACCATTGTTGCTATCAAGTACATTTATGTGCAGGGAGAATTTAGCTTCAGATTTAGAGGAAGGTTGTCTAGCCCATAGCTGCTGAACATTTTCTTCAAGGGCCGTCAGGGTTTCAGTAGTGCAGGCACCCGTGTTGTTGGCTAGAGCAGTCTGTTGCTCAGTGACATCTAGGCGTTGGCCTTGGGAGATTACTACTGTGGAGAACTCAGCCAGTTGAGAGGTAAGAGATGGCCCCACTGAGAGGCAAGGGGTGAACCTGTTGTTTACTGAGTCAATCAATTCACTCATCTCTTGTACATCTCTATCCAACTCAGCATGATCCCGCTTCAAATGGTCCACTTTGTTAGCTAGGGCAATTAATTACCTAGCACATTGGATTTGAGGGGCTCCTGGTAAGCCGGGGCAGCAACCATCTTTGTCAACAACCCCAACTAGACTAGCAACAGTTGCCACCATCTTACGTAAGGCAGCAAGTTCCTGCTATAGATCAGCAACTTGAGCGGTCAACGCAAGCACCTGAGGATCAGGTTGAGGAGTTTTAGTAGGACGTCCTTGACTACAAGTAGACGCATGTAGCTCTAGAATGGCATCCCAGAATCTCTGTTCCCTGTCCATCAGGTTGTTGGAAGGAGGATAAGGCGGGACATCTGGCTTGGGAGTAGACAGCTCATTCACTTGACCCTGAAGTTTGGCTATAGCAGCAACAGTGGTAGCTCTTTCTTGATCAAATTCTGCACTGAGCTCATTAAGGCCTTTGGCAGCAAGGTCTGCTACCTGCTGCAATTGTTCAAAGGAATATAATCTGAATGCATTGAGCTGTTGTATGAGGCTCACAAAGTTGGTGAGGTAAGCATTTAAGGTGGAATCTACTTGAGTTTGCCAGGGTTGTTCTAGCTGGTGAAACTAATGTAGCTGTTCCCTAACATACTCAGGGATGGACTGGCGCATTTGTTCAATAGAATTAGCCAAGCGTGTTTGGGAGGTGAAAGAATCACACTGGTTGTTGGATACCAAGGAGAACAGGGAATGGATCCACTATTGATAGGCAGCCAATTGATCCCAGTGATGAGTAACAGCTGCTTGTAGAGACGAGATTTCTTGAACTTGGAGTCCCAACACCATCTGATGGTGGGCCAAGGCGGGCTGTACAAAGGATGACAGCATGTGTTTAGCGGAGCCAGCTGCTGAGAGGAGGTGTTTTGGAAACTGCGGGGCCACAATTAATTTGTAGTATTTAGCTTGACTAAACTGCAGCTGAAGGCAAGGGATGGCTCTGTCCCAAGCTATCCCAAGGGCTACCACCATGACTTGTTCCAAGTCAGGGGTACCCATAGGGTAAGCAGCTAGGCAGGGACCATTCCCAAGGTTCAGTACAGTAGGGATAATAGGCGGGTTGGCAATATCTTCCTCAATGGGAGGGCTGGTAATTTCAGGTGAAGTTGACTCTTGTATAGGCAGAGGCAAGGGACCTGAAAGCGTAGATGCAAAAGGGATAACCAAGGGGCTTACAGCCCCTGTAGTGAGCACCATTTTTGTTGTGTTCTGAGGCGCAGCACAGACACACAACAGGGAATCCTAACCTTAGGATTGGGTTTTTACTAAGTCTTGGTTAGATGACAGGGAAGGCTATGTGATTACCTTGCGGCCCTGGAAGAATAATCTCTACTAGGCATGGCTAGAGAGAGGCACAGAAGTACAGAAGACACAAATATAAAAATGCGAATATACTTAATTTTATTGGTGAATATGTAAATGGAATATATAGTGGTTGATAATACCACAAAACACTACCAGGACGGTAGGATCACTTGCCACAAGCATGAGTGGGGCAAGTGAGTTGCGCAGAGTCAGGAAACCAAACAATCATACCTCCTGATTCAGATACCAGCTCATTTTGAGAGGCAAAAGCAAAAGCAAGAGATTCATCTTTGAAATGGCCCACCAAAGGCAAAATCAAAACATGGTGAATTCTGTTATTCACAACAATCTGTGATGAGACGTTTGGGTTGCCCAAAGCAGGCCACAATTTCCTTGCCAATGAAGCGGGTGATAGTGGTGGTATGGTTAGTTGTTGCCCAGGCCACTGGTCAACAAGTGAAGTAGTTGATGGCAGTGATAATGTACTTCTTCCCCATTCTGTCTTTGGGAAGGGGTCCAACAATGTCAAGGGCCCACTGTTTGAAGGGCTCCATGGCCTTGATAGGTAGGACAGACTTTGGGGGCGCAGGTTTAGATGTGTTCTTTTCACACAGCACACATGTTTCGAGAAGATCCAAGATGTCTTGGCGCATGTGCGGCCACCAAACCTTTTGCTTCATGATTTTGAAGAGGTTATGTCCTCTGATGTGACCCAGGGTTTGGTGGTAATGCAGTATTTTGTCACCTCGTTGTGTGGTGGGAATGTAAGGTTTCTTTTCACCTGTCTCTGCCTGGCGGCAGATGTTGCCAGCATTGATGGTTAGCTGACTTTTGTTGTCCTTCAGCTTGGAGATGGTTACCAAGTTAAGGCCTTCATAACAAGTTTCCTCAGGGCGGAGGTAGAGCATGGGCCAATCTGGGTCCAAGCCATTGTCCCCAGTGATGAACACTACATAGAGCCGTGAGAGGGCGTCAGCTGTGACAAGTTCCTTCCCAGGCTTGTACTCAATGCGCAACTGGTAGGGGGATAGACGCTCAACCCAGCCTGCTTGGCAGCGTGTCAAGTGGGACTGCATGTTGAAGTACTGGAGCAACTTGTGGTCTGTCAGGACGCGGGGTGGAAAGGTAGCCCCTTCCAGATAACAGTGCTACTTCTCGACGCAGTGCACAATTGCCGCTAGCTCTTTATCATTAATGGGAAACGTTGTTCCGAGTCTGTAAGCTTCCTGGACTTGTATGCCACAAGTAGGAAGACGCCGTTGTTGGTTTCTACCCTTAGCACGCCCCCTATGGCCCTGTCAGAGGCGTCAGTCTTGAGCTTGTACTGGCAGTTTTGATTGGGAAACTGAAGTACAGGTGTAGTTGTAAGTCTCTTCTTCAACGTTTTGAAGGCTTGATCTCTGGCAGGGGTCTAATGGAAGCGCTGCTTAGTGTTGAGGAGCTCAGTGAGGGGTGCAATTAGCTCCCCACAATTGGGAATAAACTTGCGTACGTAGGCATTCATGCCCAAGAACGTGCGTACCTGGCCCACATTGGTGGGGGGAGCATGCTGGTGATTGCCTTGATTTTGGCAGGGTCAGGCTTTATTCCTTGGGCAGAGATGGTGTGCCCAAGGAATAACAGCTCTGATTTGAGGAACTTGAATTTAGAGGGTTTAGCTTTTAGCTGATTCTTTTGAAGGTGGCAAGAACAGCACAAAGGTGTTGGAAGTGCGTGGTTTGATCCTGACTGAAGACAATAATGTTGTCAAGGTACAAAACAACACATTTCCCAACCAGTTCCTCAAACGCTTTTTTCATCAACATGGCAAAGGTGGAGGGAGCATTGGTCATTCCAAAGTTCATGAGCCGACACTCAAACAACCTGTAGTGTGTGCAAAAGGCAGTTTTTGCCTCATCCCCTGGTGCAATGCAGACCTGGTTGTACCCCTCAGTGAGATCAATATTGCTAAAGACCTTTGCACCTGCAAGTGTATCAAACAGGTTGTCAAAGAGCAGCAGGGGTACTTGTTCTTAACAGTCACCTCATTTAGGGTTTGGTAGTCTGTGACCAGGCAAAGGGACCCGTCCTTCTTGGCTACAAAGAAGACAGCTGCCCTGTATGGAGAGAGCAAGGGGCAAATGAAGCCCTTATCAAGCGCATCCACGGGGTGCTGGCGGAGGGTCTCATCTTATTTTGGTGTAAGACAATATAAAAGTTGTGCCTTAGATAATGATCCTTGAAGTTTTATGGCATGTTGGATCTCTCAGGGAGGAGGCAATCAGTCCAGTGTTTTGCTGAAGTTGTCCTTGTACTCCTCAAGGAGTGTGGAAAGTGCTGGTGGAGGTGAAGTGGTCAAGGGAGGGGCCGCAGATGGTTTGGTGCAGATAACTTTGACTGAGCATAAATTAAAGTCTAGTTTCCCCCCTTGAAGTTGTATGAGCCTGTCTCTGTTATTCTAACAAACACAGTGTCATAGAGTAACTTGCTTATTTCAACAGTGTAAATCTGGAAGCCCACTCCATTTCTATTGAGTGTGATAACAGACGTGTCCCAGTTAATGTAGGGACAGTTGTGTCAATACAGTTGAGGCCAGCAATTACGTTGTGGCTGAGTCCTGCCATGATTGGCCCAGAGATCTTAACCTGATGTTCCCCATTCTCACATAGAAGGGTACTGTCTCATGGGTAATGGCAACTCTGTGGGAATCAGCTACTTGCACTGCCTTGAACCTGCTAGGCACGCAATCTAGTTGTTGGGAGTCAGCAAAAGTCTGGTCCACCATAGTGTGGTCAGCCCTAGTATCTACCAGTAGTTTATGGGTGTTCCCATGGAAACAGAAGGGGTAGGCTAAGTGGGTTACTTTATTTGAAGAATGGCTCACTTGTAATATGGGGCCGTCACTGTGGACCTGGAAGACGTCAAGGGTTTCAACCTTGTGGATGTTGTAGCCGCAAGGATTTTTGGCAAGCAGGGATTGAGAGGAATAATCAGGTGGGGTTGTAGAACCTCTTGTTGCTACAACCCCCAGGCTTTTCCAGGCTCTTCAATCTGTGCTAGCTGGAGCTCCCCCTCGCAGGGGCATTTGGTCCCACTTTCCTGTTGACGTGGTTGGCGGCAGCTCACTTGACTGTGGCCACTGCCAGGTGTCACACGGGGTTGGAACAAAGCATCACTGGTACAACAGAAGCCCATGGAGGCCTGGTTGTTAGCCTCCACAATGGCTTTATAGCAGTTATTAATGGAGGCACAATGACCTACAGGGACTCACTTACAGATATGGGGCTTAAGCCCATTGATTATTAGGGTCAAAAAGCATGGTGTTTCTGTCTGTTATGGCTTCAGGGGCGGCAGCAAGGTACTCAGGAAGGGACCCAGTCTGTTTGATTGCTAGAAGAGGAGTTCCTACCACAATGGGCGAGAAGGTCTTGCTGTAGTGGGACTTTGTGGTGTCGCAAAATACCGCCCAAGTGACTTCAATTTCTTGACTGGCCCAGTTGGTGAACCACACAGCGGCAGGCCCCATGAGGCGGCCAGACGCAGTGGCAACCCACATGGGCTCTAGGGCTTTTACAGATTTGAAGGCGGGTTTCTGTGGATTGGAGCCAACTGACAATGTTGGCCCCTTTGACTCCACCCGCAAAGGATTCTAACTGAAGATTGAGCATGTGTTGTGAGAGGTCTGATTGGGGAGGGGTGACTCTAGTGTCACGCTGCCCAAGGCAAAGTCAATTGTACACACTTGTGAGGACTAGCTAGTCTTGATAGATGACATACCCGTCAGGGATGTTCCCCTTGGGGATTGGCAGGAAAGTTTCTTGTTGGGAAGTAGCCATACGGCCCTTACTCTGTTCTTTCTTAGGGGTAATTTTTGTTTTAGTAGGTTGTGAACCTACTGCTGCTACCACTGTTGCAACTGAACCCATGAGGATTCAGTATTTGGAATTGGGTAAGACAACAGTCCAATAGAAAGGACAGAATAATAAGAATAAGGTGTTGTTTATTGTAGAACATTGTGATTAATATACCATATGGGGAAAGCCACAAGGCCACAAGGGGGTGGCATAGTGGGAAGTTCCATGTAAGTTTCAAAGCCAAGGAATAACTTGTGCAGAGATCAGCAGGTCAAATTGGCAGCACTCCTAATTAGTATGAAATGACCGCCATTTGATATTGCCATCAGATTGGCTCATGTTGTTAGATATGTCAAGGGGTGACTCATCAAGCGCCCCCTGTGTATTGTGAGATACGTTAGCAGGCAAGTCTGGAGACTTGGTTACAACACTTTCTTTCTCTATTCTTGCCTAACCTTCCTTATAAGCGTTGTAAAGCTCTTCCTGCTCACTTTTGAGTTATGTGGCTTGGTTTTGTTGTCTCCTTCACTCTCCAGGTCCCTATAATTTCCCTGGTTTCACCAGGATACCCTGTTTATCCCTGAATGCTCCATAAAAGAAAGGTCTTTAAATTTTCAAGTGGTCCAAAGCAATGCTGGTCCCCCTGATAAAGTTTGTAGCTTTCACCTTGGATCCAGTTGTAGTGATGATCTTGACCACTTCCCCAGATATTTGAGATCAGATTTCTTCTTCCCTCCTTTATGTAGGGGACAACCCCACTCACTTCCTTTATTTTTTTGAAGAAATTCTTGGACGCGCTCAAGAACTCCTTGTCACCAGTGAGAATCTTGTTAAGAGCCTCACATGTGATGACCTTGAAGAGTTTCCCTTTGAACCTGTTCCTCAGACCTCCCAAAAATTGGACCCCCCAAAGCTTCCCCTTCCCACTGAACCAAAGCACACAGTTCCTGAGGAGGAGCTGGACCTTCCTGAGTATGCTCCCAAGTGGACTCCTTGGCTGCTTGGCGGGATTCTCTTGATGGGTTTGGACTCTTACTTTTCCCAATTATCTCCTGTGTCCTTGCTCTGGACGCCTCTTCAAGCGCTCATCCTTGTTCTGCACTGGATGGTATCCTGGTGGGTCTTCCCACCTGGATGGGAGCCAAACTTAGTTAGTTTAGCCCCCTCTCTTACACTCCCTATTTCTCCCTGCCCATGGTCATCCATCTTGGCATATTTCATTTTTGAACTACCCAAGAGCCAGGGTAACACAGGTATCCTAGTAGTGGTAGACTGCCTGACCAAGTACAGGATCTTCATACTGTTTGCAACCGCCTCTGCTGAGGAACCTGCCCAGATGCTCCTTAAGAACTTGTTTGCCTACCATGAAATCCCAAATGACATTGTCTCTGACCGGGGAGCCCAGTTCACCTCCAAGTTCTGGTCTGGCTTGATGAAAGGTCTGGGATTAAAAACAAACCTCTTAACCTACTTTCACCCCCAGACTGATGAATAGACTGAAAGAGTCAATCAGGTATTGGAAGCATACTTACAAAACTATGTCAATGCACAACAGAGTAACTGGTCTGAGTTCCTTCTGGTGGCCTAAATAGTCTATAACACTAGCCACCATGTTTTTATTGGGATTCTCTCCTTCAAGGCAAACTATAGATATGACTCCAAAGAAATCCCCCCTCAGGTAGAAACAACATCTGTACCTCATTTCAACAAACATCTGAATGATCTCTCCCTGATCCAAGCCCAACTAAAGGAAAACCTTAATAAATTCATTTTGTCATACAAGAAGTTTGCCAACAGACATTGCAGAGAACCTGAAAAATACTTGTCAGGATTCCTGGTCTTCTTTGATTCCCGCAACCTCCACATAAGATCACCCTGCCACAAATTAGGCCCCAAAAAGATAGAACCCCTGTAATTAATTCAAAAAATTACCCCCCTCACCTATCAGGTCCACCTCCTAACAAAATTAACGGCCATGAAGTTTTCCATGTTATTCTCCTCAGCCAATACCACAAATCACAGGAGGACCTCTCTTGTGCTCAATGGAATCCTCTTCCCCTGGTAAAGAACCATCTTCCAGAATGGGGAGTTGAAACCATCATAAAAGAAAAACTGATACAAAAAAATACCATTGTCTCATTAAATGGGTAGGGTAAGGCATGGAGTCAAATATATGAAAGCCCATTGAGAGCCTAACCAACTGCCAAGACCTATTAGACTACTACCACCTTGCAAAGGGAATAAATGAGGCCTTAGGGGACGCTAGTGTAAAGAATTACATTCCTTTCACAAAAAGAAAAACTGCAGAAACTTTAAAATTTACCATTAAACCTACAAAACAAATATTGAAAGTAAATTCTTAAATTTAAAAACAAAAACAAACTTTATTAATCAACCAATTAATGAAAATGGTTCAAAAACACATCAAAATTGATTAAAAAATGAACATTTAAATTACAAAGCAAAATCAAATATGTATTTCAGAATATCTTTATAAATCTTATTATAAATAAGGCTTTCCAGGGTTCCATAGACTATGCTGAAAACGTCAAGAGTAATATACCATTAATTAATGACTCAAAAAAATCTATTGTATTAAATCAAGCCAATCAACAATAAATTACATGTAGAACTACATCCAATGAATTTAAAGGGGATTCAAACTGCCAATCAGATAATGAATTTCAATCAAGCCAAGGAAACAGTTCAAATCCAACCCAGGAATCCACCCCAGATTATAGTAAGATACAAAATTGCAGCCCACATGTAAAGGCCAAACTTACTTCTTCCTGCATTGCAGGC
Organism: Entomophthora muscae; assembly: GCA_014839935.2. NCBI lineage: Eukaryota > Fungi > Entomophthoromycota > Entomophthoromycetes > Entomophthorales > Entomophthoraceae > Entomophthora > Entomophthora muscae. Next base: position 127,906 of record QTSX02002912.1, on the reverse strand, counting down.
TGCAGCTTGCTGCAGCCCTGCAGAGCAATACTTATTCATCAACTCTTGTAGAAACCATTGGTAACCACTATGTTCCCCTCACATCTTCACTCAGCATTTAAGCTTAGTCTCCCCTCCTGAGCAAATTGCTCCAACAATTTTAATTCCTCTCAACAATTTCAAATAAATCTATATTTTCAACTTCTAAATTGATCAGTAGATAACTTAAGTCCCCATTTCACAACATTAAACCCATTCTTTTTTTGTGGGTTTCTGTGTGCTAATTAGATATGGACAGGCAAATGTGAACTTCAAGACTCTCAAACCAACACCCACTGATAAATCTGAAGTCTCCATTTGGTATCAATTTGGTCCACATTGCCGCTATGCTCCCTATGTTAAAACCACTTGATTCCCTTCAATAATTCATCCCAAGGCCCCTTGGCTGGTGTTGGGATACACCAGTGCTTACTACTTGTTAAATCACTTTACTTCTTTTTGGGAAGATTTTGATTATTTAGTCACCTTCTCCATATGCTAATGATAGGAATTCTTGTAGGCTCCATTTGATGGCTCAGGAAAATCCTAAATTTGGAATTGACCAAGCTCTAGGTGACAAGAAGGTTGGAGAGAAATTTCTGTACCAGTACCCATTGGTATATCTGGATGTGGTTTGGTAAAATACAGTCCCTTTGGGGGAAGCTGCAAGGAATGCACCAATCACAATCCCCTCTGTTCTCTTCTTTTTACCCTTGGGGGTGTTCTTTTTCACCAAAGTGCTATAGTCCTAGATTTGTAATGACAATTTATAATAGGCTATAAATATGACATTGTCCAAAATGAAGGACAGGCAGTGAGTGATGGTGGCATCAATCACAGGGTTGTAGGGAAAATCAGAGCCATCATCTAACTCATTGGCCAGCCAATTGGTTAGAATCAGAACACCAACTACAAGCCCATGAATCCAGAGCTGTGCAGTGTGGCAGGCTATAAAGATGCCCTGGAGCCTAAGTAAGTGGCGGACCTCAGTCAATTGGAGGTATGGGTCATGTTGCAGAAGGTCAAGCATGATGGGATATGCTTTCTTGATTTGAGAATCTTGCTGCTTATTTGGCTTCTTGGCCAGCTTGGTACCGCCTCTCTTCAAGAGAGCTTGGAATTCACACCTAACCACAGCCTCAGTGAATTAAAGACGGGTGGCAATTTTGGCAAAATTTATGCCACTCTGTTTGAGGCTCACAATATTCTCTATCACACCATTGGTTACTAGGTGTTGTTCCTGGGGTCCAATTGAAATGCTAGTACCCAGATAAGACAGGGATTGCTCTGATTGGCCTGAATTCTTGAGTGATAGTTGGATTGTATTAGAGGGGACCACAGTTGCCCAGTCTCCAGAATGGGGCACAGTCTCAGGTTGGGCCTGGTGACACATACAGCTTGTTCTCCTTGCAACTTGCATTGAATTGGATGTACACAGGAACCATAGTGGTTGTTCTCCCTTGATCAGCAGCCTGAGCTTGGAATAGCTCCTGACATTGCTCCTCAACAATATCAAAGTTATCTTCACTTGAAAAACTCATTGTAACTAAAAAAACAATAAAAATTCTATTAAAAAAGAAAAATAAATTATTTTCAGAGTATTAATTTTATTTAAATGTGTGCTCCTTTTTGAGACATTCTCTCAGACATAAATGCCCAAATTTAGAAGCACATACATTGAAAATAATGTTGTGGTTCCCTGAATAGATTCTGGTGGATTCACCCCTGAAATCCACTATTTTCAATTTGAGTCCCAAAAATAATCAACTTTTTCAAAAAAAATAAGTCATTTCATGTTTGATTTCATAACTTTTGTGACTGAACCTCATGTGTTCTCTGTTTGTATAATATTTGCCACACACTTATAATCAAGTTTGATGTATAATGCTGCAGGATGTGACTGGATTGAGTTTGCTTTGAATTTGAGTTCCATTGTTTGCTATCTCAAATCTGGGATTAGTTATTTGACTTTAATTTCATTGTGTGATTGACTATTTTTGTTTTCTGGCCATAGATACAGTAGTTTTAAAAGCTATGGCAACAACCAAAATTAATTCAGATTTAAACAAAATAAACTCAGATTTAAGCAAAATCCAACTATCAGGTTAAAATATACACTCCGTTAACAGGGATTTTTGGCATTAATGGGCAAAATGGGTCAACACAGCAACAAAGTACTCACGCGCAAAACAAAACCATTCAAAATGTAATCTGAAATACATGGATTCACAAACAAAATGATGTGAGTTGACTTTTGGTGTACATATGTTTACTATGTGAATCAGTGACAAAATACACCACACATGGTGCGTCAAAACTCAATCCAAAAACAAAACACAATAGGAACTCAAAAAATAAACAAAATCACTCACGCAGTTTGTGCAATGGATTTTAATCAAGAATGATACCAAGGTATCTAAAATAAGACACAAGATCTGAAGCATAAATTTTAAAAATATTGTGTTGGGTGCTTAATTTGGCGTAAAATATGGGAAAATGGGTGAAAATTATTTCAGGTATTCAAAAATGGGCGTTGTAAAACCAGAAACAACTAATTAAGAAACAAAAAATCTATAATTGGGATATTGGGTGGGGAAAACTCTAATTAAATATCCATATTCAGATAAAAACAAAAATTAAAATTAGGGAGTAACTTAATTGAATCTATTTAATATTTTATTAAATTCTCAAAATGGAAGGAACACAGCAACAGACTACCATTGCACCTGTTGTGCGCCGTGGTTGTGGTTGTCCCCACGGGTCAAAGAATAGACTTAGTGCAACACAAGTGCCTACTCAGGAGGGAGGCAGGAGAGGAGAGTTCCATAGTGACGCTGCACTGACACAGCCGGTTCAAGGAGCACAAGCTGCTAGGGTGCAGAGCATAAACCCTTGGGTCCCCAAGCTGACCTGGAAGCCCACCAAGGTTACCACAACAAAAACGGTTAGAGACAAGGAGGTAGAACTTACTTTGTATGTATTTGACACTGTGTACCAGCAAGAGTCGGTCCTGTCAGCCATGATGGAGAAGGTGAAGCATGTACTTGATACTAGCTACAAGCCCTACATCAGTGATGGCAATCAGAAAGACAACTAGGAGCCTGAGTTCTATCAAACTGATGAGGGACAACTGGTGCTCAAGAAAGTTGCAGCCTTCTACAGCAAGGTACCCATGCTCTGTGCTGTGCCCAAAGCCAACAAGTCAATCCCCACTGCTAAAAAGCCTGCTCACAAGTGCATACCTGACATAAAGTGCATAATCCTTCTCCAGCTAATGTGTGAATCAGGTGACTACAAGGCGGTTGCAACCATTGTTGGGGTGGATCCCAAGTACGCCTCCAAGACATTCAACCAATTCATTAACACAGGTTGAGTCCTTGCCGCGGAGAAATCCTTGCGTGTGTCAACCATGCTCACCAAGGAGCACAAATGGGCAACCAGCCATTAGATAACCCAAGATTGCCATCTTGAACTGACAAATATACAGTCAATGGTCAAATCTACTTTTGGGGTTGAGGCATCAATTTCCTTTTACTACCATCTGGTCAAGGGGATGCGCTTTTCCTGGAAAAAACTTGGGGTATCTCCGTACAATTGGAATAGCCCAACCAATATTGAGACCTGGAAAAACTATGTAGAGGCCTAAACTGCACTCAAAAACAAAGAAACAGTCAAATTTTACTATATTGACAAATCAGCATTTGCCTCATCCATGTGCAATGCATATGGCTACGTCCCAAAAATCTCCAATGACGGGGTAGCTCGGCGTGCTGCAGTCTGCGCCACAGCCTATTTGATGGTGGCTCTCCTTGGTCCAAAGGGGGTTGAGCTCTACCAAATGATATTGGGTTTGCATAATAGCAGAACCTTTCTATCATTCCTCCAATTGGTCCAGGAGCACCTGAGGCGCACGAGCCCGAGCTTCACCAATGTAATTGTGTTGGACAATGTTGGTCTCCACAAGGTGGCAGATATTCTTGAGGAATTCCCAATGATCAACACAAGCATTACAGTGGGCCCCAACAATTGACCACAGCAAATTTACGCCTTCTCTTCCTCCCTGCCTATTTGCCCTTCCTGAATCCCATCAAGGAAGTATTTGGGTGGCTCAAGCGAGGAACCCCAACTGGGACTGAGGACCTGTTTGATTTGCTGCAGGCCAGGATCCATACCCTCCCAGCTGAGACCATGGTCAAATTCTATGGCCACGCTGATTTGTCCATCCCCATGTGCCTATCCAAACAGCCAATCAATTAAAGGCTTAGTGTGTCCAATTTTTTATATGCTCTAATTTACTATTCAAGATTTATTGATTATCATTTTATATTTATATGGTTCCACGCCCGCAATCACATTCAGAAGGACCATCAATAGATGTAAGTAATTTATTTATTATATTAAAACATTATTTTAAAATGGCATCTGAGGTTATCCCAAACGCTTGATACTGAATTACACAAACGCATTAATATCACTTTTGTCAAATAGATATAAAATAGTCTTATAAAAATTAAACGTAAATTGTAAGGTTGAAATTTATTCTATTACCATATTATTTTATACTTTTATGATACCCATTTCCACAATATATTTTGCAAATCTTATTTACTAAAATATTATTTGAAAAATTATTTATAATATAAAAATATAGTAGAGTATAAATATATTTATTGATATAGAGATAAAATTAAGTGCACCTATAATGGGTTTGGCGGTATGTACCCACCCTACAATGGAGGTGGTGCACAACCTCCACCGCCATACCGTGAACAGTGGATACATCCTTATTGAAATACTCCCTCCTGCTGGTGAAAGGCATTAGGGACAGGTGGGAGTGAAGCAGCAGCTTTTCAGGCGGGGCTATAAACCAGTATATCCCTGCCAGGACCAGGGCGTCTTGGATTACATGGTACACTGAGTTGTATCCAGGGGGACCTTCTTCCTGTCTAATGTAAGCCGGGCCTTGTCAATTCCCAGAAGGACCCTGTCCAGGTCCTCTACGGATGTGCCCATCCCAAAGTAGAATAGGAACCCCAGGTAAACAACCAGATGAAGCCTTTGTCCAGAAAAGGCTTCTGTAAACTTGAACAATTTGTTGTAGACAGCGCTAATCTTCTTCTTGTGCTTGTTTTTGGAAAAGGTCAGCTCTGTAGCTGCAGAAACTCTGTCTTGTTGGCACTCCAGGCCAGCCCAAAGTCTGCCAGGAGGATTTTTGTCTTCTTTAAGGCTGTTGCGTCTGCAACAGCCAATTTTGACACCGCGCACCCAAAGTTCTCCAAGAGGTAAGAGATGATATGCTCTACTGGGAAGCAGAAGGAAGCAGAAGCAAGCAGCCGCATGAGCCCAGCCCATCTCCAGTATATTCTTGAATGGGACGTCCCAAACAAGCTCAATGGAGTTTACACAGTAAACTCCACCAAGGTTAACCGGGTCCAGGTGGGCATTCTTGTAGGCAGTAATTGCCCACTCAGATGCCCTCTCACTATGCAAAAGCCCAGCCAATGCCTCCCTGGACATCAGGAATGTACCATGGATCCTGTCTTCAAGCTCCTGCAAGACAGGGGGGACAGGAAAAGCTGCCTTGCCACATGATTAGCATAGTTGGCATAGAAGGTGGGGAGACAAAAGAGACTGGGACCCGGAGGATTTCACCATCAACATCTTCTAAAAAAGGTAAGTATTTAAGAATTTTTATTAATTATAATTTTTTAGGCTACCTTCTTGGGTTTCTTCCTTACCGGAGGCTTCAGCCAGCTTTGCCATTCTTGGCGCAAGCAGTTGCGCAGGCAATTTGGTATCTCTGCCCTGACATGCTTGGCGGGTTTGAGGTGGGCATACATCTCTGGGTCATCAACCCAGACAGACGGCGCAGAAAGATTATATGCCTTGAACTGGAGGCCCTCAACCACAGTTTTTTGAATATTTAGTATGCGCTCAATTGTCTTCTCTGGGGTGTCTGGCATTTTTGACATTAGTGCCTTTGCAGACACCTTGTCAATTTTGTCCCCTTCAAGGACAGCAGACTTCACTTTGGCTTTGACCTTACAGTCAATGTCCTTTATTTTGGCAATTGCCAAGTCAAGGTCTTTTAGCAGCTTCTCCAATTCTCTCATTGATTTTTCACTAACCTTTCCATATGTTTTTATAGCTTTTTCCCCAATAAATTATGTATTATTTTGATATTGTTGCCTCTTTGTTTATTCCTTTTTGTTTTCCCATCTACTACATTATCCCATCTTTTTACCCGTGTTGTATATGTTTTACGCTCATCTCAATATGTGTTGTTTTCTTTTTGTTGGCATTGTTTCCTTGATTACCATATTATTTTTGGCGCTTGACATAGCCCCTTGTGAAAAAATTAACAACAATTTGGTGATCAACTGAATTTGAATTAGAAAATTATAGGTTAATTGTATTTAGATAAAGTTATTACTGATCCAAATTCAAACCCTTAATGATAAACTTTAAGCCAATCAGGAGCCAAGTGATAAAGTGATTGTTGTGACATAAAGGGACATTTGATAATTCTTTGATGCATGTGTCCTAAGTAATATGATTGGCTGGTTGTTTTGCCATTGTGCGCCATTGCTGCTGTGGCAAGTTGTTGGTGGACTAGTGCTAACCCATCAGCTGATTGGGCACTAGTCCACCAACAACTCGCCACAGCAACAATGGCGTACAATGGCAAAACAACCAGCCAATCATATTACTTAGGACACATACATCAAAAAATTATCAAATGACCCTTTATGTCACAACAATCACTTTATCACTCAGCTCCTGATTGGCTTAAAGTATATCATTTTGGTTTTGAATTTGGATCAGTAATAACTTTATCTAAATACAATTAACCTATAATTTTATAATTCAAATTCAGTTGATCACCAAATTGTTGTTAATATTTTCACAAGGGGCTATGTTTAAGTGCTAAAAATAACCGTGTTCAGGATCTAGATACACAACATAGTAAAAATATGATTTTATAGAAATAAAATAAACATAAAAAATAAACCCAACTATAAACAAAGAGAACCTGAACAATTGAAATTCAAAAAAAGATAATATAAATAGAAAATTTTTGGTGACAGGGGGTTTATTGGGGCGGGAGAGAGTGATGCCTAGTGTGAGAGAGGGGGGGCTAAACTAACTAAATTTGGCTCCCATCCCAGTAAAACAAGCCACCAGGATGCCACCCAGTGGAGGACTGGGACAGCCGCTCAAAGGGGGTACCACAAGGAGGACACAGAGGACATCTGAGGCAAGTATGCATTCAGAGCCATCAGTGCAAAACCAGTGAGCAACCAGGGTGTACGGGAGGGGACAGGAGGAGGCATAACAGGAGCATAAAGGGGCACTGAGCTGCTCTTTGCCAGGACAGGAGGCGGGGACACCAAAATTTCCTCACTTACAAGAGCATGTGGGGTGTAGTCTATGGTGTCTAAATCCAAGTTGTCACAGGTCAGACTTTTTACCACGGCCTTGCCCAAAAACAGGAGACTACTGGAGAGGTCCAAGAGACTGGAAGGGTTGTTGCCCACAAGGCAAGCAGAGGAGGATATTTTAGACCATAGATCTGGAGACGTAGACCATAATATCAGTAGAAACGGGGCCACAGAAAACACCACAAATTTTAGAACAGGGAGTAACATAGTAGCAATCCTCACAAAATTTGAGTGAGATTTGTAAGATTTTAAACTCTGTAAACAATAAAATTTGGCCCAAACAAGGTACTCACAAGAAGGGACCACCAAGGGACAGCAGAACAGACTTGGGAGCTTAGAGGTGGGTGTGGTTGGCTTGAGCGGGAAGTTAAACAAAAAGCGGGTTCAAAACTGAAGTAAAAAAAGGTAAACAACAAGATAAAGTAGATTTTATATTGTATTTTAACTAAAGCTTTTGTTTTTGAGTACTTTTGTAGAAGTCAAAAGCAAAAGCAACAACAGCTATATGCTCAAGCCTGTTTAGAAGTGTCCAGGAAAGACGCTGGGTTTGAGGTGGGTTGGCACAAGGTAAGTTTGCTTAAAACTACTAACACTTTAATCTCTAGTTGACAAAAACTCCAAACTGGGTTTTCACTCAATTATAAAACTAAAATTTAGTATGAAAGCTGTAAAACTTTATTGGTAATGAAAATTGACAAACAGGGGACCAAAAATCCCCTGGCATTGTTAAAAGAGGATGGGTTGTCAGGAGGAGGCCACCTTACTGGATTCACTCGCATATGATTGGCTGAGCAACAAGATTTGCTGACTTGAGTCAGGAGAGTTGGAGATTTTTGGGTCAATTTCTGAACCGCCTCTGATTGGCTAGAATTGCCTTTAGAGTTTTGTTGGTCAATTGCTTTCAATGACACTGATGTGGGACACTTTGATTGGGCAACCCTAATATTTTTCAACAACAGTTGACACCAGGTTAACAAGTAATCTAAATTAATCAGGGTTTCTTCCATGGAGAGGGCAGAGGAAAGCAGAGGCTCCACAGGGTATGCAATCACAAATCTCTCATCAACTGTGTGGGCTAAACCCTCAAGAGAATTGAGAGGTTTAGCTGGTTTTTGAGGGAATTTCTTAGTACGGCGGGGAAAGATTGACCTATCCAAAGCCAAAGGGGGCAGTGAATTTACACCTAGGAGGCAGAATAACGCAGGAAGGAAGACTTAGAGCTGGTGCTTGCCTGGGGGTCTGTGATTGGGTGGATGGGGCTGGAAGGTGGGGGGTAGTGGTGGCGGGGGTGGAGGCAGGAGGATTGATTGTGATGGCCGCCATGTACCGCTCATTGTAGTCCTCATTGGTCATTGGCTGGGTGGGCTGATAGGTGGCAGTGGCCTGAGGTGAAAGGCCTTTTCTTACGTGATTGGTTGCCCATGTTCATGTGGAAAACTATTTGGGCAAACAAGTTAGCCACCATCTGGCGGCCAAAGAGAGAATTGTGATCAAGGACCCCATGATAGAGGTCGTTGAAAGCCTGAGGGAGGCGCTCCTGTAGTGTATCTCCAATTTTGAAGAAGACGGCATCTGCTAGAAAATGTCTGCGTGACCTGCTGGGTACACAGAGGCCTAGTGCCTGCGTTGCTTGATGGCCTCAAGGGCAGTGGAGCTACCCTCCATCTGGTGGCTCAAGAAAACCTGATGCTTTGAATTTGAGCCATCCCAGGAGTCAAGCAATCCACTGAGGATGGGCCGTAGAAGTAGCCATTGGCAAAATCAGGGTTTGTCCAATAATAGACAAAACCCTTGGCCAAAACAGCCAGAAATGCACCAATGAACGTCCCCTTTTTGACCTTCCCCCTTCCTTTTTGGGCAACAGCTCTTCCTTGGGTGCCAAAATCATCAAAAGCTATGGATAGCTTATATTAAGAGATGAAAATGACATCATCTGACAGACTAGTCAAGCATCAAACCAGGGTTGATTTGATGGTGGTGTCATACAGGGAATCCTCAGCACCATCCCATTGGTTGCCGGCAAAATTGGTAAGAATCTGTATTGAGGCCACCTTTTCATGCATCCAGAGCTGGACCATTTGTTCAGACACTCATATGTTATGGTGTGCAAGCTGTTTGCGGACCTGGGTTAAGGGAAGCTTTGGATTCCGCTGGAGGAGGTCAAGCATTATTGGGTAGGCCTCAGTTATCTGGGACTCTTGGGCCTTCTTGGGCTTCTTGGCTGCCCCGATCTGATTCCCCCTGCTCATCAGGTTGTTGAATTCCTGCATTATTGTGGCTCGGTTGAATTGCAACTGGTCAGCAATCTGATCCCATGACAGACTCTGTAGATTCAGTGCCACAATTTCTTGGAGAATTTGGGCAGTAATGATTCTGTGTTTGGGGCGCTGGGCGGCAGGAGCTGAAGCCTGATTGGCTGAGGGGAGGCACGTTGGCTGGCGGCAGGAAGTAGTTCCAAATCAAGGTTGCCATCCTGATTGGTTGGTTGATGGGCAGCTTGTGCAGGGGTGGGTACAGGAGCAGGGGCAGAGCTAGACACTAAGTGACTCTCAAACAAGTCAAAGCCATAGGGGTCGGTGGTCAGGTACAGGTCAGCTTCCTTGTTACCTGCCTCAAAGGCTTGGGTGTAAACAGGTGTCTCCACATTCTGAGCCTTGCCTCTATTGAAGATGGCTTGGCTGCTGGTGCTGTCAAAGATATTGCTTGTAAAAACCATTGTAAAAAAACCTAGGATAAAATCACTAAAAGTAGATTTTTAAAATTTAATGATTTATTTTTATTGTAATCTTGAGTCCATATTTGGAAGGTTCTCAAAACCATTCCATACAAATCTGGAGCCATGAAAATGAATAAAATGCCTCTGTTCCTAAATTGGATAGCTGTTGATTGGCTGTTAAACTGTTATATTTATATTTTAGGCTGCTCATACTGCACATCTTGTGTGAGTTCATTTCGTTTTGTGTTTGTGTAATCTCACTTCTAGATTACTCAGATTTTGTTTCATTTTGGTCCTTCTGTCGGTGTCTCATATGAATCCTGATTGGATTATAATATACTCCAGAATAGCATCCATCCATTTTACTTGTTGCGTCAGTTCATTTTGTTTGTGGGTTGAACTACACCACTTGATGTTTGATATAATTTTGTATAATGGGCAAGTGAAATTTTGTTTTTGGTTTGACAGTTCATTTATTAACCAAAATTATTTAAATTAATTGAATCCTGAATCTCGCGCAACTTGGATTTTGTTTAAATCTGAGTTCATTTCACTTGTTGTCATAGCTTTTAAAACTACTGTACTTCTCTCCTTCTTAATTTCATATTTGAAGCTTCCCCAAAAGGTGCTCCTTATCACTGGTAGCAGCTATAGTTTTTTGACCACACCAATGAAAGAAAGAATGACTGAACCAAACCTGCCCACCTTTGCTCACATACTCAACCAGGCCACATCCCAGGATACCTGGAAAACGTACTTCTGTGCCCACAACATTGATGAAGATATTCCTAGTGGATGCACCGTATTTAAAGGACTGGTCATGCCCAAAGCATGTGCCAAGATAATTCAATACAGTTGCTCTCTATAGCCACAAACAAATACACAACTGCCTATCACAGGCAAAGTTACTAAAACCAATTACATTGGTATTAACAAGTTCTTTGGTAAAAATAGGAAAATGTCATCAACTGGCTAGACCACTCAGCCGCCAAACTCCGTGCCAGCCGCATCCCCCACAAAAAATGGGTCCAGGAAGCCAGCAAGCGCCTGTACGAGGCCGCAGCTAACTGGTTTGCCACCTGGATTGGCTGTCAGGATACCACATCCCAGGGGAGGAACTATTAGCCTCAGCTACCAACTTGCTTGGCTGGGAGGAGGGTAGAGCCCACCATAGAAGGGGTGCTAACTTGATGAGATAAGATGCTGATTGACCCACCAAGGCCCAGGGTCCAGTAGCAGGTACCATAGTGTCAACTAACCCAGCCAAGGTGATGTAAGTGATGCCTGCATATTGGTTGGCTGTGGGTGGAGAAAGTCCTGGGGTGGGGTGTAGGTGGTCAGGTTTGGGTGTTGGGGGTGCTTTCATATCTACCTGGTAGGCAGGCAAATAGTTATACTTCACACAGATTTTGGGGACTGGTTGTTTACACCAAGCACCTTTGTGAAAAGCTGTTTGTGGGGTAATCTGTTGATCCATGTGGTCTGGCTGGAGAGTATTCTTTATGGTCAACTCCTGATACTCTGGCTTAAGGGGATAGTCAGAGAAATGCAGAGGACCAAAGGGGGCTCCAGGAGGACAATAAAACGCGGACCGGGTTTTGGGGTCTTCCTCAGGAATTTGGGCCGTCTGCCCAAGATTTTTGGTTGGAACAGTGGTAAAATGGAAAATAACCAATACAAAATAAGGAATAAAATGGTAGAACCAAGGTCCCATAATCTTATTTATTTCAGAATGGTGTCAAAACTGCAAGCTCAACCCGCCAGCAAGGTTCCAACCAAGTGGGTTTGTGACCCGCAATCCAATTATCTGGTTACCCGAAGCCAAACCAAGAAGTTGACTCAAATTACCAAATCCAACAAGATGAACAGATAAGGATCCTATATGGTGGATGGCTCGTTTTAGCGCTTGACTCATTAACAGGATCAAGCCACCCCCTTGCCCATCCAACCGTGTGACCAGCACTCATGCTCCTACAAACCATGGATTCACTACCACTATATAATTGTTATCTCCCAATAAAGATAATCATCTAGTTTCCAAATATTTTCCCCTTGTAACTCTGCTAAAACAGCACAGTTACAACAATGGCAATACCATTTCATCAAGACTTTACAGCGTTTAAATGCCATTTAAAATGCTAAGTTTGGAATCTAGCCCATCACCTGATAGCTGAGTTTGCTCAGTTTCCTATGGGCTGAGAGTTCTGGTCCCATTCTGATTCTTCTGACCTGTTATATCTTCTGTTGGAATGATCTCCATCTGATAGTCCAAACACAACATCTTCATGCCTTCCTCATTGCCACCGGAATTCTTGTCATCATGGACCAAGAGACCTCCAGGAACCACAAGCTGGGTCAACTTTTGCTCCATAAGCCTTGCATCTTCAGGAGTAGCTTCAGGGTCACTACATGACTAGGGATCACATGGCCCAGCAGCCCGGGTTTCTAGCCAATTATCTGGATGCCCTTTGGATTTTGGCCCATTGTGCTGAGCAGCAAACCCCTTTTTGGACAGCCTGTCAACTATGACAGGAGTGACACCATATTGGTTTAGCGCTTCCAGCAATACAACTTGTTCCTGCAAATTTATGGCCAGGCAGGCCTGCAAATTTCTTTGATTAATCAGATTTGAACCAATGTCTGTTTCAGCTCTTCCACCGGCTAACCATGAAAAATACAGATGGGCGGCCTGAGGGTCCAAATAATTTTCACAACCATCAGAGCCAGGTCCCAAGTTCAAATCTCTGCCAGTTACAGCTTTTTCATTGGCTAGCCGCAAAAAACGCGGGCAAACGGCACGAGGGTCCAAAGGATTTCCACAACCCTCAGAATCAGGTCTTGAGTTTGATTCTCCTAATTGGAGTTTCCCACTTATTTTGATAGAAATGTCATTTATGACATTGGCTCACAAACTGACAACCAGCTTGACAACTTGGAAAAGTTCAAAGCAGACATCACCCACAACTTTTGCGTCACTGAATACCTTCAAGACATTGCAATACAGCTCAGCAATCTTCCTCAGAAGACCACTATCACAGCTTACGCCAATGAATTTGAAGAGATACACCGTAAAATACAGAACCCAGCACAAGCTGACAATGTACACACCAGAGCATAATTCATCAATACAATGAAACCCTCTGTTGCTGCCCTTATCCACCCAGAGGTCAACACCTCCATGCCCGTGCTCATTGCAGAAGCCAAGTGCGCAGTAAAACATGGAAACATGGAATATGCTGCACACAACGGCAATCACTCCTCAAACAGCTATGGCAGGGAAAATTCCAATGGCAACAAGCGCCAAAACATCAATCATAGCAACAGCAACTCCAATTGTATTAATGGTAATTGTAGCCAAAGCACAAACTGCTCCTGCCCCAAGAAAGAGGACACCACTGAAGTTAACAATGCTGAAACAGCAACCCGCTATGAATCTGACCCCACATTCTCTGACCTCAAAGGTCTCAAACAGAGAAACAGGGAAAAGAGGAGGGGGAACAGGCTTAAGTGCCCCTGTCTCCCCCTAACACAATAAGAAATTGTACCAAGGCACAAACTTTGCTGCTTGCATCTCACATGTCCCACAATCCTCCATTTTATGAACATAAAAATTAAAGATTGCTCACAACTTATTGTCTACCCATGCACTTATAAATCTCATACACATAAAATTCTATTCAACTCTGGTGCACAACACACCATGGTTAGCAAACCATTTGTAACCAAATACAAGATACCAGTTGTCAAATCCAACTTCAAATACGCCAGAATATCAGATAAATCAAAGGTTCTACTTAAAGGCAAAACAACTCCCTTCATAATTGACCTCCAAGGCATTCAGATGTCCATCAAAGGACTTGTCATGAACAGCATAAACTACCACATTGTAGCAGGCATGGACTGGTTCACCTGAGTGAACCTCAGCGTATGTTGGAAAACAAAAGCCATGACCATCAAACACAATGGAGTCAATTTCAACATATCAAAGAACCTAAAAATCTCATCCTAAGAGACACAGTATTTGTCCAAGTCATAAACCAAGATAAGTCAGAACATCTAACCAAAGACAGTACCCTCCACATAATGAGGTACACTTAATTCAATAACATACAAACAACCAAAATCCAATGCCCAGAACTTGCAGCACTCCTAAATGAATACACTCATGTATTTAAGGTAGAGCTCACAGAGTTACCATCTGAACAGGAGGTCAAGCACAGCATTGACCTATGCAAATCCATGCCCAAAACTGCACCCCTCTACAGACTCTCCCCCGTGGAGACCCAAACAGTCAAGAACCATATTGAGGACAATCTAGCCAAAGGATTCATCCGCCTGTCTGAATCCCTGTGAGGGGCAGCAGTATTCTTTGTAAAGAAAAAGGAATGATCTCTTTGCCTAGTAACTGATTACAGAGCACAGAATACAAGTACAGTAAAAAATAAATAACCCCTTTCACTCATAGAAGATCTATTTGCAAAACTCTCTGGAGCAAAACCTTTCTCAAAGATTGACCTCACATCTGGTTATAATAAAGTCAAAGTAAAAGAGAAAGACATACCAAAGACTGTGTTCCATACGCAATTTGAATTGTTTGAATGTAAATTAATAAACTTTGGGATGACCAACGCTCCCGCAAAGTTTGTCACCATGATGAACCAGGCGCTAAATGGACTCTCAAACACATTATGCTACCTTGAAGACATTATTATATTCTCAAAAACAAAAGAGGAACACCTCACGCATGTCCGTGAGACACTTGATTGACTCGCAAAGCACAAACTTTACGCCAAGCCTAGTAAGTGCCAATTTATGGAAAATGAACTCTTGTTCTTGGGCCACATTGTCTCTGATGGTGGCATCAAAGAGACCAGATAAAATAAAAGCCATAAATAACATACAACACCCCACCTCCGTTAAACAAGTTAGATGCTTTCTCAGAATAGTAGCTTATCTAAAGAAATACATCAAAGACTGCAGAAAACTAACTGCATCAATCAATGAATTAACCTAAGGTAATGCCAAAAAGAAATTCATCTGGACACCAGAATGTGATAAGAATTTCCAACTATTGAAACAAGCTTTTATTGAATCACCAATCTTGCAATACCCTAATAATAACAGGTGCTACAAGCTTGAGTCAGATGCCAGTGACACCCCCATTGGCGCAGTCCTACGCATCTTTCAGCCAGGGCAGCAAGACTTCCTTCCAGTATGTTACAAAAGTAGAAAACTAACCAACACTGAGCAGAGGCACCCAATACATAATAAGAAATTGCTAGCAATATATCACACATGCAAGAAATGGAGATGTTGTCTAGAAGGACATTTAAACGTCCAAGTACTAACTGACCATAAATCCTTAATATATTTCAAAACTCAGAACGCACTCGCACGGCGACAAGACAAATGGATGTCCTTACTTGAGCATCTTAACCTGGGCATCCATTACAAAAAGGGGGCAGAACTGGTCACAGCTGGCGCTCTCTCTAGGCTATGTCAGCCAAGAGAGGATCATCCTGACCACCTGGACCCTGACTGGCCCAACTTATATAACACTGAGTACAAAACAAAAAGGAAATACCCTTCCACACACCAACTAACCCATGATACATTAGTAAGGAATGAAAAATATTTCCATTTATCAAGTGGCACTGTGTACCAAATCATTAAAAACAAACATTTTCCCTACATCCCACTTGCACAAAGAGTTGACACCATCCTAATACATCACTGTCTACTAGGACACACAAAGTCTAACAATCTATACCTCACATTAAAAGAGATAGTATGGTGGCCCAATCTGAAACAAGACAAAATTGATGTTTTGAAAAAGTGCACAGTGTGTGAAAAATACACCAGCACCAAAGCTCCTCAGCCAACAGTTAACTCAGTACCTGATCCCAAACCATTCAAGGTTTGGGGACTGGACGTAGTGGAACCCTTCCCAGAAACTAAAACAAAGCAACGTTTCCTAATTGTAGCCATTGACTTTGCTACACGCTGGCCTATCTGCTGAGAAACAAAATATCACAAGGCAGAAATAATAAATCAATTTATTAACAAAGCAATCATAGCTGACTACGGTACTCCAGACTACATCATAACTGATGGAGCAACAGAGTTATCAGGTCACATAGTAAACAACAACCTAAAAGCAAAGAACATCAAATATTCCACAACCTCGCCCTACAAGCCACAGGCCAACAGCAGAGTTGAATGCCTGAACAGCAGCCTTATCAGAACCCTCAGGAAAATAATGGATGGAAAAGCCAAAGACACATGGCCACCAAATGTCAGGAAGCCAGGCATAGGTGGAGGCATTATGCAGCTTGGAACGGGGCGCAGCTGAGCCAGCGGGTAAAGCCCATCATAAAATGGGTGCTAACTTGATAATGTAAGATACAGATTGCCCAAGCAAGGACCAGGGTCCAGAGTTGTGGACCATGGAATCCACTAATCCTTTCAAAGTAATATAGAGTACTCCAAACAGTTGGGTAGAGGTGGTCTTGGCTGCGGCGTTAGGTTACAGTGGGCAGTCTGGTCTAGGGGTTAAGGGCGGAGTCATGAGAACAAAGTACGCTGGTAGGTAGTTGTACTTGTCTTTGAACAATAAGGGTGGTATCTCAATCCTCTTTCCTTTGCGTCCTATGTATTTGGTTTTTCTAGTCCTTGCCAAGAGGTCGTCAATGAGGATGGTTTCCAAGTTGTACTCTGAATAGGCCAGGTTGGACGGGTATTCAGTAAAGTGCACAGGTCCAAAGGGGGCTCCCGGGGGACGTTATAATGCCTGGGGCAGTTTGGCAGGTTGGTCTCTGGAGGGGCAGCAGCCTGATTGTCTACTTGGCTGGAATTAAGATGGAAGATCACTAAGACTAGATAGGGTAAGATTTGTTTGAACCAAAGGTTCATAAAACTTTATTATCAAAAATGACAATGTGGTCATCACCACAGTGCCAGCGTTCTTATACCATGTGATTTTGCTTCTTTGCTTTTTGCAGGCTTCAGGTCCATGGGCAGTTCACCGGTGGGGCATGGATCCTGGCTTAGGGTCTGGAGAGCATCAGGTCCTGGTTGGGTACACTCTGGCAAATAGAAGTGGCAATGCTTAATTTCACCGCTTTTGGTCACCATGTCACCTGAGAGGGCTAATTGCATTCCCCTTTTTGGACTGGGGACTAGCAACAGTTGATGCTTATTGGCAGGGCTAATAGGGGGTCTCGCCCAAGCCACAGCTTCTGCATAGGTCTGGGCCCTCAGTGGCACCAATTTAGCAGGTCTTGGCTAGACTGGCTCTGGGAAACGGAAGTGACAATGCTTTGTTTTACTGCTGTTGTTCACCATGTCACCTAAGCTGGCCAATTGCAATACTTTTTCTGGACTGGAGACTGGCAACAGCTGGTGTTTTTTGGCAGGGCTAGTATTAGGTCTTTTCCCAACATCCTTTAGACAGACCACATCTCCTGCGCAGGTATGAGTCTTTAGTGGCACTGGTTTGGCGGCAATCTGGCAACTATTCAGGGAATCCTTGGTATTAGGTCGGTGGGTTGTGGGGCAACTTAACAATTCAAGTCTGTGACTTAATGGATTGGCAGGTCCTGGACTGTCCTGGGAGGGCCAATCTGCCTTCAGGGGACTGGGGCTCAACTCTTGGGTTTTCAATACAAGTATTGAAATGCCATTCATGACATCATCCTCTTCCTTCCCAGGGGTCCCTTCCTTCCTGGCCTTCTTCTCAAAGTATTGTTGGATTGCTAGTTGGGTGTTGGGTAGGTTGCTTAATGGTTCTCAGGTGCTTTCCTTGGGTGGATATTCCTTCCACTTGACGTAGTACTGGAGGGTTTTATAGTGGGTACAGTCTCTATGAACATATTCAACTTCATATTCTTCAGAGCGTCCTACTTGGATGGGAGGAGGGTCAGTCTTGAGTTTCTGGTGGGGGAGGGAGTTTCCTTCTTTCTTGAATAGAAGTGCGCGGTGAAAGACATTATGTATTTTCCACAAGAGGGTAATTCTAGTTCAAATGCTACTTCACCTACTAGCTTGATGATCTTGTAGGGGACACTTCTTCTGTGGGCTAACTTCTGACAGGCAACAGTCAGAGGCACGTTTTGAGATTCCAAATAGACTTTGTCTCCTACCTTCAACAGTTTCCCAGAGATCCTCTTTTTGTCAGCAAAAGCCTCATAAGTCTGGACAGCACGGGTCAAGCTCTTAAGGCAGGTTTGCTGGGTGTCGTGTATCTGTTCAATCCAGGTTTGTCCTGACAGGTTTATTTCCTTACTACCAATACTGGGGTCCCAAGATGGGTCAAAACCATAATTGGCCTTGAAGGGGGACATTCTGGTAGATGTGTGGTCTTTGCTGTTGTAGGCATACTGTGCCATGGGTAGCATCTTGGCCCAGTTATCTTGATTGGTGTTGGTGTAGCATCATAGGTATTGTTTGAGTATCTGGTTTACTTGTTCAGTCTGGCCGTCAGTCTGTGGGTGGTATGAGGTGGATATGCAGCACTTTACCCCTAAGTCCTTCATCACCTGAGTTCAATAGTTTGAGGTGAATTGAGGGCCCCTATCAGTGATGATTTCTGCAGGAGTGCCGTGTTGAGTTAGGATGCGGTTGTGGAAGTGTCTAGCTGTCTCTGCAGCAGTGCAGTGGGTGGTGGTAGGGACAAAGTAGGACATTTTATCAAACCTATCTACCATTACCAGGATTGCATTAAATGAGAGAAACGGGGGAAGTTCCACAATATAGTCCATGGAAACCTTTTCCAGGGTTTATGGGGTATATCCAAGGGTCTTAGGAGTCTTTCAGGTTTGTTTCTGTGAGTTTTGATCCGCCCACATGTCTCGCATCCTTTGATGTAGGCGGCCACATCTTTGTCCAGTTGGGACCAAGCGTAATTCTTCTTGATTCCTCAGATTGTCTTGAGTCTACCAGGGTGACTGGTCATCTCTGAGTCATGATAATCAATGAGTACTTTGGTCCTTGTCTTGCCTTCTGGTACGTAGATCTGGTTATGTAGTAGCAGGATCAATCTTTTCAGTGAGAATTCTTTCTTGTGGTGGTGGCTCTCTGGGTCTGAGGTCAAGTCAGCAATAAGTTCCAAGGAGTACTTGTCTAATTTCTGTGCCTTGATTATGTTGGGTTTATGGGCCATGATCTTCATGTACATCAGTTGGATGCCTATTCTGGCAGGGTCAAGGAGTACATGGGTGTTGTGGTCCTTGGTTTCTGTAGAGGAAGGAATCAGGTCAGCTCTTCTACTCAGGGCGTCAGGTACCACATTCACCTTCCCGGGTTTGTAGTTGATGGTCAAGGTGTAGTCAGCCAGTTCCAAGGCCCATCTGGCCTGCCTTTGGTTCAGCTGTCTGGGTTTAAAGAATTAAACCAGGTTCTTGTGGTTGGTTAGGACTTTTACTGGAAACTTGGCACCACATAGGTACCGGCGCCAATGTTTCAAGGTCTTCATTATAGCAAGCATCTCCTTGTTGTAGATTGGGTAGTTTCCTTTGGCAGGCAGCATCTTCTTGGAGTGATATGCTACAGGGTGTAGCATATTATCCCCTCCCTCTTGAAGAAGGATCCCACCCACCGCAAAGTCGGATGTGTTGGTTTCCAGCACAAATGGTTTGGATGGGTTGGGCATGGCCAGGACGGGGGAAGAGGTGAAAGCAAGTTTCAAGGTCTCAAAGGCGGTGGTGCATTCTGGAGTCCAGGCAAAGATGACTTTATTGGAGCACAGGCAGGTCAGGGGCAGAGTGATGTGAGAAAAAGTTTGGATGAAATCCCTGCAATAATTTGCCAGGCCCAAAAAACTTCTCATATCTTTTCTACATTTGGGCACCGGCCAGGACGTTATTGCTTCTATTTTAGTCCTGTGCCATTAAAAACCTGGCGGTCTTCACTATGTATCCCAGGAATTCAATTTTGGACTGGAAGAATTCACATTTCTTAAGCTTGGCGTGTAAGTTTACTTGGGAGAGTTTTTCTAGTATAAGGTCCAGGTGGGGCAGGTGTTCCTTGTTAGTCTTGATCTAGATGAGGATGTCGTCTAAGTACACAACACAAAAGTGGTCAAGATATTCCCCTAGGACAGTGTTGATCATCCTTTGGAAATTGCTGGGGGCGTTGCATCGGCCAAATGGCATTACTAGGTATTTGTACAACCCATATCTGGTTTTGAAAGCCGTCTTGTATTTGTCTCCCTCCTTGATTCTGATCTGGTTGAAAGCGTCTCTCAAGCCATTTTTTGAGTACACCTGGGCTCCTGTCAGTATGTCGCAAAGGTTGTCAGCATTGGGGATGGGATATCAGTTCTTCACAGTAATGTTGTTCAGTTTCTGGTAGCTCACGCAGGGATGCATTCCGCCATCTTTCTTGCCTATAAACAGCATGGGTGACAAGCAGGGGGCCTTTGACACTCGGATGAAACCCTTTTTTGTCATATCCTCCAGATATGCTTTTAAGGTTGCTTGCTCACGGTGGTTGCAACTATAGATGGGGCTGTGGTATGGTTGGGTACCTGGTAACAGGTCTATAGCATGGTTGTAGATTGAGTGGCTGGGTAGTTTTGTGGCTTCTTCTTTGCTAAACACATGGTCTCATCTCTTCAGGGGGTTAGGTAGTGTCCCAACACTGGGTTCCATCTTTATGGTTAAAAGTCTGTTAGTTGGGGCTCTGCCATGGCTCATGCAAAAGGGAACAGTGTCACAAGATTCAGATAGCCCTAACGTAGCAGTCTGTTCACAATAGTTCAAGATCAGGCTGTGTTTGTCAGACCAGGAGTCACCCAGTATTAGGGGGTGAGGTAATCCTGACAAGAGAATCAAGGGGTTTGGGTACATGTTCTGTCCAATTTTCAAGGGAAGTTATTGTTCAAATTCATAGCCAGTGTCCAGAGAGCTGTTTCCCATGATTACTTGTAGGCTGCACTCTGAAGCTGTCAATCCTAGTTCCTTTTCCAGGCTGGCGTCAATGAAGCTTTCATCAGCTCCTGTATTAATAAAGGCCTCAATCTGGCGCTTGTTCCCCACACAGTCCATGGTCACTTGGATGAATTTGTAAGATTGTGCAGAGGTGTTTATTTTTGCCAAGAATACAGGAGGTGTATTCTTTTTAGGGCATGCTCTGGTTAGGTGTCTGGCCTTGTGGCAGTAGAAACACAACCCATCTCAATAGTGGCATTGTAACTCTTCAGGGGTCATTCCTGGTCAATTGGGCGTCATGGCCCTACCAGCTCAGGCAGGATACAAGTTATGTCCTTCTTGGTTTAGACTCAGGCCTTTACATGGGGGTAGTAGTTCCTCCAGGCTCAGTGTAGGTGGGTGGTGCTTCAACAGGTCTTTCATGGCTGAATTAACTCCCTTTCTGAAGATAATGGCGGATAATTTATCTTCAAGTTGGGTGTGCAACTTAAGTTTAAGGAACTCATTGATATAGGCTTGGATAGGGCAATTTGCTTGTTGGATCTCTAACAGAGAGTTCAGCGCATAGTATCTGGTGTCTTGGTCATTGCCAGTGCTCATGAGTTCAGCCTCAAATCTTGAATAGTCAGGGAAAAATTCAACATCTTCAGCAGTGGCTTTCCCAAACCAATCTAGTGCGTCCCCTGATAGCATGGCGGTCACCCCCAAGACTTTCTCAGTATCACTGGGGTAGGCGCTGGTGTTGGTTTGAAAGTAGAGGTGAAGGACTGGCATGGCTTGACAAGCTTCTTCTAAGGTGAGTTTGCCCATCTGGGGCATATCCACCTTGGTTGTGGTCTGGTTCACTATCACGTTTTGCACTTGTGACGTGGCTGGGTTCTGGGGTTCTGCACCAAGTGCAGGGTCTTTCAATTCTTTGGCGGGTTGATTCTTTATCCATGAGAGTATCAGGGAGGTAATTGCCTTATGGGTGTAATAAGTGATTATCACAAAAAAAGCATACATGTTGACCCAAGTGTTAACAACATCTTGGGGCCCAGGTTACTGTGTTTTTAAAAGATTGTCATAATGTCAGGAAGCCAGTCATAGGTAGAGACATTGGGCGGCTTGGGGTGTGATGCGACCGAGCCGGCGGGTAAGACCCACCATAGAATGGGTGCTAACTTGATAATGTAAGATACAGATCGCCCGAGCAAGGATCAGGGTCCAGAGTTGGGGACCATGAAATCCACCAATCCTGTCAAAGTAATATAGAGTACTCCAAACAGTTGGGTAGAGGTGGTCTTGGCTGCGGCGTTAGGTTACAGTGGGCAGTCTGGTCTAGGGGTTAAGGGCGGAGTCATGAGAACAAAGTACGCTGGTAGGTAGTTGTACTTGTCTTTGAACAATAAGGGTGGTATCTCAATCCTCTTTCCTTTGCGTCCTATGTATTTGGTTTTTCTAGTCCTTGACAAGGGGTCAGCAATGAGGATGGTTTCCAAGCCATACTCTGAATAGGCCAGGTTGGGTGGGTATTCCGTAAAGTGCACAGGTCCAAAGGGGGCTCCTGGGGGACGGTATAATGCCTGGAGCGGTTTGGCAGGTTGGTCTCTGGAGGGGGCGGCGGCCTGATTGTCTACTTGGCTGGAATTAAGATGAAAGATCACTAAGACTAGATAGGGTAAGATTTGTTTGAACCAAAGGTTCATAAAACTTTATTATCAAAAATGACAATGTGGTTATCACCACACTGCCAGCGTTCTTATACCATGTGATTTTTTTCTTCACTTTTTGCAAGCTTCAGGTCCATAAGCGGTTTGCCGGTGGGACATGGATCTTGGCTTAGGGTCTGGAGAGCATCAGGTCCTGGTTGGGTACACTCTGGTGAATAGAAGTGGCAATGCTTAATTTCACCGCTTTGGTTCACCATGTCACCTGAGCGGGCTAATTGCATTTCCCTTTCTGGACTGGGGACTAGCAACAGTTGGTGCTTATTGGCAGGGCTAATAGGGGGTCTCACCCAAGCCACAGCTTCTGCATAGGTCTGGGCCCTCAGTGGCACCGGTTTGGCGGGTCTTGGCTAGACTGTCTCTGGGAAACAGAAGTGACAATGCTTTGTTTCGCTGCCGTTGTTCACCATGTCACCTGAGCTGACCAATTGTAATACTTTTTCTGGACTGAAGACTGGCAACAGCTGGTGTTTGTTGGCAGGGCTAGTAGTAGGTCTTTTCCCAACATCCTTTAGACAGACCACATCTTCTGCATACGTATGGGTCTTCAGTGGCACCGGTTTGGCGGCAATCTGGCAACAAATCAGGGAATCCTCGATATTAGGCTGGCGGGTCACGGGGCAACTTAATGATTCGAGTCTGTGACTTAATGGGTAAGCGGATCCTGGACCGTCCTGGGAGGGCCAATCCGCCTTCAGGGGACTGGGTTCAACTCTTGGGTTTTCAATACAAGTATTGAAATGTCATTCATGACACTATACATGAAACATGCATTATTAGTATCCCGGATCCGCACCAATCAAGGGACAGGCTACTTACTGTTTGAACTAATATACAGGTACAAACCAGAGATAGTTACCTGCAACAACCAACCATACGTGAAAATCTCCCTGGGAAAACCTCCCACATTGGAACAAGCCTAACGCTACAACACATACGCCTCAAAGCTAAAATAACAGAAACAAAAAGGCTCAAAGCACTTAAGGTAACCTCTACAGAGGAACCACTCCCCATCAACTTGTCCGTCTGGGTCCTGGCTGGGAACAGAAAGAAACTAACTCAGTACACAGGGGACCAGGAAGAGTCATCAAATACAGGCCAGAGCACAACACTTACCTAGTAAAATTCCAAAGTGCCAAGAACCCAATTGTCAAGAAATACCACAGAACCGTCTCTGCCTCAGTAAAGGAGAGCACTCAACCAGACTGGTTCCAACTAGCAAACAGCTCCAGGAACATCAGGCGGCAGCTGTTAAGACAAAGCCACCTCCTGATGTACCAGAGTATCCCCTTAAGGGAGGGATGTGTTGAGGATCTAGATGTACAAGTATTCTGGCTACCGCCAACCTACTTAACATCCAGTTGTTGCCCAATTTGGTGCCTTTCCAATATCCAGTTTGACATGCCAGAAATGGCAACAAACCAATATCACATGACTGTCCAAGTATCCAGTGACTCAAACCCATCCTGCACATGACCAACCCCTATATTCAATCCAACTAAAGCTCCGCCACAGCTAAAGCTATATAAGTCTAAAGTATTATCCAATAAAACATACTCCTTCTCTTCTTAATTCCATATTTGAAGCTTCCCCAAAGGCGCTCCTTATCAATATCTTAAAATCTGTAAAAATTTGATAGAAGAATTAATAGAAGGAAGCTCTATCAATATAAGTTACATTTGTGGGGAAATGATTATTTAGCTTCTCTAGTATTGAACTATCTAGCCCATGTTTTTTAAATGCGCCCTTAAAAACTTGCAAAGGTCGATTCATTTTTAGGTTCTATATCGGGTATTTATATCAACATACGATAAGTTCCGATGCGCGTCACTTTCAAACGTGAAAGAAGGTTGAAACAGTGAATTATAATATGCAAAGCAGGTCGATTGCATGAGAATCGCACATTAGACCCAAGTTTCATCAAGCTTTGTCTCCTGCAAGTTGACTGGCTGATCCCAAGTCTATTACATCGTTATGGCACCGACCAACTCAATGATGACATTGCGCTTCAAGCACTGTGTACTATAAAGAAGATGGATTGCAAGATAATTCCTTTTTGAAAATGCCTCGCCGCTCTCGTTCAAACTCACCTAGTCGTACTCAGACACGCTCATCCTCTACTAGTGCTGCTCGCCCTAGCGCTGCTCAATCCAATAGCTCTCCTCCTCAGAATCAAGCTGGGCGCCAGCCTGGTCTTTTTGGACAGATGGCTTCAATTGCTGGGGGTGTAGCTGTTGGAAGTACAGTAGGCAATCTTATAGGCAGTGGTCTAAGTAGTATGTTTGGGGGAGGTGATTCAACCCAAGTTCCACAGCAAGGGCAAACTCAGAACTACAATCAAACTTCAGAACAGCATGCCAGTCGTCCTTGCGAGCAAGAAATTAAAGCATTTACTGAGTGCATTGAAAGAAGTTCCGATATTTCGACTTGTCAAGTTTATTATGACATGGTCAAACAGTGTGGTGAATTTGCCAAGCGATACTAGTGAGATGCATTTGGTATCTCGTATATGTGTGTAATAAAACTTGACGAACAAACACTTTGTTATTTGTGGGCTTTAAAAGAACTGTGCTCTTTATTAGAGTTTAAACAGAAGACAAAAAAACAAATTTATTCAGGAATTCATTTATTTCCACTGGCTGACAAGTAAGCTGAGCCTGTTTATATGGTCGTTTGCTTTTCTCTGTTGGGGTTATCTTAATCAATATTTTTAAAGATTATGAGTGGGGTTTTCACGCTTTAGCAAAATTTTCTTAGCAAACAATTTGTTAACTGATTCTGCCGTAAGAAAATGATATAGTCTCTTCTGAAAACTTTTAATTAATATATTATCTCCAATTAAAGTCTAATACCATTTTTAGGTTTAATTTGCTAAGCTCTATCTAAAGACATGTTTAACAGAATTTGATTCTCTTGATAATAGGCAACTCTCCTGATTTGTAAACTGAGGTAATAAAACTAGACCATATTTCCAATAAGCCTTGCATATTTATGTTTGATTGAAACTCGCTTACTTAGCTAGTTATCCTGTATACTTTCAAACGACACCATCCGATGTTTATTGTGAACACTATTAATGTATGTTCCTAACATATCAGTACTATTTACCCTCTTAAACGATATTTAAAGGATCTAGTCTAGTATTCCTACAATTATAATACCAAAATACATTCCTGAGCACATAATGCAAGTTCTATATTCAGCCTCTATTTGATAATGCTTTATTTGCAACTCTGCCAATTTAATTTTACCCTTTAAGTAGAAAGATGAAAATATACATTGAATTGTACCGCGGGATATCTAAGCTTAAGCCCACTTTATCGAGCTTATAATAAACATCAAAGTTTCCGTAAAAAGGTACTGGTAGAAGTAATTCACCTATTCCATTAAGGGCATAAAATGCTTACAATTCTATGTAAATTTTTTCTTGTACTGATGTTGCATTGCCAAACTCTATACTTTAAACATATTTTACCACTTAAAAACAAAATCTTGGTTGGGCAGCTTAAAGCTGATATTCTTAACCTAGAAGTACCATTCAAAAATAAGATAAAATACTTTGAACTACATAAAACATGTTATAGTCCTTGTAAATTATATCCCTTTCCTAACCAAATATATTACAAACTATCATATTGCTCTTACATTGCATTTTTACTTAATAAAAGCGCTGCAGCTTCTACAATTCCTCCCCTGGTAAGAACTTAGTGCTGTAAGAATGAACACTGAAGCCACTGAGAATAATGCCTCCAGCATAGGCTTCAAACCAAACTTTTATTAGGGCTGTCACAGTGGAGTGTAGCAAGTTTTTGCCATAGTTAACACGACGAGGAACGTATAGCCAGATGACCACCACTTTCATAACAAGAATAAGACAATAAGTAAACCCAAAATAGTACTTCTGTTGAAAATAGTAAGATATTACCCTAACAGAGATACTGACTAAGTAAATTAAAAATACAATGCATCGTTTAAACGTAGCTTGATCCGATGTATCCAGCGGCATGTATTCCATATATCTAACGGCAGAGTGCTTTCTATGGTAGAAAAATAACTAAATTGGGAGAACTATGATACCAAGTGTGAGCTGAGTTCTGAAAAAATGCAAAACCAAGAAGCTTATCTGCTAAAATGGTAGCGGATTTATTCATTTTGAAATTGTGATATTTTAATCAAAGTATCCAACTAATAGGATAGTTGGACCAAATACATCGGGTATATGAGAGGTCCTGGAGGGGATCTTGACAATCTTGTCTTGTTAACCTTATATGTTGCCGCCTTAGTGTCTTCCCATTTAAATATATAACTTAGACATCTTTTATGTGCTTAGGGGTAACATAGTGATAGAGTGCTTGGTTTTTTGAAGAGAGCTTGCATGATTTTTGGGTAGTTATGATTAGATAAGAGCACCTTACCCACTCTCTGTCAATTGTACAGTTTAATTCTTCCAAAAAAGCCAATATTATGATTGTGTTGCAACCGAGATTATCCCCTCATCCACTAATGTATCTCACAACACAGTGGGCACTCAAAGAGTTGCCCCATGACATGACTAATGGTATGAACCAATCTGTTTGCAATGTTGAATTGTGGGTACTATTTCCTAATTAGAAGTGCTACTAATTTGATACACTGATCCCGCTCTCAAGTTATTCACAGCCAAAACATTACATGAAATATGCCACTATGCCATCCCCTGGCAACTTGTGGCTTCCAAATATAGTATATCAACTGTTTTATTCTTAAAATAAACATATCTTATTCCTATTATTGTCCTTTTTATTTAGACTGTTGTCTTCCTCAATCTAAATAATGAACTATTATTGGTTCAGTTGCAACAAAGTTATTTTACTAATAAATTGAAAATATAGAATCCCTTTATTCAAAGTAAAAGGGGTAATTGAAGTTGTTGGAGAAAGCTCTCAACACAGAGGGAAAAGTCTTAAATACTAGGCTGAGGATTTGGGAGTGACCTGGTAACTACCACATCATAGTGGTTGTGGAGAGATGAGTGAGAGCTTTTCTTGCAGGCCTGCAGCATACTGCAGTCTGCAAGAGTGAATACTAAGGTTTTAAAAATGACCAGGATAAATAGCCTATTAAATTGAAATACTAATCTTGCATTGGGTAAGAAAATATTAAACTGTGAAACATGATTGGTTATCAGTGATCTGCAAGGTGCTTTTGTCATCAGTACTGCATTCAGATTTTGGATCCTTGGTCTCTGATTGGTTCCTTAATAATGCATGTCTATTTTTATTGATGTAATTACATTAATTTTCTGGTTCTGTGGCTTCCAATTGGTTGCTAGTTAATGCCTGAGTGATTATGTTATTAATTTTGCATTTGAATTTCAATTGTACATGATCTGATTGGCTCTTATTTAAACAATTTGAGATTTTGCACTTAAAAGTGAATTTGATTTCTGGTTTTGGTTCTTCTGATTAGATTAGTTCTTCTTTGTGATTCAATACATGTTCACTTTTCAAGTCTTTGGTCTTTTATTGGTTCAAAAATATTGCTGTTGTTTTAACACTCTGATTTTGCATTCAAATGTCAAAATCTTGTGATTTAATTGGTAAAACAGGGATTTCTGAGTCTTTTTGCATCTCTTTTTATTCACTACTCCATAAATTGAATTCTTATACAATTCTTCATGTGATGAGGATTTTAGCTGGGCTTCTTTACTTAATGTTTTCAATGAGGCTGTTCTCAGTAAAATAAAGTAAGAACATTATTTTCTTACACATATTTTGGATGTTTCAACCCTTTAGTTAAGGTTATCTGCCTCATGATGACTTTCTGGCTGGTCACCTTTCAACTTGCTAGCATCTCCTTTGCCCAGGTGCCCAAGCTCTAGTTGTTGAATTACTAACAATGTATATGCTTTCATTTCAACCCTTCCCTTTTGTACAAATATGGCTAATTCATATCATCACCCATTTGGGCTAGGGCTGCAGCAGATCTAAAATGATGGCTACTTTATAAAAAAAGCAGCTAACTGTTTAAGATCTGGAAACAGTTCTAGAAAGTTGTCTTGGCTACTATTTTTCCAAAATTGTAGTTGTAAACATCCACAGGAAGATGGTTTTTAGATTTTTTTAAAATAAAAAGTTTTTTTTAATTTAAAATATAAAATATAAGGGTTCAAATTAAATTCTGACTTCAAATATAAAAAACTTGTTATTGAATATAAATAATTTTTAATTTCTGGAAAAAAGAAAGCTTTCCACAGCCAGGTTTGCTATTTAAATTTCAGATTTCTCTGACCTGAGAAAATCTTAAAAACAAAAAGCAAACTGCTTTAATACAGCTTTACAGCAAATGCTGTAATTGTTGTATTTTTAATTTGCTGCAGCCCTAATTTGGGTATGTAAGGTTGTCTTTAACAAATTAATATATATGAAAGTGAGTCTGTCTGGATGTAATATCATCTCAAGTGAGCTCAAGCCATAAGAAATTTGATTGAATTAATTTTTACCTAAATTTAATTTTAAAAGTTGATGATCAAGCCAAAAGCTCAATTTGGCTCATCCTTATATTCAATCACTTACATGATTGTTGAAAGAATTAAGGTTAAATTTAGTGGAGTATGGTCTAAACTATGTCAAACTAAGAATATAAACCACTCAAACCCAAATAAATATATATTTATTACTTAATTTTTAAAACAGTAGCTAACCTTATACAGCCATATCAAATAGTTTTGTCTGTATAGATTACCTAACTCTAGAATGGGTAGATTAAAATTAGAAAAGAAGCTGCAATTGTTTAAGATCACTTTTATATGATTGGATGTTTAAACTCTGCTGAGGATTAAATTGACTAATGAAAAGAGAGCTTGATTGGGTTTAAAAATATTGGATTTAAAAAGATACATAGATGTTAGTTCAGGTAAAGAATGATTGGATTGGACATTTTGAATTGATCTATTCCAAAGTGAAACAATAGAAAACTCTGCTTACTTAGATTTATATCTATATTTTTTACCTGGATATACAATTTTACTTAAGTAGATAAAAGTTGAATTGATTTAAAAAAAGCCTTTTTAAATAAGAATTTTAGTTAAACAGATAATAAGTAATGCCAGCCTAAAGTTACAATGAAATATATTGAATCAATTTATTAAATTCAACTTTATATCTGTCCTTGGACAGGACAACCACCTAGTATACAATTTTTTGATCAATCCAGCTCACTGTCAGGGAACCAGCCCTGATCTGCTGGCTTGCTAGAGTTTGGGAACTGGCAGGTTGCGGACTGGGTGGGCAGGGCCCACCAAAGGATTGCCACTAACTTAATGAGGTAGAACATTGACTTGCCCACCCACAACCACGGACCGGCAGCAGAGACAATAGTATCTATTACTTCCTTGAGAGTAATATATACAATTCCAAAAGGCTTGTTGATATGGTCCAGTAGGAGCTTGGTGGCAGAGGTAGGCATTAGTTTGGGGGTGACAGGTGGCTCCATGTCTATTTGGTAGGCAAGAAAGAAGTTGTATTTATCTCTGAACAGGTGGGGTTTGGTAACGTACCAAGGGCCTTCTCAGTTGCATCTGGTTAACTCTGTAGTTCTGGTCAAGGGATCCTGGGCTAGTATTTTGTTGGCGGTGTAGTCCTTGTACTCAGGCTTTAAGGGGCATTCTGTGAAATGAACAGGGATCCAAAGGGAGCACCTGGCAGGCAGTACGTAGCTGGCGGGCTGGCAGGAGGGTCAGATGATCTTTGAGTTAACTGGCAGATGACAAGAATAAAATACAGTAATAATTGGGGAAACCAATATCTCATAACCTTTATTTAAAAATGACAATGAGGATCAATCTTGGCCTGGCAGGTATTTATATCACACTGTCAGTGTCAGGGCCCAGATTGCCCTGGACAGTCATCTGGCCTCCTTAGAGTTGATTAAACATGCAGTGTAGAAACCCCCACAAAGCACTTTCCAGGGTAAAATACCCCCCTTTTGACTAGCAAATGGCCCGGAATTTGAGAGGCACACAAGCCTCAAATCCCTGGCATTGAGCCTGTTATCAAATTTGGGCCACCTACCTATCAGGAAATGGCACATTGGGAGCACAATTGTTCAATTGCGCAATCAGACAATCGATTCATTGTGGGAGCTAAAAATAACTGTAGCAACTTGTCATGCTGCAAATTTCAAAAGGTTCATGTTATAGCAGCCAATGAGATCTCACCCTCTTGGCCAAGCATGCAAATTCCAGTTAAAATTGCAAATCCAACTCCAAATGATGCCATCAGTTCTCTGGTGGCACAAAAGGCCACAGAATCTTCAGTAAGTATAAGTAGTGAGGGGGAGAAGCCCTCCTCATTGTTGACATCTTAATAAAGCAAGGTTATGCCTAGAAATTATTATTTTATTGCAGAGATTGTCTATTTTTGCTCAATTTAATTATTCTTTTTGCATCCATTGGTGAATCCACTACTTAATACAAACTTGCATACCCATATCCTCCCACCCATACTCCTGTTGTCCTTGCCAAACCGCCCCGCACCCTTGACCTAGAGCATTTCTATCCCCACCACCTGGATCTGCCACCAGTAATGAAGGATATTCCAACTGCCCCTCCTCTCCCCGACGCGCCTCCCACCCAGGACTTTAGAAAGCTGGGGTTTGTCTATATCACAGTATTGGGGCTGGCCAACCAAGTCATGCCCCATACTGGGAGTTGGTGCCCCCTAGCCACTGCTCTAAACTACCTGGTCTGCATAGCGCCTATTGTGTACATGGCCTTTCAGGCCCGGCCTGCCTCCCCTGTGGAAGTCCAGCCGGACTCTGGTATGGGCCATGACAGCCAGGCTTCACTTCCTGGTCAGGTTTTCTGGGCTCAGGTGGGTTGGCATCAGGGGTCTTAGATGACAGTGTGACGCTCGGCACTGGAAGTTTGCCACTGGCTGCTTTGGGATGAGAAGACTTTGAACTCTTCTGTTTGTTGATTTGGATATTGGGTGCCTCTTCAGGTTCAGTGCCTTGTCTGGGGCTTTGGGAAAGTTCAGAATAACTCTCATTGAGAAACTTGTGCATTTTACTGACCAAACTGCTGGTGTCAGGAGTTGGCACCTTGAGGAAATTCCTGGCATCTTGCACTGGCGGTTCACTTGCAGAATCCTGTGGGATAGCTAAGGGTTCAGGTCCTGGCGGGCTGGCAACAACTTTATCAATCAGTAGTGAGTTATTGGGTTCCTAGCCTATGAGTCTGGCGGTCTATGAAGGGTTTTGTCCAGGGTTTGACTCTGGTTCAGTATTTTGAGATTTAGAAGCATCCAAATTGTCATTCTTTACACTCACTCATTATTTGGTAGTTTACTCTTGGTTATCAAATAATCCATATGAATACTTCAGCCAGCTTAGAAACCTAACTGGTTTGAAAACTGATATCTAATCCCCTGGGTTTTAGCAGGCCTGGCTTGGAAGTTTTGTTATTAGGGGTACTGGGTGAGTAGGGCTGCATCAGATTTTGGACAAGTGGCTTCTTTTCTAAACAGGAGCCACCTGTCTGAAATTGTTTCATAAAAGAGCACAGCCCGAAGTTAAATTTCCAAATTTTTTTGAAATAAAAATTATATTTTTTATCTTTCTTTTTAAAAGATTTAAAAAATTTGAATTCAGGTTTTATTTATTCAAAAAATAATTTTTTATTTTGTTGCAACATCTTTGATTACTCCCTCTTGGGGAATTAACGCCCCAAGTAAATCATCAAGCAGCTCACTGAGTGGTTCACCGCCCAGCCAATAAACCAGTGGCACTATTATCAGTTAACCATCTATGACAGGGATAACTCAATCCAGGTCCTAAATGGAACACAACTTGATTAATCCTTGTGACTCAAGAGGAACATTACTCAGATAAGCCCCGTGACCTCCATGACGTACATGGACAACATGTGGCTTATCATGATACTATATATTAGCCTATATTCATATTCAATAAAGTATCATTCTCTTCTTAATCTTCCCCTTTATTTCATTTATTATACTTCCCAGAAGTAAAAACTTGACAGTGGTAGCACAGGTAGGTTATCCATACCTACCCGACTCAAAGGAAAAATTCCTCCCAAGAAAAGAACCCAAGCAATGTCACTCCCTAACGGTTGGAGAGATTACAAAGTAAGACAAGAAATCCCCCCAGGACTTGTCATCTATGATAATCTCCTTGTACCTATTGACCAGTACAACGCTCTCAAAACCCGGAGACTGTTCCCTACCATGCCAGCTACAACAGCGTCTATACAACCTGAGATACCCAATACTGTAAATTCAGAACCTGAATGTAAAAATGCGGGATTTTCAAATCCTTGGTCCAAATTTTGAATCACTTTTGCGGGCAACTCAGCTGAGTGATAATTAAAATATTTAATAAAAGTAAACATTTAATTTGACTTTTTTTGGTTTATTTAAATTGGCAAATTTTGAATCTCTTGAGCAGATAACTCAACTAACAAAAGAAAAAACCCAACAAACAAATGCAGGATACATGAATCATAAATGCGGGATTCTTATGTACAATTTGAGATTTTCTGTATATCAAATGAATCATAGACATCATATGAAAATTAACAAATCTAAAAATTGCGGGATTGTCAAATCCAAGAACCAAGTTTCAAAACATAATTGCAATGAATTTGAAATAAATATAATTTATGGGTGTCTCAAAAAGGATGCCAAAGGATATAGAGTGGATTTGTGCAAATTCTTTTAGGAATCATAGGCATTCTCAAAAATCACCCTATTCCATTTTAGGTCGGCTAAAATTTAGATTGTAATATTCACAAAATTGACATATATAACAATAAAATTGACTAAAATATACATCCCTCTTCTCAAGCTTAAAATTATAATAAAATTTTTTATTATGTCTTCTTCCAATAACAACCAAGTCAATGAGCTGTTCCCTGGCCTTGACAAATTATTCAGGGTTACACTGTGTCTTCTAATAGTGAAGCCTCCCTCTATGGCCACTCCCAACCCACAGGCCCCTCCGCAAGCGCCACACAGGAGTCTGTTCTTTCCCCTGCAACTTCTAGCATGGCCCTGTTTGCCCACCATGCACAGGCAGCTGCCAACCCAAATCTCTTATCAGCAATGGCATCCAGAACCAGCCATTTTAGCCATGGGGTCACACAGAGAGCCCAGAACCCTGAAACAGCCAATCAGATGGCATTGACCAGTTCCCAAGATGGACACGTCCCTCCCCCAGCCAATCAGCCTGCAAGACGCAGAAGAAAATTGATCACTCTGGACATTGTTCTTGAAATGGTTGAAAAGCAAGGAAAGCTTATGTCCCTCGGGGAAATTGCGGCCACAATGGGTTTTGCAAAGTCCACTGTGGCTGCAACCCTGAGAGCCCACGTCAACTGTGGCCCCCACCAAGAAGACCCCAACTGGTGCCCGTACCTCAACCAAAGGTGAAAAAGCCTACCCTCTCATGATGGCCATTATGAAACATGACCCGTGGATGCCCCTGGTCCAGGTACATCTCCAGTTGGGACTCCACAGCATCTTTACCAACAAAAGAACAGTGAATTTGTGGATGCACGGAGTTGTGGTTGCCGCCAGAATTCTATCCAATCAGGTTCTTGGTGGCCCCAT
The DNA here is from genome assembly GCA_014839935.2 of Entomophthora muscae. Lineage (NCBI taxonomy): Eukaryota > Fungi > Entomophthoromycota > Entomophthoromycetes > Entomophthorales > Entomophthoraceae > Entomophthora > Entomophthora muscae. Next base: position 93,484 of record QTSX02002912.1, on the reverse strand, counting down.
TTTGGTGGATACCAACCCATACAATGCAACCATTATTAATTTTATTAAAGGGAGGGCAATGAGGGCCTGTAATGACGTCATCTTCCTATCATACACTAAGATCTTGGTCAGTATCCAAGACTTTGGAAAGAAGCGCATCCAATATGACATGTACAAGCGCGGCCTAATCTTGTATTGTTTTGTTGGGGTTTTATTGGCAGTTTCCCCCATTGGGCGTCAATTATTATTTGGCAATATTGAACACCGCAGATGGATATGCCTACCAGACAGAGCTCAAGGCCATGCTGGAGGAGAGAGCCACACAAAACACTGTGCACACAGTTGTACTGAGTGTGAAGATGGAGCAGCGGGAATGGGCTACCCAAGAAATCAGGGCTGCGGGGCATACCTGCTGGTCCTACCCCATCAACTATGCCAACATGCATCTTGCAGATGTTTGTCTTTACAATTTTGGTTCCGCCCTCAGGCGCTTGAAGCCTGCCACCTACAACAAACTATGCACCCAGATTGATAAGGGGTATGAGCTTTTCCCTTCCGCGTCTGTCCAGGACTTATTTGATCTCATCATCTTCTATGCAAGTGATAGTGATAAGTCCAGAAAGGACCCCCGTCTCCCCCCACGCCAGTCCATCTGTTTTGTCAAGCCAGTATATGTGACAGAAGAAGAATTTGAGTAATTGAAGCAAACCGCTCTTGCTGCCCCTTCCCAGTCAACAAACCCTGCCTCCCCAACCCCCCCATCAAGCCACCTGCCTTCCAACCCTGAATCCCAAGCCACTACCAATTCCCTCCCCACTATCTCTGATGCCGCCCCTTTCACAGGCGCAGATGAAGGTGATGTTCATTCCGCCCATTCCCTTCCCTTCCTGTCCTTTGATTAGTAAATAAATCTTTTCTTTGTGACAACTTATTAAAATTGATATCTCTCTTTCAATTCATAATTAATAATATTTTTTTTACATTAGCAACATTTCCCATAATTAATACAATGTTGTAAATTTTACAAATAGCTTAAAATTATGAGCATACATCTTTTTCATCATCATTAATAAATTAAAGACAATAAACGTAAATATTGGATTAAAATATTGCAATTAGATATCAACTCTTGCTATTTTGATATTATGTGCATAACTCAATGCATTTTGTTTAATAAAATCCACTGTAAACTTGGCCTTTTCTGTCAGTGCCCAGAGTGCCCTGGACAGTCAGCTAGCCTCTCTAGAGGTGATTAAACATGCAGCATGAAAACCCCCACAAAGCACTTCCCAGGGCAAAATACCCCCTTTCAACTAACAAATGGCCCGGGATTTGAGAGGCACACAATCCTCAAATCCCTGGCATTGAGCCTATCTACAAATCTGGGCCATATACCTATTGGGAAATGGCACATCAGGAATGTGACCGTTCAATTGCGTGGTCAGACAATGGATTCATTGTGGGAGCTAAAAATAACTGTAGCAACTTGCCATGCTGCAAAATTCTAAAGGTTCATGTTATAACAGCCAATGAGAGCTCACCCTCTTGGCCAAGCGCGCAAATCTCAGGTAAAATCACAAATCCACCTCCAAGTGATGCCATCAGTTCTCTGGTGGCACAAAAGGCCATAGAATCATCAGTAAGTATAAGTGGTGAGGGGGAGAAGCCCTCCTCACTGTTGACATCTTAATAAAGCAAGTTTATGCCTAGAAATTATTATCTTATTTCAGGAATTGTCTATTTTTGCTCAAATTTAATTATTTTCTTTGCATCTATTTGTGAATCCACCACAATATACAAACTAGCCTATCCACATCCACCTGGTTATACTCCTTCTGCCCTTGTTGAACCATCCTGCGCCCTTGATCTGGAGTATTTCCATCCACACCATTTGGATCTGCCGCCAACCATGAAGAAGACTCCAACTGCACCTCCTCTCCCAAATGTGCCGCCCACTCAGGACTTCAGCAAGCTAGGTTTTGTCTACATCACTGTATTGGGGCTGGCCGACCAAGTTGTGCCCCATACTGGGAGTTGGCGCCCCCTGGCCACTGCCCTCAACTACCTGGTATGGAATGCGCCTATTGTGTACATGGCCTTTCAGGCCTGGCCTGCCTCCCCTGTGGGAGCCCAACCGGACTCTGATATGGGCCATGATATTTTTCATTATAATTTAATGAAATGAATTGTGTTTATATTAGGGCCATTAATGCTAAGTACAGATATTGAAAATTAGTGCATTCTAAACCCTGTATATTTACCTATTGATAATAATTCTATAAACTTTTCAGTCAGATTTTATGAGGTAATAATAATGTAACGTATTAATAGATTACTGTTTATTGTTATTAATTGGCTGATTTTCTTTGCTGTGGCAATTGTGCATTTTCTTATATTTCCCACTAGTATCCAATTGGTTGGCTTCACATCCAATCACACAGGCAATAGGAAAACAAGCCAGCACCCCAATACTGGATGTGGTTGGGGTGGTGGCTTGTTTTCCTATTTCCTGTGTGATTGGATGTGAAGCCAACCAATTGGACACTAGTGGGAAATATAAGAAAATGCACAATTGCCACAGCAAAGAAAATCAGCCAATTAATGACAGTAAACAGTAATCTATTAACACATTACATTATTATTACCTCGTAAAATCTGACTGAAAAGTTTATAGAATTATTACCAATAGGTAAATATACAGGGTGTAGAATGCACTAATTTTCAATATCTGTACTAAGCGTTAATGGCCCTAATATAAACACAATCCATTTCATTAAATTATAATGGAAAGGGCCAAGTTTACAGTGAATTTTATTAAACAAAATGCATTGAGTTATGCACATAATATCAAAATAGCAAGAGTTGACGTCTGATTGCAATATTTTAATGCAATATTTACGTTTATTGTCTTTAATTTATTAATGATGATGAAAAATGTGTATGCGCTAAATATAGTACTATAAAAACCAGTTTTTTGATGGAATTCAAACAATATGTCAACAATCTATAACTTAATCAACAAATTAGAAGCACACCTTCAAAAGGTTGTTGAGATAGAAAGAAATATCAGGGAAATAGTGACAGGAAAGCTGGGTAACAAGGGCCAGCCACTGATACAGTCAAAAGAAGATGCCCTGGATAAGTTGGGAAATATTATAGATGAAAAGAATAAAGAAAAATTACTTAATCTACAGGGAACTATTTTATCAAGTCTTGAATTCAACAACACAGCCTAAAATTTGTGGGAGTTCTGCCAGGGGGCCAAAGAAAACAATAAGAAGATAAAACTAATTGAAGGAATAGAAATTCAAAAGGAAATTAACACCAACAAAGAGGAAACCGGCCAAATGGAAACAGATGAAAATGAAACACAAGCAAGAAGAAGAAGCACATCAAGAAATACAGAAGCTTTATCAAATGATAATCAAGAGGAAGCACAAGTTACAAGAAGAACAAGAAAAATTAAGCCTAAGAAAATTAATGAAGAGCATCCAACGCTCATGAAGTTTGCCAATATGGCGCCTGTGGCTGAGGGGGCCACAGGGGAAACAATCAGTAAGTTTTTTATGTTTAACTTATATTTATTTTAGTCATCACCAGGGATGGCAATGAGGTTGTGGAAGTGGCAGCTTTTACACCGAGTTGGTTTTATGGGGGCTACCAGTCACTGGTGGCCCCTATAAAACAAATAAATAAAAATCAAATAAATAAAATAGTTCAACAGAATATGAATACTTTTTTAATAGTGAAGCTCAAGATAGGGATTATCAACCACCCGCGGGGTGCTCGCCATGGATAAGGGAAGCCTATGAACTAGGATCAACAATTAAAATCAATGAAATGAATGAAATTCACGGGGATATAAAACTGAACTTTGATGAATACATTTATGAAAGTGTTCAATGGGTTCCCTTCACAAATATCAATGAATACAAAAAAATTAATAAAAACTGACTTTCAAATTGGAAATGAATATTTAAAATATGCAATATTTAATGAAATTTTTAAAGTTCTATCAAACAAAGTTAGGGATACAGTCCTCGTGAATAGTTTTAAGCCTTTATTGATATTGTTTGCCAAGGCCTGGGGGGGCTGATACAAGTCAGGCGCCCCCCGGAACCCTCTTTAAGTTCAACCAAACGTCCTATTTTGTAAATTCAGAACCTGAACGTAAAAATGCGGGATTGTCAAATCCTTGGTCCAAATTTTGAATCACTTTTCCAGGATGGCCTTTTTTTAATTAAATTGATTTTTGTGAGTATTTATTTGAATATTTGAAAATGCGGGAACTCATAGACACTTTGCAAAGTTCAGAGTCAAGCTGCATATTTCCTATGGACAAAATGAATTAACTGGAATCAGATTTGAAGCGTTCAAATCCATCAGCCATTTTCATTAAGTTTACTATGTTTTTTGAAATTGTGGGATTGTCAAATCCAAGAACCAAAATTCAAATCACTTTTGAATGCCACTAGTAAACTCAGATATTAATTGCGGGAACTGGAATCCAAATTGAATGTACAGTAAGCACACTAGGAAACACCAACCCAAATAAAGAAGCTCCACCACAACTAAAATCAAATGAAAAATTCAATCTCAATAACCATGTTTAGACAAAAAAAGTTATTAATCTTTAAAATCATCCAAAACTGGAAAGGATACAATATTATTCACTTCAAATCACCAATATAGAAACTCTGCTACTATTCAAGGATGAATCAAGAGAAAACAACTTCCCACAACTAAACCAATAACTCCAAATAAATACATATTTAATCTAAAATATATTTTTTATTTTATTTTTATGGACTGTTGATCACATTCCTAACCCGCTCCTGCACCAGCCCGCGGGGCAGCCGGTCCACGAAGGCGTCCCAGAGGGTCCAAGAACAGACCCAGAACCCAACTAAAGGGGAGTCATGCAAATACACAGGCCTCCCAAGGTGTCAGCGCCAGCCAACCACCTCCTGCATCCCAAGCCAGAACTACCAGCTTGAATCCCAGGCAGAAGCCACTTTCAAGGCCTGCTACCAAAGTCTCCTACACCAGGGTCACTGGGAACACTGAGGTTACTTACACCTCCACTGTGTACCCAGTCGTCACCCGGCCCCACACTCTTGACCCAAGAGTTGCTACTTCCTCCCCCGCATCTTTGACACCACCTTCGAGCCATTGGCAGCCACTGTTGAGCCATCTGCGCCTGTGATCTATTCCACCATTGACAGCGCCAGTGCAACCAAGCGTGATCCCACCTTCTACATGAAGGTCCCTGTCCCCTGTGTTGAGCCTGGTAGCCAGGATGCTGTGGTACCTGTCAAGGGCCGGCGTCAGTTGACAGATAGTGAACGTGAAGCTCTTCTCAACTGCTTGAATGGGGGAATGGCGGTTTGGGATATTGCGTCCCAATTTGGTGTCACAGCCAGGTACATTGCCAACATAAACACCAAGTATGGCAATACCGGGCAAATTGCCAAATCCACCAAGGCTAAGCGGCAGCCAAAACTCTTGCAGCCTGTGCACATCATCGCAATCAAGCAGTGGGTAGCCAGGGATTGCCACCTGGACACGCTTGCTGTCCAATCAATGCTTGCCACAGAGTTTGGGCTTTCTGTTTCTTAAACCCTTGTTTACAAAACAATGGTTGATTTGGGCTTCTCTTGGAAGGTGCTCAGAGTTTCTCCGTACAGCAGAAACAGCAAAAAGACCATTGAGGATTGATGCATTTATGCCAAGACATATCTGGCATTAAAGGAGACTGGCAACGTACAGTTCTTCTATATCAACAAATTGTTGTTTTCCTCCTCACTCAGGTCTAGGCATGGGTAGGTCAAGAAGGGGTCCAAGGACGGCGTAGCCCATTGTGCAGCTGTCCGTTCCCAGACCTATTCCATGGTTGCGCTTCTTGGTCCTTGCAGGTTGGACCAATACCAAATGATCAAGGGTTCCCACAATAGCGGGACTTTTCTTGATTTTCTCTGAGTTGTCAAGGAGTACCTTTGGATAAATTATAGCAGTACAACCAACGTTGTTGTGCTTGATAATGCCGGGCTCCACAAAGTGGATCTGGTTGTGTCTGAGTTCCCCCCATCGACAAGAATAGCCACTCCTCCAGCCACCGCCTTACAGACTGCCTAATGAGACTCCTCTTTCTCCCCCCATATTCCCCATTCCTGAATCCAATTGAGAAGGTGTTTGGTTGGATAAATAATAAGGTGAAACAAAGCCTTCCGCAGGACACCAAGGACCTATTCAATATTCTTGAGGTCAGCAAATTAGCGATGGCACCTGATGTGGTGGCAACTTTTTACAAGCACTTGGAATCCTTTCTCCCTAAAGCCCTGGCCTCCAAGCTAATCAGATAAATGGGCTCTCTGGTTCACTTTGTTTTTATATTTATTTATTTTGTTTTTATTAGGTCTCAAAAATTATTATTTATATATAATAATTTGATGTGTGATTGTACTATAGACATATAAGAATGCATAGAAAAGGTAAGTAAAATTAACTATACTAGGTATGAAGAATGTATTTTTATTATAATGCACTGAATACTTTATTGACTGTTGTGCTACCAAATAAATAAATTAAAAAAGATTGAAATAGAATTTTTTATTTAAATAATTGTTAATTGTTGTTGGTACTTTGGCTTTTTTACGCCACAAATCAGACCTTGCGTGTCATCATATGATCCTTGTTATTTCATTGCCCCTATAGCCACACAACACGGCAACCAATGATTTTTATATAATCCTTATTAATTTGTACTTAGGACACAGTTCAATTATATTGAATATGTGTATCAAATCATATTACAAGGGAAAGGTAATTTGAGTTATAAACAATTATTTGTTTAGAACAATAGTGGAGCAGGCCGCATGATGCGGATAAATTCAATTATCCATGTTTATCTTTGTGATAAATGGACCTGTACTCGATGAGTAGTAAATAAAAACATTTTTAATTATTTTTTATTTGACATATTGGCAACTATAACTAAAGTCTTTTAATATGCTTAGATATATTAATGATTATAATTTACATACTAAAATTTAAAATAAAAATTAAAATATTAAAATTAAAATATTAATTATAAATCTTAAAAGTTAAATATTTAAGTTTAAATAATCAAAATATAAATTTTTTTATTAAATTGTGATTTATGCAATATCAAAATATTTGATATTAAATATGTCAATATTAAAGATTTTAACAGTGCATATTTTAATATTAAAATTTTAATATTAAATATTTCACAATTAAAATTTTACCAGTAAAATTTTAATAGCAAAGTATTTGGTATTAAAATTTTAATATTTAAAATAAAAGAAAATAAAAAAATAAAATAAAAATTTTAAGTTGCAAGGGAAAATGATTTATTGGGGGAATGCAAATTGCAAGGGGAATGTGTTTATTCCGGGGAATTATACCCCAAAATTAAATTTTCAGCTAATCATCTAATTGGGACCACATACTCTTCTGTATGTGGTGGATGACTCTGGCGCCAATTGCTAGAGGGGTGGCGCTCAACACCCCAGTGGTGGCCGACCGTCATATAAAAGGCAAACAGAAGAGGGAATTCACTAGCAGGTTTTTTTTGGGGGGGCACATAGTACCCGTATAGAGTTGCCAATGCAAATGAATCATAGAGGACGTGCTTGACTGTCCTGTATCCCTGTGGTGTTTTCTGTCTGTTGAGGGCTACGTGGCATATGTCAATCTGTATAGGTAAATCTTCTAATTTTATCACATTGGCTTTCAGTATGCAATGGAGCAGGATTCCCAGGTACACTGCAACGTGGATCCTTTGTAAGGTATATTTTTCTGAGAACATGCACAGTTTTTTGAACGTTTGTACTAACCTATTGATATAGGACGTTTGGTTGAACTTGAAGAGGGTTCCAGGGGGCGCCTGACTTGTATCAGCCCCCCAGGCCTCAGCAAACAATATCAATAAAGGCTTAAGATTATTCACAAGGACTGCATCCCTGACTTTGTTTGATAGAGCTTTAAAAATTTCATTAAATATTGCAAATTTTAAATATTCATTTCCAATTTGAAAGTCAGTTTTTATTAATTTTTTTCATATTCATTGATATTTGTAAAGGGGAACCTTTGAACACTTTTATAAATGTATTCATCAAAGTTCAGTTTTATATCCCCGCAAATTTCATTCATTTCTTTGATTTTGATTGTTGATCCTAGTTTGTATGCTTCCCTTATCCATGGCGAGCACCCTGCGGGTGGTTGATATTCCCTATTTTGAGCTTTACTATTAAAAAACATATTCATATTCTGCTGAACTATTTTATTTATTTGATTTTTATTTATTTGTTTTATAGGGGCCACCAGTGACTGATAGCCCCCATAAAACCAACTTGGCGTAAAAGCCCTCACTTCTGCGACCTCATCGCCATCCCTGGTGATAACTAAAATAAATATAAGTTAAACATAAAAAACTTACTGATTGTTTCCCCTGTGGCCCCCTCAGCCACAGGCGTCATATTGGTAAACTTCATGAGTGTTGGATGCTCTTCATTAATTTTCTTAGGCTTAATTTTTCTTACTCTTCTTGCAACTTGTGCTTCCTCTTGGTTTTCATTTGATAAAGCTTCTGTATTTCTTGATGCGCTTCTTCTTCTTGCTTGTGTTTCATTTTCATCTGTTTTCATTTGGTTGGTTTCCTCTTTGTTGGTGTTAATTTCCTTCTGAATTTCTGTTCCTTCAATTAGTTTTATCTTCTTATTGTTTTCTTTGGCCCCCTGCCAGAACTCCCACAAATTGTAGGCTGTGTTGTTGAATTCAAGGCTTGATAAAATAGTTCCCTGTAAATTAAGTAATTTTTCTTTATTCTTTTCATCTATAATATTTCCCAACTTATCCAGGGCATCTTCTTTTGACTGTATCAGTGGCTGGCCCTTTTTACCCAGCTTCCCTGTCACTATTTCCCTGATATTTTTCTCAATTTCAACAACCTTTTGCAGGTGAGCTTCTTATTTGTTGATCAAGTTATAGATTGTTGACATATTGTTTGAATTCATTCAAAAAACTGGTTTTTATAGTAATATATTCAGTGCATACATATTTTTCATTATTGTTAATAAATTAAAGACAATAAACGTAAATATTGCATTAAAATATTGCAATTAGACGTCAACTCTTGATATTTTGATACTATGTGCATAACTCAATGCATTTTGTTTAATAAAATCCATTGTAAACTTGGCCTTTTCCACTATAATTTAATGAAATGTACTGTGTTTATATTAGGGTCATTAACACTTAGTACAGATATTGAAAATTAGTGCATTTTATAGTCTGTATATTTACCTATTGATAATAATTCTATAAACTTTTCAGTTGGATTTTGTGAGGTAATAATAATGTAATGTGTTAATATATTACTGTTTATTGTCATTAATTGGCTGATTTTTTTTGCTGTGGCAATTATACATTTTCTGATATTTCCGCACTAGTATCCAATTGCACAGGCGATAGGAAAACAAGCCGCCACCCTGACTACATCCAGTCTTGGGGTGGCGGCTTGTTTTCCTATCGCCTGTGCAATTGGATATGAAGCCAACCAATTGGATACTAGTGCAGAAATATCAGAAAATGCATAATTGCCACAGCAAAGAAAATCAGCCAATTAATGACAATAAACAGTAATATATTAACACATTACATTATTATTACCTTGTAAAATCTGACTGAAAAGTTTATAGAATTATTACCAATAGGTAAATATACAGGGTTTATAATGCACTAATTTTCAATATCTGTACTTAGCATTAATGGCCCTAATATAAACACAGTACATTTCATTAAATTATAGTGGAAAAGGCCAAGTTTACAATGGATTTTATTAAACAAAATGCATTGAGTTATGCACATAATATCAAAATATCAAGAGTTGGCGTCTAATTGCAATATTTTAATGTAATATTTATCTTTATTGTCTTTAATTTATTAACAATGATGAAAATATCCATGGAAATAATTATATGTTACCACATCAATTTACAAGATTCTTTACATATGGGGAATACTAGCAATGTAAAAAGAAAATATTATTAAGTATGAATTGAAAGAGAGATATCAATTTTAATAAGTTGTCACAATGAAAAGATTTATTTACTAATCAAAGGACGGGAAGGGAAGGGAATGGGCGGAATGGACATTGCCTTCATCTGCGCCTGTGAAAGGGGCGGCATCAGAGATAGTGGGGAGGGAATGGGTGGTGGCTTGGGAGTCAGGGTTGGAAGGCAGGTGGCTTGATGGGGGGGTTGGGGAGGCAGGGTTTGTTGACTGGGAAGGGGCAGCAAGAGCGGTTTGCTTCAATTGCTCAAATTCTTCTTCTGTCACATATACTGGCTTGAAAAAACAGATGGACTGGCGTGGGGGGAGGCGGGGGTCCTTTCTGGACTTATCACTATCACTTGCATAGAAGATGATGAGATCAAATAAGTCCTGGACGGACGCAGAAGGGAAAAGCTCATACCCCTTATCAATCTGGGTGCATAGTTTGTTGTAGGTGGCAGGCTTCAAGCGCCTGAGGGCGGAACCAAAATTGTAAAGACAAACATCTGCAAGATGCATGTTGGCATAGTTGATGGGGTAGGACCAGCAGGTATGCCCCGCAGCCCTGATTTCTTGGGTAGCCCATTCCCGCTGCTCCATCTCCGCACTCAGTACAACTGTGTGCACAGTGTTTTGTGTGGCTCTCTCCTCCAGCATGGCCTTGAGCTCTGTCTGGTAGGCATATCCATCTGCGGTGTTCAATATTGCCAAATAATAATTGACGCCCAATGGGGAAACTGCCAATAAAACCCCAACAAAACAATACAAGATTAGGCCGCGCTTGTACATGTCATATTGGATGCGCTTCTTTCCAAAGTCTTGGATACTGACCAAGATCTTAGTGTATGATAGGAAGATGACGTCATTACAGGCCCTCATTGCCCTCCCTTTAATAAAATTAATAATGGTTGCATTGTATGGGTTGGTATCCACCAAAATGGGGCCACCAAGAACCTGATTGGATAGAATTCTGGCGGCAACCACAACTCCATGCATCCACAAATTCACTGTTCTTTTGTTGGTGAAGATGCTGTGGAGTCCCAACTGGAGATGTACCTGGACCAGGAGCATCCACAGGTCACGTTTCATAATGGCCATCATGAGAGGGTAGGCTTTTTCACCTTTGGTTGAGGTACAGGCACCAGTTGGGGTCTTCTTGGTGGGGGGCCACAGTTGACATGGGCTCGCAGGGTTGCAGCCACAGTGGACTTTGCAAAACCCATTGTGGCCGCAATTTCCCCGAGGGACATAAGCTTTCCTTGCTTTTCAACCATTTCAAGAACAATGTCCAGAGTGATCAATTTTCTTCTGCGTCTTGCAGGCTAATTGGCTGGGGGAGGGACGTGTCCATCTTGGGAACTGGTCAATGCCATCTGATTGGCTGTTTTGGGGTTCTGGGCTCTCTGTGTGACCCCATGGCTAAAATGGCTGGTTCTGGATGCCATTGCTGATAAGGGATATGGGTTGGCAGCTACCTGTGCATGGTGGGCAAACAGGGCCATGCTGGAAGTTGCAGGGGAAAGAACAGGCTCCTGTGTGGCGCTTGCGGAGGGGCCTGTGGGTTGGGAGTGGCCATAGAGGGAGGCTTCACTATTAGAAGACACAGTGTAACCCTGCATAATTTGTCAAGGCCAGGGAACAGCTCATTGACTTGGTTGTTATTGAAAGAAGACATAATAAAAAAATTTATTATAATTTTAAGCTTGAGAAGAGGGATGTATATTTTAGTCAATTTTATTGTTATATATGTCAATTTTGTGAATATTACAATCTAAATTTTAGCCGACCTAAAATGGAATAGGGTGATTTTTGAGAATGCCTATGATTCCTAAAAGAATTTGCACAAATCCACTCTAGATCCTTTGGCATCCTTTTTGAGACACCCATAAATTATATTTATTTCAAATTCATTGCAATTATGTTTTGGAACTTGGTTCTTGGATTTGACAATCCCACAATTTTTAGATTTTTTAATTTTCACATGATGTCTATGATTCATTTGATATACAGGAAATCTCAAATTGTACATAAGAATCCCACATTTCTGATTCATGTATCCTGCATTTGTTTGTTGGGTTTTGTCTTTTGTTTGTTGAGTTATCAGCTCAAGAGATTCGAAATTTGCCAATTTAAATAAACCAAAAAAAAGTCAAATCAAATGGTTGGTTTTATTAAATATTTTACTTTTCACTCAGCTGAGTTGCCCGCAAAAGTGATTCAAAATTTGGACCAAGGATTTGACAATCCCGCATTTTTACATTCAGGTTCTGAATTTACAGTATCAATAGGTTAGTACAAACGTTCAAAAAACTGTGCATGTTCTCAGAAAAATATACCTCACAAAGGATCCACGTTGTGGTGTACCTGGGAGTCCTGCTCCATTGCATACTGAAAGCCAACATGAAAAAAATAGAAGATGTACCTATACAGATTGACATATGCCACGTAGCCCTCAACAGACAGAAAACACCACGGGGATACAGGACAGTCAAGCACGTCCTCTATGATTCATTTGCATTGGCAACTCTATACGGGTACTATGTGCCCCCCCAAAAAACCTGCTAGTGAATTCCCTCTTCTGTTTGCCTTTTATATGACGGTCGGCCACCACTGGGGTGTTGAGCGCCACTCCTCTAGCAATTGGCGCCAGAGTCATCCACCACATACAGAAGAGTATGTGGTCCCAATTAGATGATTAGCTGAAAATTTAATTTTGGGGTATAATTCCCCGGAATAAACACATTCCCCTTGCAATTTGCATTCCCCCAATAAATCATTTTCCCTTGCAACTTAAAATTTTTATTTTATTTTTTTATTTTCTTTTATTTTAAATATTAAAATTTTAATACCAAATACTTTGCTATTAAAATTTTACTGGTAAAATTTTAATTGTGAAATATTTAATATTAAAATTTTAATATTAAAATATGCACTGTTAAAATCTTTAATATTGACATATTTAATATCAAATATTTTGATATTGCATAAATCACAATTTAATAAAAAAAATTATATTTTGATTATTTAAACTTAAATATTTAACTTTTAAGATTTATAATTAATATTTTAATTTTATATTTTAATTTTTATTTTAAATTTTAGTATGTAAATTATAATCATTAATATATCTAAGCATATTAAAAGACTTTAGTTATAGTTGACAATATGTCAAATAAAAAATAATTAAAAATGTTTTTATTTACTACTCATCGAGTACAGGTCCATTTATCACAAAGATAAACATGGATAATTGAATTTATCCGCATCATGTGGCCTGCTCCACTATTGTTCTAAACAAATAATTGTTTATAACTCAAATTACCTTTCCCTTGTAATATGATTTGATACACATATTCAATATAATTGAACTGTGTCCTAAGTACAAATTAATAAGGATTATATAAAAATCATTGGTTGCCGTGTTGTGTGGCTATAGGGGCAATGAAATAACAAGGATCATATGATGACACGCAAGGTCTGATTTGTGGCGTAAAAAAGCCAAAGTACCAACAACAATTAACAATTATTTAAATAAAAAATTCTATTTCAATCTTTTTTAATTTATTTATTTGGTAGCACAACAGTCAATAAAGTATTCAGTGCATTATAATAAAAATACATTCTTCATACCTAGTATAGTTAATTTTACTTACCTTTTCTATGCATTCTTATATGTCTATAATACAATCACATGTCAAATTATTATATATAAATAATAATTTTTGAAACCTAATAAAAATAAAAACAAAGTGAACCAGAGAGCCCATTTATCTGATTGGCTCAGAGGCCAGGGCTTTAGGGAGGAAGGATTCTGAGTGCTTGTAAAAAGCTGCCACCACATTGGGTGGCATTGCAAATTGGCTGACCTCAAGAATATTGAATAGGTCCTTGGTGTCCTGAGGAAGGCCTTGTTTCACTTATTCTTGATCTAACCAAACACCTCCTCAATTGGATTCAGGAATGGGGAATATGGGGGAGGAAGAGAAGTATCATTAGACAATCAGCAAGGCGGTGGCTGGAGGAGTGGCTATTCTTGTTGATGGGGGGAACTCAGACACAACCAGATCCACTTTGTGGAGCCCGACATTATCAAGCACAACAACGTTGGTTGTACTGCTATAATTTATCTGAAGGTACTCCTTGACAACTCAGAGAAAATCAAGAAAGGTCTGCTGTTATGGGAGCCTTTAATCATCTGGTATTGATCCAACCTGCGAGGACCAAGAAGAGCAACCATTGAATAGGTCTAGGAACGGACAGCTGCACAATGGGCTATGCCGTCCTTGGACCCCTTCTCAACCCACCCATGCCTGGACCTGAGTGAGGAGTAAAACAATGATTTGTCAATATAGAAGAACTGGACATTCCCAGTCTCCTTTAGTGCCAGATATGTCTCGGCATAAATGCGTCAATCCTCAATGATCTTTTCACTGTTTCTGTTGTACAGAGAAACTCTGAGCACCTTCCAAGAGAAGCCCAAATCAACCATTGTTTTGTAAACAAGAGTTTTAGAATCAGAAAGCCCAAACTCTGTGGCAAGCATTGATTGGACAGCAAGCGTGTCCAGGTAGCAATCCCTGGCTACCCACTGCTTGATTGTGTTGATGTGCACAGGCTGCAAGAGTTTTGGCTGCCGCTTAGCCTTGGTGGATTTGCCAATTTGCCCAGTATTGCCATACTTGGTGTTGATGTTGGCAATGTACCTGGCCGTGACACCAAATTGGGATGTAATATCCCAAACTGCCATTCCCCTGTTTAAGCAGTTGAGAAGAGCTTCATGCTCACTATCTGTCAACTGATGCCAGCCCTTGGCAGGTACCACAGCATCCTGGCTACCAGGCTTGACACAGGGGACGGGGACCTTCATGTAGAAGGTGGGATCACGCTTGGTTGCACTGGTGCTGTCAATGGTGGAATAGATCATAGGCGCAGATGGCTCAACAGTGGCTGCCAATGGCTTGTAGGTGGTTTCAAAGACGCAGGGGCAGGAAGTAGCAACTCTTGGGTCAAGAGTGTGGGGCCGGGTGACGACTGGGTACACAGTGGAGGTGTAAGTAACCTCAGTGTTCCTGGTGACCTTTGTGTATGTGACTTTTGTGGCAGGCCTTGAGAGCGGCTTCTGTCTTGGATTGAGGTTACTGTTCCTGGCTTGAGATGCGGGAGGTGGTTGGCTGTCAATGACACCTTGGGAGGCCTGTGTATTGGCATGACTCCCCTCGATTTGGGTTCTGGGTCTGTTCTTGGACCCTCTGGGACGCCCTTGTGGACCGGCTGCCCTGCGGGCTGGTGCAGGAGCGGGTTAGGAATGTGATTAACAGTCCATAAAAATAAAATAAAAAATATATTTTAGATTAAATATGTATTTATTTGGAGCTATTTTTTGTTGTGGGAAGTTGTTTTCTCTTGATATAGCCTTGAATAGTAGCAGAGTTTCTATATTGGTGATTTGAAGTGAATAATATTGTATACTTTCCGGGTTTGGATAATTTTAAAGATTAATAGCTTTTTTTGTCTAAACATGGTTATTGAGATTGAATTTTTCATTTGATTTTAGTTGTGGTGGATCTTCTTGATTTGGGTTGGTGTTTCCTAGTGTGCTTACTGTACATTAAATTTGGATTCCAGTTCCTGCAATTAATATCTGAGTTTACTAGTGGCATTCAAAAGTGATTTTAAATTTGTTTCTTGGATTTGACAATCCTGCAATTTCAAAAAACATAGTAAACTTAATGAAAATGGTTGATGGATTTGAATGCTTCAAATCTGATTCCAGTTAATTCATTTTGTCCATTGGAAATATGCAGCTCAACTTGAACTTTGCAAAGTGTCTATGAGTTCCCGCATTTTTAAAAATTCAAATAAATACTCAAATAATTCAATTTAATTAAAAAAGGCTATCCCACAAAAGTGATTCAAAAATTGGACCAAGGATACGACAATCCTGCATTTTTACGTTCAGGTTCTGAATTTACAGTATCGTGTTTCAGCGCTTACGTACCACTGAGATTGGTGCCTTTGCGGGACTACACCATGAGAACGCCTCTCTTTGGATCAACAGTACTGAGAGCAAATTCAAACAAGTGAATTACCCCCAAAGACTTTGGGTTAGTAAAATTGCCCTCTGCGTCACAGGGACTGCCTCGCATTTTGTTACCAAATGGCTAGCTCAACATCCTGATCAGAAGAAAAACTGGGAAATATTCAAAGCCACATTCCTCAAAAAGTCTCCATGAAGGATTCAGACGTGGTGATTATGACCAAACTCTGAACCTTCAAAATAACAGGAACCATTGAGGAATACATTGCCACATATGAAGGACTACATGACCGTGCGCCCAACACCATCAACTTTGATGAACCTGGACCACACCTGGACTTTTACAATGGCCTTCCTACACATATCAGATGTCAGTTCAACATGACCCGCTGCAAGAACCTTGAGGATGTATTCCTAGAAGGAAAGCACACAGCCCAGAAGTCTGATGATCTACACGCCTCCAAAAAATGCAAGGAAAACCCCGCAGTTAAGAGAGAGCCTCGCCCCAATAAGCAAAACAACCAAGCCAACAGTACCCAGTCTTGAAACGGGAATCACACTGCACAAGCCAACCAGGCTAGCACTGAAGATACCAACGAGGAGGGAAAAGCTCAGGGGAGTGCTTAGGCAAGCCACCCTCCCCCCTCTTTGTCATGCCCTGCCCCAAAGGGCAGGCTCTTTAAATTATCATATTTGATGTTTAATTTTGATTTTAATCTTTCAGTATTTTTAATATTTGGAATTTTGAATTAGAAGTTAATATTTAAGTATTTTAAGTTAATTACCTTGTTTTTCTTTTCAATTTGTGTTTGAATTGACGTGATTGTCATCCACTGTCTTCCCAGCTATTCAAATAGCTTATATTTTTCTACTTTAAGTTAGATTGATTCTACTTTTTTGCTTACCTTTTGAAACTCCTTTTTCACGTCGTTGCCGCTCTCCCCAGCCTATTCTGCCTATCAAACTTGAACTGGTCTTTTGTTTTCTCCTTTTTTGTACCTGATTGTCTCCAACTTCTCCAGTTGCTCCTCCTCTTGGCTGCTTCCTCCTGTTGATCATGCTCCAACTGAAAAGGCCTTCTCTTCTATAAATAAAGAGCTTTTGAAGAGTAGGCTTTAAGCCAAAATTCTAAGTGATTTCTTTCCCTTCAACTTTTACAATTTTAAACTTCAAATTTGTAATTTTTAGAATTTTGTTTTTTTAAATTCATTTTCTTAGTTTAGTTTTTTCCTTAAATCCAAATGGAACTTGCAAAACAACAAGCCTTAGGCTTGTTGTATCCATTTTTTTCTTTGAGGAACTTTCAATAGTTATATGTATCAATTTGCAGATGAAGAATATCCTAATATCAATATTTCTTTAGTTAAAATTTTTTCACTATTGAACACCTTATTATATCTTCTTTGCTTAGGGTTTTTAAACTCTATTACTCCATTTGTGACGTAATATAAGTTTTTAGCAGGTTTCTGTAAGATCATCTTACAGACAGTACCTACGTTCTTATATCTTTTAAATTTGAATCCCAATGCTTTGCATGCTTTAGTTTATAACCTTGCACCATTATGGGCAAGACCTTACACTCTTCACAAGACTTGTACAGAGAACAGGACGTAGACTCAATCACCATGATCTAGGTTCCCTCCAGCGACCCTCTACTGTTTGCCGCCCAATCTGGAAATAAACTCATTACCTATCCTTTCCGTTTTTGCAGATACCAGGGCACAGTGCTATTTGACACTGGAGCTGACCAATTGCTTATTAACAAGAGTTTTAAAGATCTCATAAAGTTACCTACCATTTGAAGTAACATCAAAAGAGTCATTATGGTGAACAATTGCAGCACACCAGTTACCCACGAGACCAGACCTTTCCAGGCCCAAATTAGAGACGTCCAAACAACAATTAGTGGCCCCATCATTGCAATCCCAAAATATGATATCATACTTGAATTAGATTGGATGCAAAAGACAAAGCCTCACATAGACTGGGACAGTGCCACCCTCACTATCCAGCGAGGAGAAGTCCACCATCACGTGTACATGACACATCTTGACACCCTCATGAGGGACCACATATTTGTAAAGATCATGGAAACAGAGAAAGAAACTGACATCAGCAAAATCAATTGGAGCACATGTATATATGAAGTCATCCACTTCAAAAACACAGAAATTCATCACAAACAGAACCCAATTAGAGACCAGCTAGTCAATGAATTTCCCTCCATATTCCAGGAATCACTACCCGGGCTGCCCCCTGATTGGGGTATCCAACATGAGATTGACTTAAAAGGTAGTGTGCCTAAAGCACGACTCATCTACTGCCTCACACCGCAAGAAGACAACACTCTGAAAGCCTACCTTGACAAAGCACTCAAGAAAGGCCTCATCAGACCCTCAAAATCACCCTTTGGTGCCGCTGTCTTCTTTGTGGCAAAGAAAGATGGAGGCCTCCGCCTAGTCATAGACTACAGGGCCCTCAACAAGGTCACAATAAAGAACAGGTATCCTCTGCCCCTAATTGATGACCTTTTTGATGCCCTGGGGGGTCCCAAATCTTCACAAAAATTGATTTGACAGCAGGATATCACCAAATTTGCGTGAAACCTGAAGACATTCCAAAGACCGCATTTTGAACTAAATATGGGTCCTTTGAATGTGTTGTCCTCAATTTTGGCATGACAAACGCTCCTAGTACCTTTGTAACCTTAATGAATGAAGTATTCAAGGAACACATTTGGAAAAGAGCAATCATTTACAGTCCCAACCTGCAACAACCCTGGGAAGACGTCCGCGCAGTCCTCCGCACCCTGCAGGAAAACCAACTAATTGCCAAACTGTCCAAATGCGAGTTCTTCTTGACTGAACTCCCCTTTCTTGGCTATATCATTAGCAAGGATGGTATCAAGACGGATCCAGACAAAATACGTGCTATAACAGAGATGCCAGCCCTAAGGAACAAGAGCAAACTCTGCACTTTCCTTGGAATTGTAGCCTATGTACGCAGGTTCATCCCTGACTGGGGCGCTCTGACAGCCCCCTTGTCAGCCATCACTGGGAAACAACCAAATTTGTCTGGACACCTTTACAAGATCAACATTTCCGCCAGCTGAAAGAGCACATGGTTACCGCCCCCATCTTGCAATACCCAAACCGCGAGGGTATCTATGAGCTAGAAACCGACACCTCTGATTATGCCATAGAAGGAGTCCTCCGTATCCAAACGGCCCAGAAAGACTTCCTACCCATGGCATATGAATCCAGGAAGCTATTGGACAGCAAACAAAGATAACCTATACATGATAAGAAGTTGGTCGCCATCATACACTGCCTCATGAAATGGCAATGTTATCTAGAAAGAGCCCAGACGTTCAAAGTACTCACCAACCACAAGTCATTGATATTCTTTAAAACACAACAACACCTGTCAAGAAGACAAGCTGAATGGATGAGTCTCATACAGAGATACCCCATGCAAATTGAATACAAGCCAGGCAGAGAGATGCTTACTGCAGACGCCCTATCAAGGCTATACAATAAACACATCCTCCACACTGATGGCTATCCCGACTGGCCCATGTTAATCATGGGAAATCTCCAGGAAGGGTTCCCACCTGGCACACCAATAGACATCCAAGAGAAAGTCCTCAAGAACAAACATCTGTTCAAAAACGTATATGGTACCCTCCACCAAATCCTTCCAAATGGTGACACTGTACCCTACGTTCTGTCAACACAAAAGATTGACACAATCCTCTGCTATCACACAGACTTGGGACACACCTGTAGCAGAAACTTGCATGAATATCTCAAGACCCACTACTGGTGGCCCAACATGCTAGATGATATCAGAGAAGTACTGGAACAATGTGAGATATGTGAAAAGTATGCCCAAACCAAAGCTGCACCCAAGTAAGTAGTACCTGTATCTATCACACAACCCTTCAAGGTATGGTTGTTAGATATTGTGGGACCTATGCCTGGTGAAAGCAAAGGCAAGAAGTACATTATCACAGTGTAAAGCCCCATAAAATAAGGGAGTACTTTAGCTAGGTAAGGTACCAAGTTAGAGACTTGGAATCCCGTAAGTGCCGTCAAGATGGGATAGACCGTCATCATCCATCTAAAGACTTTGGCATGTACGTTGAATTGTCCAAAATTCCTGGCAAAGTATGTAAGCACGTAGAAGACAAAGGAATAGATTGCTACGTGCTGGGTGGAGCGGGGCAACACCAGTGTGGGCCAGGAGTACGTCTTGGAGGAGTTGAGCTGCACTGGCTCCTTGTAGAAGTACTCATCGGGCAGTTTGTTGTACAGCCCATGCTGATGAGAGTGTTGGTGGCCCCTAATCCCGAGGCAGGCTGTGAGGACAGCAGAGAAGATTAAGTGGTTCATCTTCTAGTCCTGGGAAAGGGTAGACAAAGCTTAGTGTCTTTAACTTTTTGTTGTGTAAAAGTTTCTTGGGTATTGATTTATGTGATGCTATTGAGGGGTAATTTCACTCAATGATAGCACAAACTACCATCAAGTGATTGAGATTTATTATATACTGTCATCCTTAGTGGGGAATGAATAGTACAAAGCATTGGACAGGGGACCCCAAACACTTGGTGTTGTCTGGAATTCCCTTTTGGGAGTGGGATGGGAGTGGTTTTGCAAGCAATGAATTGTTATCATTGACATGGCATGGGATTGGAGCATCTTCAGGCACAGTAATGCATTTCAATTCAGCTTTTGCAGTTGATGCACTATTTGTAATGCTGGACTGCTTGTCAACCCCCTCCCAATTTGGTAGATTCCAAATTTGGGCAGCAGTTCCCCCTCCATTTGGGTTTGGGGTAATTGCCTTTTTGGGTTTCCCCTTTTGGCAATTTCCCCATTCAGCGGGTGGGGTGAGGGGCTGGCTGGCAGTGGTGGGCGGGCGTGCACGGGCAAGCCGCCAGGCCCGGCGTGCGGCCGGCGGACGGGTTTTATACCCTGTCTGAATTAAAAAATTTATTTTTAATTCCTGTTGTAGAATCTAGGCTTTCCACAGCAGTTTCCCCAATAAGGGGGAACTGCTATCCTTTTTTTTGTTCATTATTCTGCAGTGTGCTCAGAGCAACTTCCTGAACGCCAGTGTTGTCAGGAATATTCCTGACACACAGCCATTGACTATGCAACCAGATGGCCTGTAGCACAAGCCACAAAAGAGCACAAAGGCAATAACGTGAGATGATTCATTGGCAAGGAAATCATAGCTAAGTTTGAAAAACCCAACCTCTTAATCACAGATGGTGGCACTGAACTCAAAGCTATTGACACCAACATCTATCTTGCCAAAAATGGAATAAAACACGTCACAGCCAGCCCATATCACCCACAAGCAAATGTATGCGTAGAACAACTAAATGGCTTTCTAGTGGAAGCCCTCAGTAAGTTATCTGCCAACAATCCAAAAGCCTGGGTTGACATGCTACCAACCGCTCTTATGGTCTGCAGAACACGAGTCAACCGCAATACGGGCAAAAGCCCCTATGAACTTGTCTATGGTCAGAAACCTTCACTTGTCAGTACAACCACGGGACCATGACTGCCACTTCCAAAGAAGATACCAGACAGCAATGACCCAAAAGTACTACAAGCCAGAAAGGACCAAGAGGCAATGGAACAACAAAGGGTTCAGTGAGAAGCAATCCCATTGCAACAAGAAAGGCTCCAAGTCGGAGACAAGATCTGGGTTGTCAATCACAACCAACATAAATTAGACCCAAGGTTACGCGGACCAGGCATCATCATGGAATTGAAGCCCAATAACACCTACCTCATCAAAGGGATTGGCGCTTGAACCAAACTAAAATGTATGCATCATGGTCAACTTTGTTTGTGTAAGGCAAGAGCAGCCCAATAAAATTCAAGACTCCCTGTTTCTAACACCAAAATGGATCAGTACCAAACCTGTATACCAGATACCCTCAAGAAGATTTCCAAGGCTCCGTCTTTCAGCACCCTAGGGGGAGATGTCACAACATCTTCAATTACTCTCTCTTGGGGAATTAACACCCCAAGTAAATCACCAAGCGGCTCACCGAGTGGTTCACCGCCCAGCCAATAAACCAGTGGCACCATTATCAGTTAACCATCTATGGCGGGGATCACTCAATCCAGGTCCTAAATGGAACACAACTTGATTAAGCCTCATGACTCAAGAGGAACATTACTCAGATAAGCCCTGTGACCTCCATGACGTACATGGACAACATATGGCTTATCATGATACTATATATTAGCCTATATTCATATTCAATAAAGTATCATTCTCTTCTTAATCTTTCCCTTTATTTTGTTTATTATACTTCCCAGAAGTATAAACTCGACAATTTTAAATATTAATATTTTTTCTGGCCCGTCCGAAAAACAGAAAGCTGATTGAGGCCTTCTTTTTTATGAAATTTTGGATTCCCCCTACATTGGGGGGGATCCGAAAGAAGTAGACAGAGAAGGGACAACAGGTCAATTATGACATTTGCTGTAATCATCCCTTTTTGGGGCCAACACAGCCCTATGGATGAGGAGGAGTGGAAATAATCTTTTATTTGAGGGGTGGTCTTAACTCAGGTGGCGGATCAGGTTATTGATCCGTTTTTCCTACGGATTTCGGATCCACATTAGCACCATCAGTTCGAATTTGAATTTGGGGGTTCCTGATCAGGATTGGTAGAGTTTTAGCAGTAGGGTCAGTGGGCTCGATTTCGATAGGTTGGATCGGAATTGATGGAACTCGATTTTAGGGCCTTTGGATAGAGCCGCCCGGCCTGGGGGGTTTGCCATCCAACCACCAGTAGGATCTCGGTGGCTTGGATTTGGGGGGCGGGTAGGGATAAAGGGTACATGCGCCTTACCAGCAAATTTCTTGAAAAGTCTTGAGAGGTTGATCTTTGAGTTTTCGGTTGCAAATTAGCTTATTCAAGGTATGGTGTTGCTGTTGAGCTGGTTCGGTTTGTCCATGTAGATGCTGCCTTGGTTAACTTTAACTGTTGGCTTGTATGTTTTAGCTAAAGGTTGGCTTTGCACCGGAATGTATGTTTTTTTAGGTTGGGTGTAAAGTTTTTTTTAAACAATCTGGGTTTGTTTGCTGGGATGATTTTTCATCGGAACAGTTTTTTATTGATCCTCTTCCTTAGTCCCAGTGTTGTTTGTTTCGCCAACAGCCTTTTAATTGTATTCTAAGCAACTATTTTCTATTCTTTCAAACTTCTCTTGTTCAAACTCGTAGTCTCTTCCTTCTTACACGCACTTTATTGGTTCTTATTCTGATAATCAACCTGATACTTCTTTTGTCTAACCTGTTGTCAGTTTATAAACCCTACTTCAAAGTCATGTCTGGAAACCCACATTCTATGCGTTCAACTTCACTGCCCATACCTGATTTGGAAAAGGCAGGCTCTTCAAATGAAGAATCACTTGTATCCCTGCATCCCGAAGATAGTGATAGCTCATCTAATTCCTTGGGCACTCCTAATCGAGTTCCAAGGAAAGATAAAGCTTTCCCACGCCACAGCTCCGACTCTAGGCTAATCAATGATACTCCCCTCCCCACTATTCGCCCCTTTATCGAAGATGGCGGATGTTTGAACCCAAAACCTAAAAGACCTCGGCTTGCTGATGATCCCGATTATAAATCAGGATCTAAGATATTCCCAGTAAATGGTCACGCAATATCCGCATCTCGACCAGATCTCGCCAAGACTCTTAGCGGAGTAGCCGATTCTACAACGTTATTTGATTTCCCTCTCTCCGAGCTGGCTGGGCTGAATGAGCAGATCCGAGCAGTTTCGGAAGCAATTATGCTTCCGCTAAAGTATCCTGGTGTTTGTGGCAAGCTTGGGATCAAGGCATCCAGGGGGTTCCTGTTTCATGGCCCGCCTGGGACAGGCAAGACTTCAGTGGCACGGGCTTTAGCCACTGAATTCTCAGATCCATTAAAGCCCCTGGCTTACTTTCAATTCAGCTCCAGTGACATTCTCAGTAAGAATGTAGGTGACTCAGAGGCCAAGCTGGCGGGTATTTTCGAGGCCGCCAAGCGGTGGCAACCTAGCATCCTCTTCTTTGATGAGATCGACGGGCTCATCCCGTCGCGCATCGATTCTGATCGCCCTTCAGCATCTTTAGTTTCAACTTTTCTCCATCTTATGGATGGCATGGTGAGTTCAGGCGACATCATTGTGATTGGCTCCACAAACCGCCTCGATTCCATTGACCCCGCGATGCGCCGGCCAGGGCGTTTCGACGAAGAGCTCCTCTTCCCCTTGCCCAACTTGCAGGGGCGGGAGTCTATCCTTAGGCTTGCCACTGATAAATGGGAGCAGAAGCTTTCCCCAGTGTTTCTATCCGAGCTTGCACAGGTTACAGGGGGGGTTTTCGGGCGCAGACCTGAAAGCGCTTTGTTCTCGTGCCACCGTCCACGCCCTGAACCGCATTCATCCATCCTTCTTAGAGAACAAGTCTACGGTGGTGGCTGAAATCTGCTTTGCTATCCAGCATGAGCCTGCAGATTTCTATGCAGCGTTGGAAACAATTAGGCCATCAGCTCAGCACTCCCTCCCATTTGTTTCCCGCCCGCTTGCTTCCCCCGCTGCTGATTTACTGATGCCTACTGTTGAAGCAGTACTGGAGTCCCTTACAAAACGAGAGGCTCATCCCCATGGGACGTTGGATATGCCTCAAGTGATTATTCTGCGTGGCAACGATAACATGGCCCTACAACATGTCCTTAGTGCGGTTGTTCATCGACTCGAGTGTTCCAAAGTTGTAGATCTGGATCATTACGCTGCCTGCTGCGTGTCTGATCGCTCTGGTGCTGGCAGCATCCAGTCCCATCTCACATCGCTAAAAGACAACGAGCGAGGCGTTTTTCTGATCCGCAATGCCCACACGTACTTTGATGAGTGTTCCACCAAGGTTGCACTCACAATCAAGACGGCTCTCAACACACCTTGCATCCCCGGCCAGATCTTCTTTCTTGCAACTGCCAAAGCTTTCAAGCAACAATTTCCCGAGCTAGGTCCACAGCTTAGGCAGACCTTTGTCAACGTAGACAAGGTTGCTCCCAAGGGCTTGGATGGCTTTTGCAAAACCTTCCTCGAAGCGAGCTTGGCAAAGTCCAGCGCATCGTCGGTCCTCAACCCTAAGATTCTTAGGAGTGGATCAGTCTACTGCTCTTCCAAGCCTCAAAGCTCACCAACCTTCAAGTTATCTGAACTCGACCCAGAGGGGCTCTCACAGGCCAAAAGTATCCTGTCGCGGATGCTTAAAGACAAGCCTCCCTCGGGTGTATTCGAAGCCGCTTCAAAGCTAAGCTTCGAAGGCTTGCACAAATTTGTTGACTTTGTTAACCACTATGGCCCCAAAACAAATGGGAAATAGTTAATAAACTACTCTTTTATTTAGCCAGCACTTTGACATTCCTTTTAATTACTTTAAAGCTGCCTACATACCTCCCAGATCAGCTTCACTAGCATAACTTCGTGGTCTGAGCCAGAAACAAGCTTTGCGTGGATTTGTTTTGCCAATCTAAATTCATCCGATAAGCCTTGCATTTGGGAAAGAATAGGTTGTCGTAGATCACCAAGTTCAGTGTGCATGCTGAGCTCAAAGACACTCTACATTCGACAGGAATGGCAGTTAGCTTACAATTTTACATGCAAGCAGTAATTTTCTGAGTGATCGCCCATCATTGCTAATGGCTTCAAAAGTAGACTCTCGCAACAGGGAATCAACCCACCCAAAGCCTGCCAAATACGATAGCCTGGCCTAGTGGTAGGTGTTCAACTTTGACCAAAGGCAAATGATGTTAACCGCAAGTTCCAAGCATCTCCAACTCTACTTATACTGCCACTAGATTTCCAAACCGGCTCAACCAGCCTTTAGAAGTGTATGATATGTTCTTAGTAAACTATTGCCTCCCCAAAAGACTGCATAAGGTCTCTGTAGAGAAAGGAAATCAAAGGCCAGATTAACATAACCAACATATGATAATTATATTTACAAGATGTTTACCCACTCAAGGGTGGGTATACAGCTAGATCTAAGGCATTGATCCATATTTATTCTATAAAGGCTATAAGCTGGGGATGCTTAGTCCCATGTGATTTAAAAATATCTGAAGCATTAAGCAGACTGGAATTTAAAAATAGCCTCAACATTGTAAATTAGCCAGGATAACCTATATTCCAGATATGAAGTTAAAATTCTTTAGGGGCTCTACATACACTCAGCACTGTATAGACATGATTGGGGATAATCTATATTCATCATAAGGTTTTTAAATTTATTTAGATATATTAAACTTCAACTTGAGCTCCTGAACATCAACTTTCTCAAGTATGCTGATTTAAAGCTTTTAGATTGCAGCTTAGTGTAGATTTGGCTGGCTGTTTGATTTAGTCTATTTGGCCTCTCTCACACCCATCCAAACCCTTAATTCTGCTGCTCAGCATCTAGAGCAACTAAGGCCGTCAAATCTAGTATTGCTACAATCAAAGCCACTCAGGAAATTTGCCTGGGTGCTCAGCAGGTATAGAAGCATTCCTCAGCCCCTTCTAAGTTTCCTGCCAATTTTATGCTGCCTTCATCACAAGTTGGTTGAATGACCGGTGGATGGGATCTTAACCCAAGTGGATTGAAGAAACCCTGTGGTGATCTACATGTTTGGTGGTTTGCAGGCAGGGCTAATGTTGGCCAAGCAGAGGTTTGGTTGTTCATTGAAGGTGAGCCTAGTAGGTAACATAGGACTACTAGGGTAAGTAAGGCCTGGCTGGTAGGTAACAAAGGTCTACCAGAGGCAGATGTTGCCTCCACCCAGCAGAAGATATTGGCTGCTTTGGGCTATAGTGCTTCACCCCGCGGGAAACTGTGGCTGCGGAAGGGTGCAGACTGAAATAGCAAGCAGGGAACTTTGTCTGTCTGGGGAGGAGTAGGTTTTGGACCCCTGGCGGGTAACACAGGCTGCCAGGGAGAGAAAGAGCTCTGAGGGCTCTACGTACCCTAATACACTTACAGGAGGTCTGTGAGCAAGCACCCTACCTAATGGACTGGTAGAGTGTCCTTGTTTATGCCCCTATGGGAGCTTTGGGGGAACCCAAAGTGAGCATTGGAGGGTATAGATTTGCTCAGAGGTGTCACCAAGGCAGCTTGCTTGGGGAAGCAAGCTACAGAACTTGGTGTTATCAGGCCTCTTGGAAGTAGAGCTGATTACTCTGCAACTGAAAGCTCAGACTTAATCACCTGGGTGAGTAAAGACAACACATAGACATTGATCTATGGTTGAATGGCCTAAGTGGATTGCCACTTGTGAGGACCCAGTCAAACACCAGTTCAATGTAGAATCGTGCCTGGGTCTACAAGTTCTGGTAATGGGGGCTGAGATAAAGAACCAAGGTGGTTCACGGAATTGACAGAGAAAACTAGGAAGAGGGACTGTTTGGTTACAGTGAAGGCTAGTTGAGTGACTGTTAATTCATATTGAATGGAATGAACCAATATGGTTCAGTGTGTAGAAGGAACAAAGAAGGTTCCTAGTGAGAGTTTGTTGTGGAACTGGTTGAGGGTAAGTTGAGGGATAAGAAGATTATGATGCAGGACTAGCTGATCATAGTGCAGGAGTAGCCAGAGGACTGATGAAGTTAATGAACTGATTTCTGGTTAAGCTGAAGAGCTCAAATATGAGCTGGCTGAAAGATCCAAAGATGACGGTGAAGAACTGGTGGTCCGGAGAAATGAGCCAAGATTTTGCCAAATTGATTTGCCAAAGTGGGAAGATGTGAAATACTTTGCCTTGGTTTAGTATTAAAATCAAGAAGGAATGTGTATAGAAGTGTGTTTAAGATGTTTATTTATTAAGTTCCTAGGATAGAAAAAGGTATGCTGCTATGAGAGCGGGATACAAAGCTGTTTTGATGAGACATTTTCCTTGGATTTTACTATATTTGTAAATATATGGGGAAAACGTTGAAGAGGTCCAGAAAGAACAATTTAAATAGTATTCTACTATTTAAATTAGTTTAGGTTGAATTCAGGAAGAAATGGTGCCGGAATAATGGACCAGTTAACGCTTTGGTGTGCAAAGAGTTGTCAATTTGAGCGGTTTGAGCTGTGGAAATGATTTTCATAGTTGGATCCTGGTGGAACTTCAGAAATGGTCTATTTCCGCGCTCTGCATTCATTGTTTGAGTTCTGGCATGTTTCCGGATGAAAATGATTGGTTGGAAGCCAAAAGCTTAAAGAAAAAGTGAGCGGCAATGGTTTAAGCTTATGAAGAAAGCCATTTTGAAGGCGGAACCGTTAGGAAAAGGACACTATAAGAAGGTGGCTGGCTGGAAAGTTACGGGGTCTTTTGACGGTCTTTTTGATGTCTTTTCAAAGTCTTTTGGAAGACTTTTGGAGGTCTTTCCCAGGTCTTTTGAGTTTCTGCCAAGAGGTTTTGAAAGCCTTTTGATCACCAGCAGGAGCTTGGTTAGAGCTGAAGCCCAAGATAACGGAGCAGGAGTCCAAGAATAAGGAGCTGAATCCTAAGCGTGGCGCAGAAGTCTGATTCCAAGGAGCCGGAGTCCAGGTTTGAGGTGCTGGAGTCCAAGTTTAAGGAGCAGACGTCCAAGACTAAGGTGAAGAAGTCCAAGACCAAGTACAAGGAGTCCAAGATATTGTTGGAGGACTCCAAGTATTGGCAAATCCATATTGTTTCCTTGACCCCCTGGGCCATATACCAGAAGTTTTCTAAGGGGATCTTCCTTCTGAGAGTGAATAAAAGCCCATTTTGACCCCTATACATACTTCTGAGATACATTTTCCCTTACTAGAGAATGACAACCTCTTCCAGCCGGTCCCTGGCTACAATC
This sequence comes from Entomophthora muscae, assembly GCA_014839935.2. NCBI lineage: Eukaryota > Fungi > Entomophthoromycota > Entomophthoromycetes > Entomophthorales > Entomophthoraceae > Entomophthora > Entomophthora muscae. The sequence goes on along the minus strand of QTSX02002912.1, from coordinate 64,517 downwards.
CAGGACACACTTGGGGACTGCTGGACAGGAACGCCACAAATCTGACCAGCTGGGACATCCAATCAAGTCAAATTTCCCTAATAACTTCAACCTGTCAACCAGCCCTTAAACAAATATTCATATGTTATATCCAAATCACACCCTATAAGTTGCTTAAGCTCACTCTATCTGATCCAAGTCAATCTCTATGTTACCAACACTCTACATTAATCTTCAAAACTTCTTGAGATAACAAAACCTACTCAGCCTAAGATAAAATGAAAATGAATTCTAATATATTCTAGATATGTTTCCTTTGTCAATGTTAAACGAGTTAATACACCACTACATTGTACCAGTAAAAGATACATGAATTATGAAGGGCCAATGAAGTAGGAATGATAAGACAAAATATCAGCAATTAGAATCAATCACAAAGCTTAGGGTTTAGGCTGGTACTCTCCAGCCAAAGAATAAAGAAATACATCCATACCATTGTGAAACAGCAGGCTCGTCCTACCAGCAAGGTTCTGAGCAAGCAGGTTTGTGACCTGCAATATGATTAACCAGCCACTCAAAGCCAGACTAGGAAGTCAACTTGAATTGCCAAATCCAACAACATGAACAAATGATGATCCCTTATGATGAATACTGTCAGGATTGACAATTTGTTACCCCTCAAAACCTGGGCCCAAGGTCAAGATTCAAACCCTGAACCCAAATTCCTGCAGACTGCTGGCCCCATGGACCAAGAGCCCGCCCGCCCACGTTTTTCTGAGATCAAGCCCCTGCGAGCTGAAGGCCCTGCTAAGTCCTGAAGTCATAATACCAGTACAGGTTCAATTACAATAGTTCCTGAGGAGGATTTTCTTGAATTGCCTAATGGAGGCAGAGAAGGTGGCCCCATGAACTTCATGAGCTTGAAGCCCTCTCAAGTAACCAATCACACTCAACTGCCAAGGAGAAACCTGGGCTTTGGGCTCGACCCCGTGACCACAGCCAAAAATCAAGGAAATCAAGTGACCAATTTAGACGTTCTGACCAATGAGAGAACATCCATCTGAGGTGCTATTTTGCTGCTCTTACACCTGGGCCTCCTGGCTACCCACCCACATTTTTCCCAATATTTTGATGAAATCCTTATGGGAAATACTAAGTTTGGAGGCGGGATGCTATATATGCCTATAGATTCTGTGCTCAAACTTTATCACCATTTTTGAATAAAGGTTATGTTATTTTGGCTCACACAGCTATTGCCTTATTTTGTATTTGCTATCTACCAATTCAGTTTGAGATCTCCTGGCCCTTCTGCCCCACTGCCTGCAGTCTTCTGTCCTCCTGGTGTACCCTTTGGACCTGTCTATTTTACTGACTACCCTCTGAAATCTGAATACAAGAAATACACCCTGGAAAAGATACTTGAACTTGATCCTTTGGCCCGCATACAATCTGCAGTTAGATACAACCGACAAGGCCCGTGGATATTTTCAACACCCAAATTGTTCAGAGGGAAATTCAACTATCTCCCTGCTTACAACCTGCCCATGGAACCGCCTGTGACCCCAAAACCTATGCCTGCTTTCTCACCCAACCTCCCAACTGACCATTATGGCAAGCTGTTTGGGATTATGTACATCACTCTCACAGGGGTGATTGACACTATAATCCTGGCCGCTGGCCTGTGGTCCTGGGTGGAAAAGTCCGCCTCCTACCTTTTTAATTTAGCTCCCCTCTTGTGGTGGGCATTGCCCGCAAAAAACCTGGCCCGGGTCACCCCTGGAAACAATGGTCCGGCTGCCCAAGACTGGATCCCTGACACTGTCAGGGATCCAACCTGTGGGGGTTCCTGAGAACTTGCGGGCAGACGGCCTGCGGGCCCAGCAGGGAGAGCCCACCACAAGATTGGGGATAACTTTACAATATAAGATAACAATTTTCCAAGGATTGCCCAAGGTCCGCTTGTAGGCACCATGGAATCAATCAATCCAGTGAGGGTGATATACATCACCCCAAATATATGGATGGAAGTGGATTCATCAGTGGTAACAGATTCTTGCGGGCGGTTAGGCCGCGGGGTGTGGGGCGGCGTCATTGGAACCAAATATGCGGGAAGCAAATTATATTTGTCACGGAATAACAAAGGGGGCCAGATAATTTTGGTGCCTTCTCTGTATAGGACTTCTGTCTCTCTAGTTCTAGCTTCAGGGTTATGGATTAGGATTTTCTCTAGATTAAACTCCAAATACGTTGGGTTAGGTGAGTACTTGGTGAAATTTACTGGGCCAAAGGGGGCTCCTGGTGGACGGTAAAGGTCGGGCGGTTGGTCCGCGGTTTCTTGGGTTGGGTGAGGGTGGGGTGCAAGACCTCAAGATGTAGGCTGTAAATGAAGTAGAACTAATAACAAGTATGGTATGATCTGGTTGAATCAAAGGTTCATGTCACTTTATTGCAAGAATGGCAATGGGCATCTTCCTGGCGGTCCAGGGTATAAGTATGCCCCTCTGTCATGGCAAAACTTTCACAAATTTCCTTGGCCCAGGTTTTTCTGTTCACCAGGTCTTCCCAGTCTTTGGTGGCATCAATTGTGGGAGTTAATCCATTGGCTGGCTTGAACTGAGAATGCTCAACTTTCCTAGTCAGGTTATGGGATTGGTTGTCTCCGGGTGGCCTGCGTTCTATGGGAAGGTTCTCAGTTTTCCCTTCCGTGTGGGCCCAAGTTATCCCGGGATCTGTGGCTGGACCTGCCTGCTGATTGGTCAAGTTGCCAGGAGTCTTTGGCGTGAGAGGCATTGCTGTAGGTGAATTTGATTTGCCAAGCTTCAAAGGATTCTCCGAAGTCAAATCCTGCTCTGGTTCAAGCCCAAAAAAACTGCAGCTGGCCCTGCGGGCTGGCGGCCCGCGGGGAGCCAGGGTTCAAGTCTCGTAGTTGAGGCCTTTCAATGAGCATGGTTGATAACAGTTTGTCACTTGTGACAGACAGATACCTCGTTTTGGCGCTTGACTCATTACCAGGATCAAGCCACCCCCTTCACCATCCAACTGTGTGATCAACACAATCATGTTCCTGTTATCCTTGATTCACAATGGCTATATAATCACCATCTCTCAATAAAGATTATTATCTAGTTTCTAAATATTTCCCCCTTTGTAACTTTGCTAAAACAGCACAGTTACAACACCATAACCCCATGAAGCTTTTGGAAATCCAGACGGTTTATAAAACCTATAGCTCATATACATAATCTTATATGAAGAATCAGCAAAAACTTATTCAATGGTTTCCTTATTTTCAGCCATTGTCTGCTCTAAGAGCTATGAAAATGAGGGTCATGAATCTATGATGCTAAAGTCTGGAATCTAACTAGGTTGTGATCAACTATTATAAGAGATGAGCTGTAGTTATGCTTATCCAAAGAAAGTAGTTAGTGTTAAGCCTTCAAATATGAGGAGCTTACAACTCTATCCCTTATATTGAGAGTTTTAATTAGAAAGCTGATGACCTACAGTTTATAATGATATAAACAGTGAATTCATAGTTTCCCCCTAACTCCTAGCCTAATGTCAGGACCATCATTTATGATGATCCCAACACACATCTTTCTGAAAAGTCTGAGTCTGAGGTTTTTTTGGTCCTGGCCTTCTTGATTCAGAAACCAGCAATTTTGTTGAATATCTTGGTTTTGATGGGAGTGAAGAAATCAATCATTCAACATTCAATTTTACTAAGGTTGGTTCAATTAATTTCAGCCCAAAATTTGAACCCAGAACCTTTATAATGCCCTTAAAATGTCTTAATATTGATTTAGAGAATTATTAAAGAGTTAAGACTGAGAGTAAAGATGTTGAAAATGATAATTCCAGTCAATAAGATGGCCTGAAATGCTTGGATGACGTTGACAAACCACTGGGTGAAGTTACAGGCTCTGTAAAGCTTCAAACATCAGTATTAGATACTGTTAATCCTCCTGAAACAACTTATGATAACATACAAACAAATTTAAATATTTACCAGGTCAATTGAACATGTTTGAGTAAGTTGAAGCCTGAGAGACTTACAATAGTTGTTTTAATTGTTTTAAACTATGATTTGAAACTGTTTCATGAAAATCTCTGCTATGTATCAGTTCTAACTTCATTTTTAAATTTCCTAAACATTTTCTATATAAGCTTCTGAGCATTGCTTATTGCAATTGCTCAATCAATAAAGACTTTAAACCTCAAATTTAGTTTATTGTTTGTAAGACTTCTAGAATCACCATGAAACCACCTAATCTTTCTAATTTCAGATAATTCAGGTTCAAATGGTTACTTCTACTCCTTATTTGTCAATTCATACACTCCTCTGTTCAGATGAAAAATAGACCCAGTTCAGGAACCAGAGCCAAGTACTGTGATAATGAAAAATGGGCTCCTGTGATTCCAGACAAGTGATATACTGCTTCTCTATTTTCTTCCCATCTCCCTGTCCAGGAAAAGCCCCAACCTGCTCCTGTCAATACCAAACCTTCCAATCTTTTCTATCCTTTTGCCTCTGTCTTCTTGCTTGCCTACCTGGGAGTGTATGTCTTTTTAGGCTGCTTCAATCCTCTCCTAGGCTGATATCAAATTATTGGCAAATTATTCTACTTGGGCATGGCATCTTTGCCTATTGGGTCTATTATAACAGGTTTAAATCCTTCTGCTTTAATCCATCAGGCAGGGAAACTATTTCCTGCAGGGTGGGTTTCAGACATCCAAGTATTCTTTGGTCCTGACCTAAATTTACCACCCTATCTTAACAACTTTTTATAACTAACAATAAAACTAGAGATCAGATAGTTTATTTCTAAAAACTATAGTTTAAAACTCCAAGTTCAGCTACTGTTACAAACCTACTGCTACAAGCTTTATCAATATCCCATTAAATCAGCTGTGTCATGAATGAAATTTCAATGCTTGTATTGAAAACCCAAGAGTCAAACCCCAACCCTCAGGAAGCACCTTGTACCAACCAGGACAGAGAAGAACCCGCCAGACTGCCAGACTGCCAGCGGCCAAGACTGAAAGTTCAATACCAACTTTGAAAACCCCGGAATTAAACCCCAACTATCCAAAGGCAAATTGAGTCACCTAGGATAGACAGGGACCAGACAACTTGTTGAGTCATGAAATTGAGTTGTTGAATTACTCTGCAACCCACCAGCTTCTTAAGGGTGATTCACAAATGGTCACCAGATTGCTGCCAACCTAGTGTCACCCAAGACCCAGACTTATGCAGAGGTTATAGCTTGCCTAAAGGAGATTTAGACAAGGCCTACTGCTAGCCCTGCCAATTATCACCAGCTGCCACCAGTCTCAAGTCCAGAATGAGTAATACAATTGGCCGGCTCAGGTGATATGGTGAATAGCAGCAGCAGAACAAAGCATCACCACTTCTGTTCACCAGAGCAAGCACAACCAGGATCTGCTGCCCTCAAAACCCTAGGCCAAGATCCATGCCCTTACAGAAAATTGTTCACAGGCCTGAAGTTCACAAAAAGCAAAGAAGCAAAATCACATGGTATAAAACCCCCCAGCAGCATGGGGATGACCATATCATTATTTTCAATAATAAAGTTTATGAACCTTTGGCTCAAGCAAATCCTATCTTATTTAGTTTTAGTGCTCTTTCATCTCAACTATGTTCAAGTAGATAACCAGGTGACTTCCCCCTCTAGTGACCAACCTGCTGACCCACCTCTAGCATTATACTGTCCCCCTGGAGCCCCTTTCAGACCTGTGTATTTTACCAAATACCCACCAAACCCTGTCCACTCTGAGTTCAAATTGAAGAACATACTCATTGACAACCCCTTGGCAAGAACTAGAGAGACCAAAACTATAGAATACAAAGGAAATTAGTATGTGAGGCTGCCAAGATTGTTCAAAGACAAGTACAATTAATTGCCTGTCTACTTTGTCCCCATGGCTCTGCCATTAACCCCACAACCCAACCACCCAATGGAACCTACCACCACTACCAAGACTACATCCACCCAGCTGTTTAGAGTACTCTATATTACTTTGACAGGATTGGTGAACTCTATGGTGCAGACTCCGGGCCCTGGTCTTTACTTGGGCAATTCTTATCCTAAATTATAAAGATAGCACCCATTCTATGATGTGCATTACCCACTGGCTTGGCAGTGCCCCGTCCTAAGTCAACTAATGCCTCTTTCTATGCCTAGATTCCTGACAAGTTGATTCAGAAACCTTCAGAGGTAACCACCCTCAACAGGGTCTAGCAACTTCATATATTTATAGTGAAATTAAGTTCAACTAGGGTGCTACTTCTTTCCCTCAATTTACAGGATCCTGCTCTGTTTAATGCTTGCAACTAAAAGGTTATACCCTGACTTTGTTTCTGTTTAACTCAGTTCCAGGCCATTAATCCACATACCCTTTCTATTTTTAGATGCTTATTTTTTCCTGAAAACTATTCCCATTCTTTTAATTATAATAAATTCATTAACAGCTGTTAATTCAGACCATATGAGTCATTATTTTAGGGATTAGGTCATTTTGTAATGCACATGCTGCTCAAGTTGCACCATAACAGTTTGATTTTGAAAAAGTAACTAATTACACATTTTATACTTAAAACATTAATAACTCAATGAAAAATTAATATTTTTTCACACTGTAAACTATCAAAATAAAGCTAAGGATCCCATCTTTCTATTGATGTAAAAGTTATAATATGTATACTATACTCAATATTAAAGCAAAATTAATTTAAAAAATTATAATCCAGATTTTATTATATAATTCTATCTAATGATATAAAGTAGATCAGTTCAAAGCTAATAAATACTTTTTTAATATAAAAAATATCTTTTTTATTTGAAAAAATTAAAGATAAGATTAAGAGCTTTATTTTTGCATTTTATTTTATTTAAAAAGCTCAATTATTTAGGATTTAAGGCAGTTTGAAGTTGGGATGTTTTTATCACTGGTTAGATTAATTTTAAGGTTCAAGTGAGCTTTGAACCTCAAATTAAGCATTCTTTAAATGGAATTCTATAATATTTTATCATTTTGAAAATATGTGGAAGAGTTACAGTTAGCTGAATACATCATTTTAATTGATTCACATTGATTACAAAGAGGATATGATGTAACAATAATGCTTAGCTGCTTCACATATATCACTTGTGAATGAAAACTGGGTATTTAATTAATTCTGCAAACATAAATTCAAGTTCAAACTATAGTAAAAGCTATCACACCATTTCTTTCAGAATGGTGCCATTTAGCTTAGTATATAAGAGCTAAAGAACCACAAAGCTTCTAATCCAAAAGACTCCATTCAAAGGCCACATTCTGATCAGAACTACTCCATCATTAAGTCATATTTAAGAGATCTGAACTAATTAAAGATTAAAAATATCACCATGTTCTCAGTTAAATTTACTTCTGCCATGCTATCCTTTTTTTCCTTGGGAGCTTCAACAAAAAGAGAAAGAATTGCAATGTTAAAAAAGGCATTCCTCTTTATTGCTGGTGATGATCTTGATAATTTCATCAAGCACTTCCTTACTCAAACTGAATTTGGGAAAGCTCAGTTCCTGCCAACTATTCAAAATCAAAAAAGCAATGAGTTCATTGAAAACTTAAAGGATCTCATGAAATCTTCTCCCCAAAAGCATCTTCCAGCCTTGCAATATCTGGTTACTTCCAGCTACTCTTTAAAAGAGCTTAATGATATGGGGTTTAATATAACCAAAAGCGAGTTTGAATACTCAAGAAAAATAAATAAAAATAAAAATGTAAGCTTAAACAAAAAAAGCCAAAAAATAAGAACTATTCATTAAAAAAAGAAATAATTAAAAAAATAATTAAAAAAATAATTAAAAAATTGCTGGAAAATTCTTTTGAAATAAGCCAGTTTACAAAAAAAGTGCCTGAAATTTTTTATAAAGATATTGAAAAAGAAATGATTGAATACTCAACTGCAATAAAGTAATCTCTCTTAAAAACAAAAAAATATATGAAAATATGAAAATAAAAAATAAAATTTCAGTTTTAATTTCTACTTACTATAAATTAATCCCTAAAAATATAATAAAGAGTAAAAAACAAACTGATACTGTAAATTCAGAACCTGAACATAAAAATGTGGGATTGTCAAATCCTTGGTCCAAATTTCAAATCACTTTTGCGGGATAGCCTTTTTTAATTAAATTGATTTTTTTGAGTATTTATTTGAATTTTTAAAAATGCGGGAACTCATAGACACTTTGCAAAGTTCAAGTTGAGCTGCATATTTCCAATGGACAAAATGAATTAACTGGAATCAGATTTGAAGCATTCAAATCCATCAACCATTTTCATTAAGTTTACTATGTTTTTTGAAATTGCGGGATTGTCAAATCCAAGAACCAAATTTCAAATTGCTTTTGAATGCCACTAGTAAACTCAAATAATAATTGCAGGAACAGGAATCCAAATTGAATGTACAGTAAGTAACTAGGACAAATCAACCCAAATCAAGAAGCTCCACTCTGGATAAAATCAAATGAAAAATCTAATCTAAACACCCATGTTTAGACATGAAATTAAGTGAAATGAAAAATTATCTAAACTGGAAATGATGCAATATTCTGCACTTTAAATCACTAATTTAGCAACCACAAAACCATATAAAGATATATGAGCTACCCTCCTGATGACACATATTTTTTTTAAAAATTTCAAGGAAGAAAGGAGGGGGGAAAGATAAGCCATTGGTTTACTACACTATGTATTCATGTATTGCTATTAAGGATACTTGATTACAGTAGATTTTAAAAAACACTAATAATAAAATAGAATTATATATTACAATCTATCCTATCATGTTGTCTTTTCCTTGATGTGTTAATAGTTCATTTGCTGTTGATAATGTGCTTGAAATTAAATGGATAGCTTGATTTCCTATTGCCAAAGCAACTGGAGGTGAAGCTGTCCAATTAATTGCAAGCAAATTATCAACATACCAAAGGAAAGACAATGTGATAAGATAGATTGTAATATATAATTCTACTTTATTATTAGCGTCTTCTGAAATCTACTGTAATCAAGCATCTAAATTTTAGCTGTCCTAAAATGGAATAGGGTGATTTTTGAGAATGCCTATAATTCCTAAAAGAATTAGCACAAATCCACTCTATATCCTTTAGCATCCTTTTTGAGACACCAATAAATTATATTTATTTCAAATTCCTTGCAATTATGATTTGAAACTTGGTTCTTGGATTTGACAATCCCGCAATTTCAGATTTGTTAATTTTTACATGATGTCCATGATTCAATTGAAATACAGGAAATCTCAAATTTTACATAAGTGTCAGGAACCCATCTGCTTGGAAACATACCACCCAAAAGGTGTATGGTTGTGGATGGGTTCAACCTGGTGAGTAGAGAACCAATTGGAAGGGAGACCATCCCCATATGGAAAATTCCCCAAATAAACAATATCAACCCAAAAGAGGGTTAAATCTTCCCAGCAGAAAGTAAGCTCCAAGATAACCCAGGAGGAAAACCGAAGCCATGGGGTGAAATAAAGAAGGACTGGGCGGACTGGACCCCATGACCTTTGGTTCCTCTTTGATGGGGGGATTTGATGACAGTGGGGTGGCGGTGTACCATACCCCTGGTACCACTCGGCGCTACAACTTGTCCAAGTAATTGGGAGGAGGCAAACCAGAATCTTCTCTGGTTTCAAAAGAAAGGCTTGCAGTAAGGGACTGAACAAGGAGCAACCAAACCAACCATTTATACCCAAATGGTCCCCATTGGGATGACTTGGGTAGCATCATGGTGTTTGATTTCAGGATTTGAGAGCAGGCAAAAGAAAAATCAATTAGGTTGGTAAATTGACTTTATTAACTGAACAATCAAACACACTGACCAATGGAGCCTTTATATAGACTGTCAAGTGCTGTTTGAAATGGAGCTTTAAAGGGGAATTTTTTTTTTTGGGGGGAACTTGGCAGGGGGAGCTTTGAATTTAAATTTAAGAAAAAGATTATCCAAAAATCTAACTGGCCCCTGCTGAGGCTTCTCCAAACAGCTGGGTGTCATTTACCCCAGCTGTTGGAGAAGCAACAGCTTGGGGCCGCTCCTGGTGTGCCAAAGCAACACCAGAAGAGGATAAATCATGTTTAAATTGGTTCAAATACAGTGCGGAGCCCAACATACTCTTAACGTTAATCCCATTTGAAATGAAGTTGAATTTGCATTCTCCTGGTCCCTTTGCATCATCTGATTGGCTGCGGCTAGTCTTTTTGAGCAATTTTGAAGGTAAGATTGAATCCAAATTACTAACATCGTTTAGAAGATTAGACGACGACCGTGAGGACCCAGGTTTGATCCCCGTGGTGGCCAAGAAGATGGGATCCAAGCCTGATCCAAGGCATCTCAAAGGTAACTTAGAACTGATATTACATACTAATAAATCATTTTTAGGACCTGGGGAAAGACCCAAATTGAGGGAAGGATTTTTAGATACTGGAAATCCCAGAATTTCCTTGTTGTTGTCAGGAGAAATGGAAAATGCATTCCTGACACTACCCTCACCTAGGGAAGGCTCTCCCTGGGCGTGGAATCTGCTCAGGACCTGTTCACAATTGGCAAGATTCTCCACAGGTTCCCAGGAATTTGACTCATCTCCATAGTTCAGCCATTTGACCAAGTATTGTGCCTTATCCTTGACTAGGCAATGTGCAATGATGTCCTCCACCTCCCATTCAAAGGTGTTTGATACAATCTGAGGATTTGGATTCCTCCTGGACAAGACTTCCGGATCACCCTCAAAAGGAGTAAGTAAATCCACATGGAATACATCATGCACACTGGAACCAGCTAGGAGCTCAAGTTGATAGTTCAAGCTGGAGAGGCGTTCCAGGACTCTGAGGGGACCAATCATCTTGGGACCCAGTTTCTTGCTTGGAATCTTCAACTTCAGGTTACGGGCATTGAGGTAGACGTATGACCCAACATGATATTCCTTTGCTGGTGAACGGCAACAATCAGCATATTTCTTGTACTTGGACCTGGCCTTGGTAAGGAACTCAGTGAGATTGGAGTGTACTTCCTTCATCTGGTTGGCTATTTCATCAGCTTGAGGAAGGGCTGATTCCTTGAGATCAGAGGGGAAAGACTCAAAGTCAAACCCAAAGAGGCAAAGAAGGGAGACATACCAATTGAGCTATGGTATGCCGTGTTATAACATAACTGGGCTAGATGGCAATAGTGGACCCAATTGTCTTGTCGTGAGTTTACGTAATGTCACAGGTATCCCTCCAATACTTGATTAACACACTCGGTTTGACCATCTGTTTGGGGGTGAAACAAAGTTGATAGGTTCACCGTCACTCCCATCTGGTCCATTAGAGCCTTCCAGAACCAGGAGGTGAATTGGACACCTTGATCGGAAACAATGTCCTTAGGAAGCCCATGATCACTGACCACCTTGCGGAAGAACATGCTGGCTACTTCCTTTGAGGTACATGAAGCAAAGGGAATGAAGATGGCATATTTTGTCATGCGGTCTACTACAACCATGATGCTGGTGTTCCCTTTTCTCATAGGTAAATCCACTATGAAGTCCATTGATATGGAAGACCGTGGTTGAGAAGGTATGGGTAATGGGCGGAGGAATCCCTGGGGCTTAGTGTTGGAGGGTTTGTTTCTCCCACAACTGAGACAGTTGGAGATGCAAGTCTTGATGTCTTTCTTCATTCCAGGCCACCAGTATTGATGCCCAAGACGCTTCAAGGTTTTGAGCAACCCACCATGTCTGGACAAGGGCCCCTCATGCATGTGTAGAATTGCCTTGGTTTGGAGTCCCCCTTTGGGGACCACCAAGGCACCTTTGGCATATGTTATACCCTGGTTGTTGATTGTGTTGGTCTTTGGAAAGCTTCTTAGCATTCCCTCAAGCTCTGTTTGAAAATCTGAGTGCATCTGTGCTTCCATGATCTCCTGGTCCAAAGAAGTATGTGCCAAAATCTTAATAATGCTGGAAAGGAATTGGGAAGCCGTCAGCTCTGATTGATTATTGTGGTCATGATTTTGGGTATTGTTGTCCTTCAAGTCTTTGCGTCGGCTAATAGCATCTGGAACCACGTTCATTTTGCCCGGAGTGTATTCAATTGTGAAGTCAAAAGCCAGGAGGTCAATTGCCCATCTGGCAAGGCAAGGTGCTATCTTCCTTTTTTCTGTAAAGTAGAGAAGGCTCTTATGATCTGTCCTGATGATGGTAGGAAACTTGCTTCCCTCAAGGTAACAACACCAGTGTTTAAGAGAGTTTACTATTGCGTACAACTCCTTCTCATACACATGATAGTTTTTCTCCCAATCCAAGAGCTTATAGGAGTAGAAAGCCACAGGGTGGCTTTCACCATCCTCCCCAAGATGGATCAGTACCACCCCCAAGGCATAGTCTGATGTGTCTGTCTCCAAAAAAATTGGCGTTCCGGGTCGGGGCGTAGGAGTACTGGGGCAGAGGTGAAAGACTGTTTCAAGCAATCAAAGGATTCCTGAGAAGACTTGGACCAAACAAACGGCACCTTGCTAGAGGTAAGAGCAGTGAGAGGTAAGGCAGTGGCTGAGAAATCCTTGATGAATTTCCTACAGAAGTTGGCTAGACCAAGGAAACCTCTGAGCTTAGTGCAAGACGTGGGGACAGGCCAGTTCAGAACAGCTTCCATCTTGGAAGGGGCAATTGCAAAGCCTCCTGGTTTGATGAAGTACCCCAAGAACTTGACTTCCGTTGCAAAGAATTCACACTTAGATAGTTTGCAAAAAAGGTTGACCCTGGTAAGAGCATCCATCACTTCCTTCAAGTGTTCAACATGAGTTTCCTTATCAGGCAAGTAAATGAGGATGTTGTTAAGATATACCACCACACTAGTATCTAGAAATGGAAATAGCACCTCATTCATGAGTCCTTGGAAGGCTGCCGGGGCATTGCTGAGACCAAAGGGCATGACAGGTTTTCATACAGGCCAAAGGGTGTTCTAATGGTGGTTTTCCACTCATCCCCCTTGGAAATACGGATCTGGTTATAGGCGTTTTGCAAGTCTAGTTTGGAGAAGATTTGCGCCCCTGTAAGCTTGTCTGTGAGGGTTTCTGCAGCAGGAAGGGGATTGCAATTCTTGATGGTGATTGAGTTAAGTTTAGCGTAGTCAACCACAGGGCAAAGGGTGCCATCAGACTTTTTTTACAAAGAAGATAGGAGAGGAGCAAGAAGAGTTTGATCTACAGATGAACCCTTTGCAAAGATTTTTGTCTAGGTACTCCTTGAGTGCAATTCCCTGGGCTCTGTTGGTGGGGTATAACTTTCCCCAAGTTGGTGTGCTACCAGGAATAAGATCAATTCTTAAGTTGGAGGCTCGGTGGGCGGGGAGCTCATTGCAACTTGCTTTGCTGAAAAGACCCTCATACTCCTTGAGACTCTCAGGCAGGGATCCCTTGGTGTGCGGGAGGGTCAAGATTCCACGGAGGTATGAGTCAGAGAAGGAAGTGTCGAGGTTGATGGGTACCAAGAAAGAATTACCATGGTTGGTAAAATCTATATGATGGGAATCCCAATTGATGTTCATACGGGTTTGCTCACACCAAGAATTGCCCAAAATCACTGGGCATGCCAGACCTGGAATAGCTGAGAACTCCAGATGAAATTCAGCGCCCACAATATTGGTTTGAAGAGGTAGCGCCAATTTTTGAACCATTATCTGAGTTTTGTTGGCCAATAACACAGAAGATGGGATAACTCCTGATATTCCCAGAGAATTTAGCAGGGAGTTGTCAATGAAGTTTCCCATAGCTCCAGTATCTAAAAGGGCCAGTGTTGAAAGTTTCCCATGAATTGAGGTGATTATCACGGGAAAGGTGGCGTAAGACTTAATGGTAGCTTTATTGGGATCAGAGGCAGCAAGAACTGCAGAAGGATGTTGCTGGACACAATTCAAGACAAAGCAGTCCTTTTCTTGATGTCCCTTCTTCCCACAATAGAGGCAGCATCCTTTGTCCACGCATCGCTTACGTTTGGCCTTGGATAGCTGATACTCACCTCCCTCCTTGAGGACCAACCCTGCTGGGAGGGTATTGGTCCCAAGAATCTTCTGGGAGATGGCGGGTTTAGAAGGATTGGGTTTCCAGGCTGGGAATTGTTTAACTCGGGGAGCCCAACAAAGAATTTCTTGGGTAAGCTCATTGTAGGTATTGGGTAAAATGTGATGAGCTAAAAAGGCCTTCATGTCCGTAGATAGGCGTTTCTGCAGCATATAACAGCTTTCTTTGTTGTCCATGCCAATGGCTTCCTTGAGCCAGGTGAACTCCTTGAGGAACTCACTTGTGGCCATCTTGCCCTGATAAAGGCTAGAGATCTGGTCACAAAGTTCCTCTTTAGACAAGGCTGGCAAAATTATGACAAGAAGGGAGTCACAAAATGAAGGGTAATTGTGAAGAAGTTTTTCCCCTTTCAGGGTAGTCTTTGCATACCATTGTTGGGCTTTACCTTATAGCTGCTTGGCTACATGATGTACCTTCTGAGCGTCAGTGCGGAATTGGTCTGGAGACGTGTCAAAGAGGGATTGGGAAAAGGCCAGAAGAATTAGAATTTCATTTGACTCCACGTCCTCAGACTGAATAGACAAGATGTTGTTCAAGACCACAGTCTGAACCTGGTTCTGAAGTGGCTTTGTATCCCCCTGTTTGGACTTGGCTTGGTGGTAGGATCTGGTGATGAGAACAGTGGTGGCACAGACCAAGACAAGGGAAAAGAACAAGGCCAAGGTTTTAACTAACCCTAGCTGGAATTCCATTTCAACAGATTTGGTTTGTTTTGAGGTCCCAAAAAGAGCCTCAAAATGGGTTCAGTTAAACTGTCAGGAACCCATCTTCTTGGAAACATACCACCCAAAAGGTGTATGGCCGCGGATGGGTTCAACCCGGTGAGTAGAGAACCAATTGGAAGAGAGACCATCCCCATATGGAAAAATTCCCCAAATAAACAATATTGACCCAAAAGAGGGTTAAATCTTCCCAGCAGGAAGTAAGCTCCAAGATAACCCAGGAGGAAAACCGAAGCCATGGGGCAAAATAAAGAAGGACTGGGCGGACTGGACCCCATGACCTTTGGTTCCTCTTTGATGGGGGGATTTGATGACAGTGGGGTGGCGGTGTACCATACCCCTGGTACCACTCGGCGCTACAACTTGTCCAAGTAATTGGGAGGAGGCAAACCAGAATCTTCTCTGGTTTCAAAAGAAAGGCTTGCAGTAAGGGACTGAACAAGGAGCAACCAAACCAACCATTTATACCCAAATGGTCCCCATTGGGATGACTTGGGTAGCATCATGGTGTTTGATTTCAGGATTTGAGAGCAGGCAAAAGAAAAATCAATTAGGTTGGTAAATTGACTTTATTAACTGAACAATCAAACACACTGACCAATGGAGCCTTTATATAGACTGTCAAGTGCTGTTTGAAATGGAGCTTTAAAGGGGAATTTTTTTTTGGGAGGGGGAACTTGGCAGGGGGAGCTTTGAATTTAAATTTAAGAAAAAGATTATCCAAAAATCTAACTGGCCCCTGCTGAGGCTTCTCCAAACAGCTGGGTGTCATTTACCCCAGCTGTTGGAGAAGCAACAGCTTGGGGCCGCTCCTGGTGTGCCAAAGCAACACCAGAAGAGGATAAATCATGTTTAAATTGGTTCAAATACAGTGCGGAGCCCAACATACTCTTAACGTTAATCCCATTTGAAATGAAGTTGAATTTGCATTCTCCTGGTCCCTTTGCATCATCTGATTGGCTGCGGCTAGTCTTTTTGAGCAATTTTGAAGGTAAGATTGAATCCAAATTACTAACATCGTTTAGAAGATTAGACGACGACCGTGAGGACCCAGGTTTGATCCCCGTGGTGGCCAAGAAGATGGGATCCAAGCCTGATCCAAGGCATCTCAAAGGTAACTTAGAACTGATATTACATACTAATAAATCATTTTTAGGACCTGGGGAAAGACCCAAATTGAGGGAAGGATTTTTAGATACTGGAAATCCCAGAATTTTCTTGTTGTTTTCAGGAGAAATGGAAAATGCATTCCTGACAATAAGAATCCTGCATTTCTGGTTCATGTATCCCACATTTGTTTGCTGAGTTTTGTCTTTTGTTAGTTAAGTTATCTGCTCAAGAGATTCAAAATTTGCCAATTTAAATAAACCAAAAAAAAATCAAAATAAATGGTTGATTTTATTAAATATTTTATTTTTCACTCAGCTGAGTTGCCCACAAAAGTGATTCAAAATTTGGACCAAGGATTTGACAATCCTGCATTTTTACGCTCAGGTTCTGAATTTACAGTATGTGCAATATTTGTAATTTAAAAAATTCACTAGAAAAGAAGAAGGAAGAATGTGAAAGTAAAAACTTACCATTACCAGAATCTATAGACAATGACTTAAAGACTATTAAGCAGCACCAAGACTTTTATGTTCATCAAAATAGGGAATATAAAAAAGATATTAACAAATTAGATGATGAGTCTTGTGTTGTAGTTATAGATTATAAAGAAAACTTAAAGGTTGGAAGTGGTCCAATTGAGACCAATAATTGTTTTTATTCAAAAAAACCTATCTCATTATTAGGCTTTGCATTAGTTTATAAAGAAAACAATAAAATTAAATATGAATATAATGATTTTTTGTCTCAAATATTATCACATGATTCTTTATTTTCAGGTGAATGTCTAATTAGTCTTCTTAAATTTGATAAATTTAAAAAAAATAAAAAATATAAAAGTGTGGACTGATAATGGAAATCATTTTAGATCATATGAATTTTTATATTACTTATTTAAAGAGGCACCTAAATATATTAAGGGCTCTATAAAAAATAATTGTTTTGTTGAATGTCATGGAAAAAGCATTGTTGATGGTCACTTTGGTGTAATATCAAAAATGTTAAAGGAAAAAGAAAATGAGCTTTATATTAACAATATTAATGATCTTAAAAATATTTTTGAGCAAGAAGAAAAAAGAAAAGAATTATATAAATCAGTGCTATCAGGCTCAAATATTTCTCAAAAGGCATTATTTTATATTCATGAAAGAAAAGTTAGGCCTATAAAAAGAGAGCTTGAAGTTAAACATCTGTGCATTAATCTTTCTTATTTGATGAAAGATGGGAAGTTATATACTTCACCTCTAACATCTGAAAGTTTATCAAAATATTCTGAGATAACTTATCATTTAAAATCACGTGATGATACCAGAGAAACAAAAAGATCAGAAGATGCTAGTGATGTATTGGGGCAAGTTCATGAAGTAGGGCAACTTACTAGAGGGTGTATTTTAAATAGAGTTATCAGTCTTTCAAAAACAACAACCTTTTTTTCTGAAACAAACTAAGAATATTTATGATGAGCCAAAGATAGGGTAATAGCATTTATAGCTTTGAGGCTGCTATTACTCTCCCATGCAACTCATCATAAATATTTTTGGTTTGTAGTTTGTAGTAGCACTTAAGATATTTTCAGTAATACTATAAGTTGCAATTTTCAATTATAAAATTGATGACTTATTTTTTAAAAACTTATCTAAGCCCAAGATTAATTAAAGTTTTGGGATTGATTGTATTTTAAGCTTCCTGAATAATTTGAATATGAATAATGTGATTAAGTTATAAAATAATCAATCTGGCGCCTAGGCATAACAAGAAAAATAATGACCCATATACTTAATTTATGGCTATCTTTTACCATGGCCAACATTTGCCTGCTAAATTTTTACCACATTGTCAGGATTTCTGGATATTGACTAATTAACGGTTTCAACAAAATAACACGGGCCAGCAGTTAATTGCTCTTGGGAAGGGGTTCAACAAAATAATGCGGGCCGCGGGTTGTGGAATCAGTGATCAAATCATATCCTGGCATCAACCTACTTGTGCATTACAATTAATCAATGGTATATGCAATTACTGCTCATTAATTAATCCACCTCAAACCACCACCTCAAACATGCTTCCCATAATAATTACTACTCTAAAACTTTAAATGAATCCTAGAACAAGAGGGCCGTCATATGAACCGTCATCTGCATTACATCTAGAAGAGTCCAACATGAACTGGGCCGTCAGGCCAACCACTCTAAGATAAAAGGCTTTGAGCTTATTGTATTAGAGTAGCTTTGATTAAGTGAAACAATCATCTCCGTGAACTAGTAGCCAACCACTGGCTAGCTAGCCCTGGAAGTGGCCCAGGTAGACAGAAAGGATACCAATCTGTGGAAGATGTCAATTTAGCCTTCCGTTAAAACCACCCCAAAAAGGCTGGGCCTCCTGCTGTGTTGCCCTAATGCTGCTTCAGTCTCTTTTAGCGTCACGAGCTAACTCAGATAAAACGCGGGCAGGCAGGCTGCCTTAAAGCCAGTCCATTAGAATAAAAGACTGATGATTCCTTATTGACTTGATGATTAATCCAAGTCCTATTTTCTTAATTTGATCCTCTCTTAAGTTTTATTAGTGGAGAGCAAAAGATGATACTGTCATCATACAGTATAATTATCAATAGCAAAATATAGAGACAACTTATGAACCTATATCCAGAAGTAGGAAGAATTGTCCCAAATCCTTTGGGCCTTGGGCCCTGTCAGACTTGCTACTTCTTATGACAACAAAATATTCTGGGCCAAGGGTTACGCCAAAGTCACAGGTTCTCTGTACTTTCCTAATGTTAGAAGACTTAGGATATCAGCTGGCAGATGATAAAATACCATGGTCCGCAGATTTTCTGACACACATTATAGTAATACTTCTGGGGATATTCCAACCAGATTATTTTCATTCTTTTGTTGTGATTAGCCATATCCTGAATTATCCAGGTGTTTTTTAGATTAAATCTCTAAGCTTTATAGAAAAACACTTGAACCTTTCTCTTTGCCCCAAGGATATATATTTACCTTGATAGGGCCCCAACCAAATTCTACCCTGCTGGGGCAGCGTAGAAGCCCTACTTTAATTGTGTCAGTGGACAGTGATCCTCTGTTAATTGACTGCTTTGTAACAATCCTAACCACTGCTTAGAATCTCTCTTAAATGAAGTATAGTCAATTGCCCTTAATATTATTTTTGACTTTAATTTCAGCACCCTTCTGTATCTCTTCCAAGAAAAGACATTTAATGAAATAAAAAATCCTAGCATCAAGGCACTTCATTGTTACTCAGCTCCAAAAATTTACTCTGGGCTTATTAAACACCTATTATATCATCAGAATATCTACACTGAGTCATTTAGATACATCCAAAGTAGTATTAAGCATCATATATAATCCAGAAGCCCAGATTTCTATAGTAAGATAAGCCATAACACTTAATTAACCTCTATAAAAATGGCTCACCTAATTGGGACTTCAAGATATAGCTAATAATAACTACTGCACAAAACAAAAGAACCACATAAACCAGAGGGCAAGGAGGAAACAAGAGCAGCATATAAGATAGTGCTACAGCCCATCTTAATATAAAACCTATCATTTTAAATTTATCAGAGAAATAATAAGAGAGCTATAACAGATTAGCCCTATAAAAAAATATTATATAATGGTTTAAAGCAGTTTGTAAAGCTATGAGGCTAAGAAAAAACTGAGATTTAAGTGAAAACAACTGGGATTCAAACAAAATCAACCTGGATGTAAACGAAATTAAAGCCAATTAATTTATATTGATTGACAATGGATCAGGGTTCTCTTCTATTTCATTTGAATCTGAGATGTTTTTTCTTAGCACTATAGCTTTGAAACCCGCTGTATTTTTATTGAACTTTTAGCAGGATGTCCCAGAACAGGGCTGCTACGGTAATAAAATTAGTTTTTAGGATTGGCTACTCTAAATAGCATATAGATTCTCAACATGCTTCTGATAAACCCTTGGAATTTATTGATGGCTTGAATCAGGTCATTGATTTCAAATGGGTTTTGATAGGAATAAAAAACAAAGACAAAAGTCATCCCATTGGCCTCTTATCTGCCCAAAAAATCATGGCCTCCCTAAATTGAGATCCTCACTGCTTATAAACAACAGTGATCAACCAGCTGATACCAAAATCATGAAAACCATGCTATCATGAATTAAATCATACAAAATGCCAGCTGAGAGATGAAGTTTTCCTTCATGCCAATCAGCTTTGATCAAGCCTTGGGACAAATTCAATTAATTCCTGTCCCTACACATAAAAATTTGCTTCCTGATAGGGTTTCTTGCCTAAATAGGACCAAAATTTATTTCCCTTTAGAATTGAGATTTACTTGGGACTATGACTCCTAATCAACCTGGCTGCCAAGGCAGCCCCAGATTGGGCAGCAATCTCTTATCCAGATACTTCTCAACTGGGGATTCCCTTCTCTCATGATCCAGATATATAAAAATCTTTGTTGCCAATCATTTCCTCTCTCTCCATTTTTAGGTTTTCCTTTTCTGAAATTGCCGTTCTTTATATGTATTATTCTTGCTCTCAACAGAGTCACTGGTGTTGATTGACTTCACTCATCACTTGAACCATTTTTCTCATGATATTGACTTGTATTTAACAGCTTTTAATTGAACTTAAAAGCAACTGCAAGGCTCTGCTACAGATGAAAAGCTCATATTAGGTTCCAGAGAAAATTTCTAGGCCAGTGAAATTATTCCTGGCATCAAAAACCGCCTCCCAAAATCACATGAGATATGGCGCCCAGGCCAAACCACTGAGGACCAATGTGAACCTATTAAAGGTTCTCAATAACTCTTAGGATAAATCTATCCCAACTTAAAATCTCTGGAATACCAAATAAAAATTCACTAGCTTCATAAAAACAACATATCTCCCATCTTAAATTCTGAGCCTGCAAGGCTGGTATGCCCAAGAGGCAATAGTCAGAATTTAAACTGTCTACATGTAACATCCTCCATGTTGACAATCCCAAATTTTATTTTGGCTTTGTTTTTAATTTTTTACTCAAAACTTGAAAATTAAAAATCAAATCTAACTTTTAAATTATGAACAATTATTTAAAGTAAAAATTAATAAACATACAATAAAAATACAAAAATACTTTTTTTGGAAATTGTCGACATGGAGGATGCTACATGTAGAAAGTTTAAATGCTGACAGTTGTTGTCTAAGGCTAGGTACAGAACACCCAAAAACAGCAAAACATTTTGGGTTTGGGATTCTGTTCCCCTAATTCCATTCATTTTCATGCAATGAGAGTAGCATCATTACAGCTTAAGCAGCTGGTTGTACCTTAACCCAAACTTGGGCTCAGTTGACTGTATTGACAAAAATATGGTTCAGCTGCTGAAAAATGGGGAAATTCCTGGTTGGATCCCATAAAAATGCCAATCTGGCCCAATTGGAAAACTTGCCCCGTAATGTCATCCCTCTCAAATGTGCTAAAAAAGCTTTCACTGCTCCTTCACACCTGGTTGTCATCTCTCACTAAAAGAGCATAGTAGTTGCTCACTTGAACCCTTGCTTTTTATATACATAAGCTTCACTGTTTTGGCTAGCTTAGACTTAAGTTCCTCTGGTGCTTATTGCTTTGGCTCTATTTAAAACCAGAAGGGGTTGGCTGCAAGGACACATTTACTTACTTCCAAACATCAGCCATCCAACTAATTGTAATGAGAACCGATCCTTAAATTCTTTCTCCAATACTGTGGACATCTTGAAAAACACTCAGGCCTCTCAGGATAGTTCCCCTGCTCTTCTGGATTTAGAAGTCCATATTTTAATCCAAGAGGCCTGTAGAATCACCCAAACACAGGCCAAAACTGTGTTAAATTAAGCAATATCTTGTAAATATGTAAAAAAGATAACTTAATAGTAGAAAAAAGTGCAGGACACAAAAAAGTAGCCCCAGGCCACATAAAATCTACTTTAAGAGCAGACAAACTTAAGATTGAGCTAAATATCCAGAAATTCAGCAAATTAAGTGATAGTCAGAGCATCAAGCCAGTAAATAATGATGCCAATGCCAGCTCTACAACCAATCATCTGAAAGCCAAATGCAATCCTTGCCCAGTGGCCTCAGATCATCCTAAACTTGACCAGTTAACAACTAAGATAATGTCAGATCCCCTTCATCCTCTAGAGTTTCTAACCAAGCCAAACCCATCAGTTCAAGCACTGAGTTAGAGGCCATCATCAAGTTTCAAGCCTTCCTCCTTACTCTTGAAGACTGAAGCCTTCTGCAAGCCTTGTACCACCCATCTGTTATGAGCCAGAGCATTTCTCATGGCTGGGTGATGCACAACTACTCTCAACAGTTTCCGCATAGCACTAAGTCTCTTCTCTTTTATGATAGCAAATGCTCCAGCAATCTTTGAAACGGTTCCCCTTACCACATTGACTATTTTTGATTGGTAGCTTAACTAGGAGAATTTCAGGGGTTCACTTGGCAATGTGGCCATCTACTCTTCCTCTTCTGCTTTTTCTCAGGCCTATATCCTTGTTTACTGGTGCCACTGGCGGATCTGCCTAGCTGGGTCCGATCAAACTCCTGTACAAATCTCCCTGGTATAGGTTTGGGCGCACCTGCTGCATTCTTCCTGCTTCAAACATGCCAGTGTTCTCACACGATCCATCCTTACGCCACTTGGGATCCCTTAGTATACACTGCAGTGAACTACTCCCTCTATCAGTTCTGCCTCTCCCGGGGAAGATTTCAGCTTTTCAGGCATCCTTACAAACTTGTTGATGGTAGAGATTCCTGCAGGTGCTACTCTAGCCGGACTGAACCCTGGTGTCTTTCTTTCCCCATGCCTTTGGGGAGCAGCTGCCAGATAAGTGAACCTCTACCATGCCCTTCTTTATGCGGGGAGGCTTAACATTGGTAGTTGCATGCCTGCCGCCCAAGCTCTACAGGGGGATGGCTGTGGGATCCTTCTGAGGGCGGTTCAGGGCCATCTTGATGCTGCCGAGCTGGGTCCAAAGCTTGCACCTGTAGGGGTTCTCGCATGTTGGATGGCTTTGGCTGGCTACGCCTTTTCCGTAGGCGATGCCTGGGCTTTGGACCGGCCGCTGCATCTCCTGAACCTTCCCAGGCGCAGCTTGCCAATCTCCTTTTGGGCTTTGCTTTCCATACCAGGTCCCCAGAGACGCTCCCCTGAGTCTGGCCCGTATCCAGATAGTTCCCTACCTCCAAATCTTAAACATGGGCTACAATTCCCCCAAGGTATCCTTACCAGGGTTATGTGCCGGAGAGGGGATAGACTTACAAAGTCCAGCTCCCATCCTGGTGGTACCATCCATCAGGTCGTCATGCAGGGCATGGCTGGAATGGCTCTCTGAAAGGTCTCCAGGGAGAGGTAGACTAAGACAAGGGGAGATTTAGGCGCTTAAACCCCTAACCAAGGCCCCTGACAACAACCATAGGGAATGATCCCAGGCGGGGTGGGAATCCAGATCCATAGGAGAAGTTGCTGCAAGGAAGGTGGGGGTGGTTGGGCACCGACATAAGCTTGGTCCCCTTCCGATTTGCAAAAGGGGGTTCTCAATGCCCAGTCCCGGAAAGGTGGAAGATCCTGGGGATAGAGACCTATCCAGGCCGGCTTGGCAAACATGCTGAGGATGGTGGGGACCTGGGTCGGATGCGGAAATGGATCCAAGAGCTGGCCAGGGTTTGGTACAGAGTGTAGTGCACCATGGAGAGCCTAGCCCAAATGTCTGGGGACATGGTCCATAGCAAGGAGGAGACAGGTATCATAGTCATCGCCAACAATCCCAGGAAGGGGATGCATTCTGAAGGACAGGTCCAAAAAAAACTCTGGGAGGCAGGCCAAGAAAACTGAGAGCCACAAGGAGCAGTAGGTTTGAACAGAAGCACAAGATCAAATTCAGGTACCCCATGCTTCAAAGGTCCAGACTGGATCTGAATCAGCCCTAGTTCATCGCCAACAAAAAACTCGCGGGTGGGCAGGCAGTTGGCAGGCAGACCAGAGAGGGGCAGGAGGCAGGGCAAAGGCCAGATCGGCAACTGCTATTATCAAAACCAAAGCACCGAGCACAGAGCAAGCCCTGCAGGTCAGGATTTTTACGTTGGTGGTTTGGAATCGGTAAGCAAGGAACCTGGCAGCCCTTGGTTCCAGTTTATGCAAAGAGGGGGGTGGGGGTATCAGGGGGTTTTGGGGAGGGGGCTTGGTAGGTAGTGGGCAGGGACCTACTGGATGGGGCAGACTGATCTTCCTGTGGTCTAGACCCAAGAGAATCAGAGCAGCTGGGTTGGGGGAGGTGGTCAACCGCCTGATAGGCTAGACCAATCTCCTAGGGAAACAGGGGCAACACTCCCAGTGCTGGTTAGGACTGGCGGCATAGCCAGGATGCCACTGGGACAACTTTTTGCAGGCTGTGGGACCACCAGGCCGGAAGGATTGATTGGCCAAGGTTCCAACATGTGCGGAACCTTGCAATCAAATTCTCCAGGATGTGGGACAGACATACCTAACGGATCCAGATGGGCCATGTTTTCCTGTTGGACGGCAAGCTGTCTTAGGTAAGGTCTGCACCAGGAAAGCAGGCAACCCAACCAGATTCACATGCCCTCCACAGTTGGGAGGAGATCCCAAAGATGAAGGGGGGTTCTCTGGAGCAAAAGCGGCTACAGAACACCCATTGATGGTGTGTGCAGGATCTTCCAGGCTGCTCAGGGGTCGTGCCTGGACACGGGCACCTTTCTGGTTGCTCTGGGGAAAACATTCCTTCTTTAGCTAACAGGATCCCCAGAACTTTATAGGTTAGGGTTATCGGGTTCATGCTTGTTCTTGACCAGCATCTTCCCAGAAACATATCATCCTTGCTGCGGCTGGTCGGTGGGTAAAGTGATCTTGAGCTTCCAGCTGCACATATGGGTGGTGCCTTCACTCTAGCTTAGCCCCAACAGCCATGCTTGGCAGATGGGGAGGGGTCTGGCACAAGTATTCTGAGATTGTATTGGTAGAGCCATAGGCGGTGAACCCTTTACCCACCTTGCCAAGGACTGTATGCACGGGGAGGCCTGGGGAGCAGCTTTGGGCGGGTGGCCTTGCAAGCATACCCACTCAACTGTTTCCAAGGAGCTGCTCCAGCTCGACCACTATGACCCTGGGTTGTATCCAAAAGCCTATCCAATACAGTTGTGGGGTGAGTAACCGCCCCGAAAAGTAACCAGGCAGCTTTGCCAGGGCTCCAGCTGTAGCGGTCCTGAGCAGATGTGGGTGGGCATGTGGGACCGGGATCCCACCGCTCGGAACCGGCAGGACCCCGGACCATGGTGCACTGATCCTGAGGCCCGATGCAGTTGGGATCAACGATCCCAGCGGAGATGGTTGGTTAAAGAGGTCGGGGCAGCCAGCGCGGAAACGCATGCCAACCGGCCCTCCCCATGCTTGGTGGGTTAAATGGGGTTGGAGACACTTGCTGGCCTAAACCTTGATGCGGGCTGGCCGTGATATCTTTTAAACCCCTCCAGAGGGCTAGAAGGGCTCATCTGACAACCCCAGGAACGATATAGATCCCAGGAGAGCTGAGCGGTTGGGTGGGTTCAACAGGAGATTTGTTGTGGACCATGGATTAGGCCAAAGATCGAACGTAGACCCCCAAAAAGCAAGGGGGCCGAAATATATGTGGGTCGCTACAAACCTGCACAGCATCCCCAAGAAGCTGACAGGATCCCAGGCAAGGCCCTGCACGAGGCTGGGCTGAGCAGCCAAAGGTAGGGGATAACTGATAAGCGCATCCCATGCCAAGGATCAACCGAATTTGACAAGAGGATTGGGGTGAGCCAGCCTCTAGAATGGCCGATGGGAAGTTGGGGGTGGTTATAACCCTGAGGATAGTTCTCCATGCTTGTTGGCATCGGCTGATAAGCCTTGGTCATGCAGTTGATCCTTACTTGCATTTAGGAGTTTACTACATCGGCACTTCCATACACTTGCCTATGACTTCTAATTGGGAGCAGCAACGGCATAGATGGAGAGCTCGGAGGTGCAGCTAGGTGGGGTTGGAAGAACTGGCCCCTCCCACCCTGACCAAGGGTCTAGCCCATTGATCCCCACCCATGAGAGATTGTTGAGATCTCTCACTCCCAAGTTTTGAACAGAACCCCCTGACCCAAATTTGTCTTGAGGGCCATTGAATCGACCCAGACTAATGAGTGGATGGATGAGCCCCCAAGAAGGCCTTACTGGATCTGTAGCGACCCTGCCCCATGATTACAGAAAGTCTGGGGTGCTGGAATGGTACCCTTAAGACTTGCAGAGACTGGCGTCTCATAGATGGGTTTCTATGCCTTTGGGATACTGCTATAACCTAGTTTGAAATTGCTACAGCTGAGAAAGCAGGATAGCCTTCATATCCCCGGCTATGACCGCCCCTTGATACAGTTTGAGTAAAGCTTCTGCTGTAAAGGGGATCGGAAATGGGTTGATCACTGGTTCAGCATTGGATGCTTAATTCAAGCTTTGGATATCTCGGAGGGTCGTTGTGAGAACTGGACTTCTAAGCTGATGGCGATACTTGCAGTCTTACATTGGTGAGAATTATCAGTAGATGCAGAATCGACATGTAGGTTTAAGAAGGGAGAACTGGGATGAGGAGGAGTTTAGAATAGCGGTGACCAAGCGACTGATACAGGCTGCGGATCACATCCCGACATGTAGCACCTACTGGGAAACTAAGATGGGATAAAATTGATAGGTTATTCTAATTTTAATGGTATATCTCGGTTTCTATTTCGCTTAGCTGATTTAACCACTCTTGTCTGGCTTCAGCAGATGGTGCCCCTTCGATTTGGCGTCTCCAGGGCGCATCTTGGCTGTACGTGCACCGAATTGAACGGCGCGCTTTGGGAAAGAAGCGGGTGCCGTGAATCCAACCTGGGACGCCAGCAGTCGAAGAAGGAACTTCTCGCCAATGCCTCGAGGATAGTGCATGGCAGCCTTTATCTGTACCGGGAGTCGGTTGAGAAACGCCATGACGCCACCGTCAAGATAAGGGTAACGCGCCTCTTTGCCTTGGTCCGAAACAACCCGATCATCGCGCCCCAGATTGCGGGTAGAGATGCGTGAAACATCCAACTGCACCTAAGAGAAAACTTAGCCCTTGTGATCAAACGTACATAATCAAACATGACTAACCTCTTTGACGAGCTCAGGGATCGAGCCTCGTTCGAAAGCTGAACGGTGACGGGAATAGCCAGCGAGCTGCTCGTCTGCGCCAAGCCCTGAGAGCAAAACTTTAGCTTTCGAAGTGTATGGTTTAGTGGAGAGAGTGCCCCTTCCTCGTGCTGCGAACCAGAATGCCATGGCGATACTCTAAGTTAATAGGATAAATAAAAAGCATAGTCTACATTTGAAGAAATACTCACCAGGTCCATCTCAGTGACGTTGGGATGAAGAAGCACAAGGAGACGGTCGCGACAAGCTTCAACTTCAGCAAAGGTGACGTCAATTGCGATGAACCGAAACTCCCGGCCTGGACAAAGCAATCTATAAATAAGTTAGAAGAAATCAAGGGCCCATACTTCAGCTCTTCTAGGGAGGAGAGGCCCGAAATTCGGTCAGGGGCTGGAGGAGGCGCCTGGCCTTTAGAGACGCTCAACGCGGCGATGCGAGGATTCTCAAAACTCACATTAAGAAGATCCAAAGGCTCACCAGCAGGAAGGAACCTGTGGGCATAGTATGCGAGCATCGTGCAATCAATACCACCCGAGAACAGAATACCAAGCCTAGCAGCTTCACCACTAAAACTAAATTAAGATTTAAAAAGTATAATACTTTTGTGGAATGGAGACGACTCTACGCCGTATCGACTCCAAGAGAGCTTTCTCCAGCCCCTGCACCGATTCAATGTACTCTTTTTGGGTGAGGTGGAACCTGAATATCTCTTGGGCCAAAGTGAGCTCACCACTGCCTTTTGAATCTGATTGAGGGAATTCGGGAAGAGGATCCTCCAGCAGCTTTGTTGAAATGGTAAGATAAGAAGAAGAAGGCCGGGTGATCACTTTGGCAACAGGCTTGGATGTTCTCTCCAAGGTTTTCAAGTCAATGTAAAATAGAGTGTTGGTATCAACTTCCTCCCAATCACTGCAGCTGAGACCCGAGTCGCTTCCGATATATGATGACGAAGGTCCAAGCGAAGCCAGAGATAGCCAGGCCCCATCCTTTCCTGATGGAGAGGTTGCTTTCAGTAGCGAGCGGATACCGAGCTTGTCTCTTCCGAAATAAACTGCTCCAAGGCTTGCCTAGCATTGCTAAGTTACATGTAAAGTAACCAACTCACCTTATAAAAGACAAATCCATGGGGCCCTTCTAAACGACAAAAGAGCTCAGCAATCTCTTCATGTGTCTGATATCCTGCCAGCAAGTCAAGAATCGTCTGGCCATCGTTGGATTCAAGCGGAACCTAAAAGCTCATTGACAAATACTCCAACATCAGCTTTACTTCTAACCCCCCAAACACCTCCCCGTTCCAGCACAACATATCACCTGTCTTTGGATGGACCAAAGGCTGACGTGTAGCTTGAGTTCCTCTCAGGAATAGCGTGTGACCCCAAAACCCCAGCAGTACTTTAGGGGATCCCGCACTTGAAGAATAAAGCGCTGAGCCAAATGACGATACATCTGGTCCTGTAGAGAATCCATTTACTTAGTTTTGGTATCTTTTAACCGAAAAAGAGGCAATGTAGTGAATCTGCTTTGATTTTCAAAGGTCCAAACAGAAAAAACATGTATACTGCTTGTAATCTATTAATGTTACGCTTAGAATTCATTGCCACCAAACCTGCACTAAGCTACTTTGAGGAAACATATGCATAGCTGGTATATAAACTAGGGTCCCAGCATTATTTCATTTTAAAGCCTGAGCTGAATCAAGCGAACAAATTTTTAATTATATCTTAATTCCTTATGGGCGTATAGTGTGGAGATGCTTTCCTTAGGCCCTGTATGGCATTCAGAGAAATCAGCAAATTTAAACCATATATCTATCACAGTCAGACCACCCAATTCTATTGAAACCGATATTTAAACCAATTTAGGGGTTAGTACAAAATACATGGGGATTCTACTTGAGAGTATTTATTCTAGCATGTGGTTCTTTAAGGCTTACATTTCTTTACACTATCCGGGTTTGCTAGCTTAAAAATATGAAGGGTCTAAAAGCTTATACTCCATACCTTAAATAAAGTGGCAAGAAATCACCTTAAAATAACAATCTAGCAGATAGTCACATGTCTTTTTCGTATTTTGGTAAATGTACCCAAAATTTTAAATGCAAAAACTTGAAGCAGCTTCGAATAACATAAAGCCACAGTATAAGTTAATATACCCAACGAAACATTAACAGGGAAATGAGAAAAAACAGTCTCTCTTGGGGTTGATCAGGAAACGACACTTTATTTAAAAAAACAGGTTTGAAGAGAAACCACCAAACCCAGAAAAAATTAAAGCTAATGGCAACTGCCGTTAAAGTTTACCTCGGTTAGAAAGCATTGCGTTCATCTCGGGGATATCATGGGAAGTCAACCTGGAGAAGAAAGCGGCTAGAGCCGGCTGGTCAGAAACCTCAGGATCCGAGCTAGGAGGCACGACGCCAAGGATAAACAGCACCCCACACATCCCTAATCTACCAAACAAGCTACACTCTACAAATGATGCTTAGGCGTAGACATATAGACTTTAATTAAGCCCCCGAGATGAGCTTTAACCTCTCAAGGTCAGGTGAGCCCCAGCCAATCATAAGCGATCTATCAGAGTTGAAATGTGGGGCATGAAGATTTCCCATCAGATATTTCCATCCTTGATTTCCAGCCACAAAAATAAAACTCTGGCTTCCATCATTCTTGATCCATCTTTGGTCCACCTATATATAACAAGACTATATTTATATCAAGCCAAAACCTATAGATTTTGATATCCAATGGTATCTCATTTTATTCAACTCCAATAAGCGTTTTAAAGCCACTTTAATCAGCTCATTGTAAAAACCAATGTACCAACTTTTCAAAACAATCAGGCTCGCCTGATCCCTTTTATGACTACTCACGCTACACATATTTATTAGTAAGGTAAAGTTTCATTTGGGAGTAGGATGACCAAAGAATAGAATCCATGAGTCTTTATCTGCATAGCTGAAGATCAGCACTGGAAAATGATTATTGAACCCTTTCTGCCCCTTAACTGCCCAGCCTGCAATAGGAAGGTAGAGCTCAGGGCAACCAATCAAACAGGGATCTAAACCCAGACAGCCCCACCAGTTTCTGAAGCTACAAGGGTAAGCAATGAATCTAGATCAGACCAACCCAGCAAAAAGCCAGGAAACAACGTACCAAACCCATCAGTAACGAATAGAAGTTCAACCTACCTTCAAGCTTGTGTCTGACTGGACCAACTTTAATCTGCTCCAAAACTAATTCAGTTACCCACACAGCTCTACAGCCCCCTGTAACATTTTTATCATAAGAACTAACCAACATGTAGAAACCCTGGGACAATAACCTCTGGACCAAGGATGGAGCAAAATGTGGATGCAACTGATGCTGAGATATCACAAGGACCATAGGAGCTAATGGCTAGTCAAGGAATCCGCTGCATCAATGAGGTCATGGTCAAAAGCATAAATCTAAAGAGGGGATCTTCCAGAGCCAATGGATTATAATAGCCTACAGAGGGGTTAAAGGTAGGGTGCTATGAATCCACAAATCCAGATGGGTCATACATTAGACCAATCAAAAAAGAAGCTACCTATGAGCACTGATCCACTTGCTAGATTCATAATAACCTATATTTATCAGAACCAATAAACTGAAAGCTAGGCAACCTACAGAAAGAAAGAGATATATAAACAAGTGAATACTTCTATTGAGATATAGGTTTAGCTTTTAAGCTAAAGGTACTGTAGCTTATCCTGCCGATGCTGTAGGATCAAGGATGGGCAGGGGAGATGATGCAGCAGATTTTCATGGATGGACCATCTTATCAGAGAAGGAAAGGATAAGACCATTGAACAGAGGTTGGTAGGCTCAAAATTTTCCCTCAATACACTTCCCACTCAGGGGATCAGTCTTCTGTGGCAGGGACATCAGGGGAATTTGGATCACAACAGCAGATACCCAATAGTCCTGCAGTTGGCCGGCAATGGGCCCTGAGGTACTGATATGGCCCTCTTTGTCTTGGCAGAGGTGTGTACTATATTACTTCCTCATGGCTGCTTCTTTGGTACTGCAGACTTTCACAAAGTATGTGTTAGGCTCTGGGCAGTATTTAACAGCTCTTTCTGGCCCTCTGTATACCAAGCCCAGATCCTTACAGCTTCCTGCAAGGACCCAGCCTGGGGTACCAGGGGAAAGTGAGTCTTCCTGAGAGGAGGCTTTTTGCTGAATTATCCATTTGATGGCAGCTTACTTGGCTTTGCACTAGATGCCTTTGAGTGCAGAGCTCTGCGGGCCTACATGACATGAATGGTATTTAAATTCTGGTATTGAAAACAAGTCAAAAGCAGGAATTTAACCCTGGTCCTCAGAACATGTGGCCTGCCACCTGGGGACCAAGGGTCCGGCCGCCCACATTTTTTGGGCTCAGATCTGAAGATTGCTTGATGGCCCACCCGCAAAGCCAAGGGGATTTCCCAGATAAAACATGGACCTCGGTCAAATGCGCGCCACCAAAGGTCCAACCCTACTCCAAAGCAGCCGCTTGTCTAAACAAGATCAAGACAAAACTTAAAGATGTACCCTCCAATAAGCGTCTGTCAACGCCAGTCCCCAGCACCAAATCTGTAATGCATTTGGCCGGGCCGTGTGGTGCAAAGAATAGAGGTGGAGAAATAGAGCATCACCACTTCTATTTGCCACCACCAGCCAACCCAGAACAGACGCCTTTGAAGCCTCCCCTGTCACAGTAAGTTCCATAATGCCGGTATTGTCCATCCAAGTAAGAAGGCACGGAAGGCCAGAAAACCTGTATTGAAATTGACCGAGTTAACGGATTTAAACCAAACGGTCAATCAAAAATAGGTCACGGCTGCTCCAGTATGCCAGCTGAAACCAGCTCCCCCCTTGTAAACTGACGTTGATAAATTGACGTAATATGAGGGTCACCCAATATAAGCTCATTAATCAGCATGGTTGTCAGAAACTGATCACACAAGGGTTCTTCGCAACCTGGACTAGATACTTACTTGAAGATGCCAAAGGAATAGAAGATCAAGACTCAGGTGGTATTGCTTAGTCAATTTTTCTGATATATATTGAATAATTTTCCCTGTTTCAACTCTAAGAGTTGAGTCCTTCTAAATTTACTCAATAAAAATCAATTATCCCAAGTTCTAATTTTAAATTTTAAAAATGCATCCTGTGCTTGGGTTGTTGCGGTATATCCTGTACAATCTGATTCTGAACAGAATCATTTCAGGAAGATGGGGCTCAGCATCTGGAACTTTGTCATTGGCGCCACAAAATGTTAATTTCATGCCAGCCAATTTTGTAGCTCCTCCCCCCATTCTGGAAAATGAAAATAATGTCACTTCTCAATGCCCAGAATTCTACGCTGAAGATGCATTGATGCTTTCCCAGGTCATTTATCTTGGTTTACTCTGGTTAGGATTGATTGTTCTACTTAATCCTGGAGTTTCAATTGGAAATTTCACAAAAAGATATTTAAAGCCGCGTTGGTGGTTAATTATCAATTCTATGTGGATTTGGGTGGTAATTCCCCATCATTTAGAAACAGCTTCATATTATCCAGTGATTTCCATCACATTACTCAACTCTTCTACGTCTGAGTTTTTGGAAGCAGTTCATCATGAATTCGCTTTTCTTTTCTCCTGCTCCATCAAGATATCTGCGTTTACCATGTTTATTTGCATCAGTTCATTTCTGAGTTTTCAGTTTGGGCTTTTCTTTAATTTTTGGTTTCCATCTCCGGCTGCAGTTGTAGAGACTGGATCCTCTGTTTCCTATTTCTGTCGCGTCATGTCATTTTGGCGTCCGGATTATTTTCCTGCTCCACCTACTGATGAAATTTCGCGTGAAGTTTTGTCAGCTTTATCATTTTATTCTGGCTCTAGCCTTAGTCACAAATCCCAAGTTTACCATGTGATGACGAAGGTTTCTGAAGATGCCTGTGAATGGTTGTTGTCTGCGGTGGAGCACAATTCACGTGTTTTAACTGAGAGTGCATCTCTATACCCTTTGTTAAAATTTTTGTGTGTATCTATTGAGGAGCTCAAAGTATATTATAAGCTGTACACCTTCCATCAGGGTACAACTCTGCTTTTGGTATTCCTTCCTCAGCTTCTTACCTACTGCCGTACAATCAATGTCCCTGAGGTGAATAAACTCTCAGTGTTGTGGTTAGCAGTTGACCAGACTGCCCAGGATTTGGCAGTTTGGAATTTCCCGTTAACCACAACTGAGGCCCTGGTAAGCCAAATTCTTTCTCTGGTCTCAAATCCGTCCACTTCCAAACAAGGTACATTGGTAATTGAGGACAAACCTGTGGCACACTCTTGGTTTTCTGGTCCTAGTTCTGTGGCAGCTCCTTCCAGCCAAAGTCAGGATTGTTCTTCTTGTAGCTCTTCTCAGCTGCAATTGGCGGTGGTGAACAAACCTGTCCATATGACTGAAGCCCCCGTGGTGTCTGGTCCCAATAGCTCTTTGGCAATGCTTCAGCATGTCATACCTACCAAGCCTTCTGAGGTTGTGTCCAAAGAGTTGCCTCTTGTGCCCATTGATTGTAACTATCCTGTTCTTCCCGCTGCTGTTCAAGAAATGATCAAGCAATACTTCCAGGAGCATCCTGCCTCCTTAGCTGCCGTCTGTACTACCAAGGAGAAGCAAACTCCTGCTGAGATTGCAACCTTTGCTGCCAAGAAATCTACTTCTGGTTACTTCTTGTTTTATGGTAACATAGATAATGGTCAAACTATCTATCAGCCAGCTATTTTATTGGATACAGGTGCTTCTGAGAACTTCATGAGTGTGGAGACTGCAGACTTGCTACAGCTCAAGTACCACCCTGGAATGCTTGTTAGGGGTGGAAACTGTCAAACGTTCCCCTCCTTCCAGCTGAAGAAGCCAGTTACTTTTGTAGTTGCAGGTCAGTCCTTTACTGCAAGGTTTTCTGTTTGCTCTACCCTGATGTATCCTATCATTTTGGGAGTGAGTTGGTGGAGAGATCATAATGTATTGACCTTACTGGAGAAAAATGAGCTGCAGGTGGAACACTCTTTGGGTATAACCATTTGTATTCCACTGTTGGATATGTCTGAATTAGAGCAATCATCACAAACAATACAGTCAGTGCCTATCCCTATCCCCACAAGTTCGGATTTACCGGCATGCTTGCAACCCTGGTCTGCGGCATTTGACGCCACCAGAGGCGAGGTCCTTCCCAAGCACACTCAGTTTGACTTTGCTTTAAGGTTACTGTTGATCTGATTCACATTGCATCTCCTATTTACCCTTTAATCTTGAAGGAAGACACAAGTTTGGAAGAGTGGCCTTGCAACATGTTGGCAAAAGGCTACATTTTTAAGAAGGCTTTGTTGATCTGCTCTCCGCTATTATTTGTTCAGAAGTCTGATGGGTCCCTTTGTCCTTGTGTCAACTACGGGAATTTGAATAACATTACAATTCTGGATCCTTATCCTTTACCTCTCAAAGCACAGATCTCTAGATGTGTTGAGAAGGCCAAGGTATTCTCAAAACTTGATCTGTTGAATTCTTTCAATCAAATCAGGATTGCAGAAGGAATGGAATGGTTAACAGCATTCAGAACCAAGAAGGGTATCTTCCAGTTCCGCGTAATGCCTTTTGAATTGAAGAATGCCCCAGCTTGCTTTCAGCAGTTGATTGATTCAGTCCTAGGAGATCTCCTAGGTGTTTGTGCCATCGCATATATAGATGTCATCTTGGTGTTTTCTCCAGATGAGGAGTCCCATAAGGCCCACTTGTCAGCAGTTGTAGAGCGCATTCTCCAAGCAAGCTTGATTATCAAAAGGAGTAAGTGTGAATTCTTTAAACGTAAGGTTACCTTTCTGGGTAATATTATCTTTGAGGATGGCCACACTATTGCTCCTGACAAGGAAGCTGCGGTTTGAGAGTATGCTACGCCTGTGACAGTATCCCAACTTTGTAGTTTCCTGGGTACATGTACTTTCTTGAAGAAATTCACTCCCCACTTGTCTGAGGTGGCCATCCCTTTATATTCGGCTAGTGGAAAGATGACTTTAGTCTGGACGCCTGAGTGGGCAAGTGCCTTCTCAGCAGTCAAGGCTTTTTTTGTTGTCCTCCCCAGTGTTAAGACATGTGGATCCTGAGCTTCCTTTTGTTGTTTCCACCAACGCATCTAAATACACTGTGGCTGGTGTGCTGTTGCAAACAGCTAGTAACAGGATTGAGAGACCTGTAGGGTATTTCTCCCGGAAGATGGAGGCTCAAGAACGCAACTACATGATTTACAACAAGGAATTGTTGGCTGTAGTGGAATTGTTAAAGCATTGGCACCACCATCTCATGTCAGCACGTCATCCATTTGTAGTAAGAACTGAACACAAAGCTCTTCTATATTATCAACAACCCAGGGTTTTGTTGGGTTGCCAATCCAGATGACATGGTGATCTGACAAGATACAAGTTCCGCTACAAGTTTATTAAGGGATCTGACAATCACTTGGCTGATGCTCTAAGCAGGAATCCCTCCCATCTCCCAGATGCTAGTATGGACGCCAAGTTTAACACACATACTATGATTCCAGACGAGGCTGTGGTGCCTTTTGTATTGCCTCCACTGGCTACATTGGCTACCATGTCTTTAGCTGAGGGCGCAGACCTGGACTTGTATTCCAAGGTTAAGTTTCTGCAGCCTTTGTCCAAAGGTTATGATAGGCTATTGGAGCTAGCATGTGCAAACCCAGTAGGTCAGCCTCAGGGTTATCATAAGATTGGTCCATTCCTATATCATCAAGGTTGTTTGTGGGTCCCTGAAGGCACTATTTGGGATGAAATCATGGAGGCTAATCATACCTGTCCAACAGCTGGTCATCAAGGGAAAAACAAAACAGTGGAACTTATCTGCCGCCAGTTTTCTTGGAAAGGTTTGACTATGCAGGTAGCCTCTTTTGTTCAAGATTGCCTGGTATGTGTTTGATCCAAGGCCAGTCGGAATAAGACTACTGGTTTACTGGTCCCACTTCAGCCTGCTGCGGGTCCTTGGACGTCTGTGTTGGTGGGTTTCATTGGCGAGCTTCCCAATTCCAATGGGTTTAACGCAATCATGGTAGTAGTTGATTGTTTCAAAAAGATGGCACACTTTGTACCTTGCTCAACCACAATTACTTCAGTGGAAACTGCTAGGTTATTTGTGAACAGAATCTTCTCTCTACATGGTATCCCAATGGAGATTGTAAGTGACTGTGGTCCTCAATTTATTGCTCAGTTCTGGGAAGCTTTTACTGGAATCCTTGGTATCAAATTGTGCTGCTCTACTGCTTTCCACCCCCAATCTGATGGACAAACGGAGAGGGTAAACCAAAGTTTGGAGGTCTACCTACGCTGCTACACCAATGCGCAACAAGATGACTGGTGTGATAATCTACCCATGGCAGAGTTCACATATAATAACGCCCCGCACACGTCAACTCAAGTATTGCCATTTTATGCCAATGTGGGTTACAATCCTTCTTCCAACATGAGTCCTTGTTTGGTTAGCAACGTGGAGGCTGCAACTGATCAAGCTGCTGAATTGAAGCGGGTCCATCAGGAGCTCCAAGTTACTCTCGCCGCCGCCGTGACAACTTACAAGGAATACACAGATTGTAAGCACCAGGAGGGTCCAACTTACAGGCCAGGTGATCTAGTCATGGTCAATGCTCGCAATATGAAACTTAAAGTTACATGTTGTAAATTGGGTCCCAAGCAAGTTGGTCCCTTCAAGGTGGAATGTCAGATTGGTCCCTCTGCCTATCGGCTAGATTTACCTCCTGCTTTCAAGATTTTCCACACCTTCCATGAATGTCTCCTTACTCCCTTCAAAGGAACAGAGACCCCCTCTTCCCAACCCATTTTTGTGAAAGGAGAACCTGAGTACGAGTTAAATTGTATTCTAGCTTCCCGCAAGAATTGCTGCTGTTTGGAATATTTGGTGTCTTGGAAAGGTTATCCTGATTCTGAAAACTCCTGGGTTCCCCACTATGATTGTTCAAATTCCTCTGATCTGATCCACGAGTTCTACAAGCGCAATCCCACTGCTATTGGACACCCTGAACTTACCCTTGCCGCAATGAAACTCCCACCTGCCCATAAGAATTTCTCTTTATCCCATCTCCCAGATGGTGGTATTGTGCCCAGGGCTAAAGTGGAGGGTAATGTCACGGTAAGTTCCATAATGCTGGGTATTGTCTGTCCAAGTAAGAAGGCACAGAAGGCCGGAAAACTGTATCAAAATTGACCAAGTTAACGGATTTAAACCAAACGGTTGATCAAAAATGGGTCACAGCTGCTCCAGTATGCCATCTGAAACCAGCTCCCCCTTGTAAACTGACGTTGATAAATTGACGTAATATGAGGGTCACACAATATAAGCTCATTAATTGGCATGGTTGTCAGAAACTGATCACACAAGGGTTCTTTGCAACCTGGACTAATAACTTACTTGAAGATGCCAAAGGAATAGGAGATTGAGACTCAGGTGGTATTGCTTAGTCAATTTTTCTGATATATATTGAATAGTTTTCCCTGTTTCAACTCTAAGAGTTGAGTCCTCCTAAATTTACTCAATAAAAATCAATTATCCCAAGTTCTAATTTTAAATTGTAAAAATGCATCCTGTGCTCGGGTTGTTGCGGTATATCCTGTACAATCTGATTCTGAACAGAATCATTTCAGGAAGATGGGGCCCAGCATCTGGAACTTTGTTGTTGGTGCCGCAAAATGTTAATTTCATGCCAGCTGATTTTGTAGCTCCTCCCTCCATTCCTGAAGATGGAAATTGGGTCACTTCTCAATGTCCAGAATTCTAAGCGGAAGATGCATTGATGCTTTCCCAGGTCATTTACCTTGATTTACTCTGGTTAGGATTGATTTTTCTACTTAATCCTGGAGTTACAATTGGAAAATTCACAAAAAAATATCTGAAGCTGCGTTGGTGGTTAATCATCAACTCTATGTGGATTTGGGTGGTAATTCCCCATCATTTAGAAATGGCATCATATTATCCAGTTATTTCCGTCACATCCCCCAAGTTCCAAAGCTCCGTTGGAAGAACAACTGCAGGCCTAAAGCCCACAAATTTTGAAGCTGCAGATTTTAATAGTATATACCCCCTGCAATGTTGGGAATGGCTGGATTGTCATTCTGACAATAAATTTTCAACAAACCTTTGGTTCACGCAAACCCTACCTTATCTAGTTTTAGTATTCTACCATCTCCACTTCAGTTCCACAGGCACTTTCAGAGAGCCATCCTGTAGTGGGTTCAGGCTGGTTGGCAGAAGGGCGCCCCACAGCCATGGGGGGAGTGCCCATCACAGGATGGGTGCTAACTTCACAATGTAGGAGAATGATTTGCCTAGTAGGGCCCAGGGGCTGTTAGCGGGTATTATGGAATCAACGAGGCCAGTAAGTGTAATATAGAGGACACCAAACAACTGGGTAGAGATTGTATCAGCAGTGGTCTCATGTTTCTGCGGGCAACTGGGTTGGGGGTCACTGGCGGTGTCATGTGTAAGGAGTAATCTGGCTTGGGAGAATGCTGAGAGGAATATGCTGGGCTGTAGGAAATTACTTAAAGTTGGTGTAATTTGGGTGGTTTAGCATCTGCTTCTGGTAAATGATAGGCCAGCAAGGCAGGGTCAGAGTAGTTGCTCTGTGAATGTAAAAGTGCTAAGAGTAAATATGGGATAACTTGGGAGAACCAAAGGTTCATAACACTTTTATTGCAAGAATGGTGATGAACAACTTCCTGGCAGTCCACAGAGAAACTGCTTAATTTTGGGCAACCAATCACTAGGTCAGGCAGGCCCACGTCCAGGCACAATTTGCAAGTGGTCAGTGCTTCATTAGCCAGAATCAATGATTTCTTCAAAATTGGGATGGCTCCTGGTTTGAGTCCAATGATTCACAGGCTGGAAGTTTCTGGTTTGGGTCTAATGACCCATGGGCTGGCAGTTTCTAGGAATTCAGGTTTTGAACCTGGGAGGTGGAACACTGTCTCTTCATTGGTTAGCAGTGATTTATTATTAGGATCAAGTTTTGAGTCACATGGGCAGGACACGGTTCCTTTGATGATTAGTAGGCAAGTGTTACTTGTGACATGCTGCCTTGCTTGTTGAGACTGTCAAAATTGTTGTTGTTAACAAAAACCATTGTTTAATAAAAGCAATCAAAAATCACTAAAATAAGAAGTTTAAAATTTTATGATCTGAGTTTTATTGTAATCCTGGGTCCCAATTTGGATAGTTCTTGAAACCTATACACACAAATAAAGAGCCCTGAAAATCAATAAAATGTCTATGTTCTCAAGTTAGATAATTGTTGATTGGCTGCTGAAATGTTCTTTTTCTATTTTAGAATGTAAATATTAAAAAGCTTGTGTGACTTCATATTGCTTTGTGTTTATAAAAATTTGCTTCTGGGTTGCTGTCAGGATTATCAATTTTTCTCTTCTTGAGACCCAGGTCTAAGAGCGGGGTTCAAACTGTGGTCCTGGCTACTCACAGGCCGCCAGCCCCAAGGACCAGGGGCCAGCTGCCTGCATTTTATTGGATTGAATCCCCTTAAGCTGAGGTTGCAAATGCTTTTCAGGATAAAAATACAAGTAAAAACTTAAAACCACACCGTCCAATGAAAGACTAGACAAATTACCTAATGGAGGCAAATAAATTCCTACCATAAGATTGATGAGTTTGAATTCTAGCCCTGTAACCAAAAAGGATTCATCACCTGATGAAAGCGCGGACCTGAAAGCTGCTCTTATGACTATGATTTGAGAACATAAGGGTTGGGAAACCCTTCATGAGAATTCAGCCAATGAAAAACTGCTCAGCAACAGTGCCAATTAAATGCTCCAAAAATCAGGAGTCCTGGCCACCTGACCTCATATTTTCCAATCCTATGATGAATCTCACATGATAAATGTAACACTTGGAGGCAGGGTACTATATAGACCCATTGACTCTATGCTAAGACTTTATTGTTATTTTTAAATAAAAGGTTATGAGATATTGGTTTCCTCAGTTACTGCCCTATTTTATTTTTGCTATTTACCAACTTATTTTGAATCATTCTGGCCTGCCTGCCCCTTAGTCTGCAGTTTATTGTCTACCAGGCTTCCTATTTGGTTCTGTCCACTTTACAGAGCACTTTTTAAGCCTGAATACAAAGACTTCACCTTTGAAAAGATACTAGAG
The DNA here is from genome assembly GCA_014839935.2 of Entomophthora muscae. NCBI lineage: Eukaryota > Fungi > Entomophthoromycota > Entomophthoromycetes > Entomophthorales > Entomophthoraceae > Entomophthora > Entomophthora muscae. The sequence continues at coordinate 24,112 of QTSX02002912.1, read as the reverse complement.
CAAGATTCCTTGGTCCAAAAAAAGTGATGACCAGATACAATAGACAAGGCCCTTGATATGTAACTGAGTCCCGTTTATTCTGAGATAAATATAACTTCTTGCCCACATACCAGTTGGATATGCAACCGTCAGTGACCCCAAAAACAAAGCCTGCATCTGCCCCTGACCTTTTTCTGGACCATATCAATAAACTATTTGGGATTGTGTACATCACCCTCACCAGGGTGATTGACACTATAATTGTGACAGATCCAGGTTTAACCAGTCCATCCTGCCATTATCCTGCCCTTGACTCTTATTGCTGTTACCTTCCTGGGACAAAACTTTGAGGAGCTTTGCCTCCAGGGAGGCAATTTTATTGGATAACACTTTATTGTCGTCCCGCCAACGAGCCATGATTTCAACGCTTTTTCCCTCTCGTGCTCTCAACGCCTCAATTTCATGATTTGCCATCTCTTTTACTTGTTGCAAGATTTCATCCCATCCTACCAACAAGTTCCAAGAATCCCAAGCATAAATTCAGTTCCCTTGGGCAGGAGTCCCTTCCTTTGCAAAGTAGTTGGAATACAGCTCTTTGAATGCAGTCTTTACTTCTACTAAAGATTCAGCAGGAACAGTCTTAGTGACCTCCAGGCTGGTCCAAGCTTCTTCCAAGGTAATTGTAGGAACCTCCTTTCTTGCGGCAGCGGTTTCCACACAAAGAACCCCAAACTTGGCTCTCTCAAATTTTAACAAAGAAGGCACAACAATTGAAAAATAGGTGAGGGGAAAGTGTTGAAACCAACAATGAATATATTTTATTAATGTTTAACTGTTTTTGCTTATATACCATTTGGGGCATACACAGCTGAAAACCCCTCCAGTTCCTGAATCAACCAATGATTTGCGTCACGTGGCCTATGACATTCAAGTCATCCAACATAGATCTTTACCTGAAAGATCACCAACAATTCTCAACCTATGAGAATTGACCTACAATGGGCAGAAGTCACCTGACTCCATTCAACCCAATGTACCAATTTGGCATGGAGCTTCCCCAGCTCCCAGCACCAAAACCCTGTGGATTGCACATCCTAAACTCAGCTATCAGCGTTCCAACTGGGAACCAGCCAATCAAACCTGAATTCCTAGGCATCCTTGCCTTTATTTAGTTATTTTTGCATTTAATGGTTTTTTGCCTTTAAAACCCATCAAACTGCTTCAAAACTCAAACCAGGCGCCACCACAGCGCCCAGCAATTTCCCCAGGCAGCGCCACAACGCCTGAGAAAATTTGATAGCAGCACATCTTGAATTCATTAGGCGGCGCAGCGGCGCCTCTAACCCAATAAATTTGCTGACACAATGCTTTTAACCCAAATTCCGGGGGTTTTCCCATGGTTAACCTTAAACAAACTTCTTGACAAAGCCAAGGCCATTTTAATATAATTAAATCCTCATTAACTATATCCTGTATTTATTAATTAATCTTCCTGATTAATCAACCCATTTTGAGACGCCTAGTCTCCAAGATTGATTCAGCCAATCTTGCCCCAATTATTTTAGTTAGCCTAACCTAACTAATCATCCATATTCTGTTCTTTTATTAAACATAGATATCCAGTTTCTAGGAACCTTTACCCCAATAATTCCAAACAAACCTATCTATATGTAATAAACAGCAAAAAGAGAACATCTTTATATTTTGGAGCATTTATTCAGCTAAATACTCAGCAGTGACTGTAGTACAGTCACAATAATCCCAGCTTCTGGCCTGTGGTCCTGGGTGAGAAAATAAGTGTCTTATCTTATTAAGTTAGCGCCAATCTTGTAGTGGGCTCTGCCCGCAAACCTGTGACCTGTGCATTCCCAGAAAACAACGAACCAGCCGCCCGAGGTTGATTCCCTGACAGTTTTTATTTATTTTTTGTTTATCCCTTCTGTTGGTGTCTCATCTGAATCTTGATAGGATTATAATATATTATATAACGTCCTCAATCTATTTCACTTGTTGTACCAAGCCACTTCATTTGTAGTTTGGACCATGTTGTTTGATGTTTGATATTTTTTATTCTGGGTGAGCATTACTGCATTTCTTGTTTGGCCTTTTACCAGTTCATCAAAAATATTCAAATTATTTGCAGTCTAGAACTCATCCAATTTGGATTTTTTTAAATCTGAGTCTATTTTATTTAAAACTGTGTTATTTTTGCTTAGCACTGTAGCTGGGAAAACTACTGCATATCAAGTATTGATTTGCCTGTGTAAGAGAGCTTAAACAATTTAAAGATATTTGATTCAAATTATTACATATGAATATCAGTTTAAGTAAGAGATGGGTAGCTTGCACATTTCAATTTTATTTATTTTGAAGTGAAATAATAGAATATTGTGATGCAATTGTTTGACCCCTGAACTTCAGTCTTGCCCCATCTCCTGAATTCCCCACTTCCACTGTTTCTGTTGCAACCAAGTTCCCAGACTGGCCTGCCAATGTATCTCACAATACACAGGGGACGCTCAACAAGCTGTCCCTTGTTGTGTCTAAAGACATGAACCAATCTGATGGCAATGTTGAACTGTGGGCACTTTTTTTTTCATAATTAGGAGTGCTATCAATTCAACCTGCTGATCCCGCACAAGTTATTCCTTGGCTCCAATCCTTACATGGAACATGCCACCTCCTTGTGACCTGGTGGCTTTCCCCATATAGTATATTAATTGCAGTATTCTATAATAAACAATACCTTATTCTTATTATTTCTGTCCTTTCTATTGGACTGTTGTCTTCCCCAAATCCAATACTAAATCCTCATTGGTTCAGTTGCAACAGTGGTAGCAGCGGTAGGTTTACAACCTACCTAAAGAAAAAATTCCCCCAAGAAAGGACAGAGTACAGGCTTTATGGCTACTCCCCACCAAGAAACCTTCCTGCCAATCCCCAAGGGGGACATCCCTGACGGGTACGTCATCTATCAAGATCAACTGGTACTTACAAGTGTGTACAATCAACTCCGCCTTGAGCAGCGCAACACTAGTGTCACCCCGCCCCAGTCAGATCTATCACAACACATGCTCAACCTCCAGTTGAAACCCTTTGCAGGTGGTGTGGAAGGGGCTGAAATTGTCAGTTGGCTCCACACCACCAAAACCCGCCTCTGTGTATGTCAGGCACCTAAGCCTATATGGGTTGCCACTGCTTCAGGCCGCCTTACAAGACCTTCTGCAGTTTGGTTCACCACCTGGGCCAGTCAAGAGATAGAAATCACCTGGGCGTCATTCAGGGATGCCGCAAAGTCCCGCTACAGTGAGACTTTCTTGCCCATTGTGGTATAGACTCCCCTCCTGGCTATCAAACAGACTGGGTTCATTCCTGAATATCTTGCTGCCACCCCCAGAAGCTGTGACTGTTGGGAACGCCATGCTCCTTACCTTGATTGTTAATGGGCTCAACCCCCATATCTGCAAGTGGGTTCCTGTAGGTTGTTGCACCTCCATCAATGACTGCTATAAAGCCATAGTGGAGGATAATAATCAGGCTTCAATGGGTTTCCACCACTCCAATAACGCATCACCCCAACCTCACCCCACACCTGACAGTGCTCACAAACCAAGTAGGTTGCTGCCAGCCACATCAACAGGAAAATGGGGGTAAGCGCCCTGAGAGGAGGAACTCCAGTTAGCAATAATTGAGGACCTGGGAAAAGCTTGGGTGTTGTAGTTACAAGAGGTTCTACAACCCTACTTGACCCTCACTCTCAATCTCTCCTAGAAAAGAACCCCTGCAACTACAATGTTCATGAAGTTGAGGTCCTTGACGTCTTCCAAGTCCATAACAACAACCCCATACTCTAAGCAAGCCACTCTTCAAATAAAGTAACTTACTTGGCCTACCCTGTCTGCTTCTGTGGGAACACCCACAAACTATTGGTAGACACTGGGGACAATCACACTATGGTTGACCAGGAGTTTGCCAACGCTCAACAATTAGACCAAGTGCCAAGCAGATTCAAGGCAGTACAATTAGCTGATTCCCAAAGAGTGACAATTACCCATGAGATGGTACCCTTCTCTGTGAGAATGGGGAACATCTAGGGTAAGCTCTCTGGACCAATCATGGCAGGGCTGAGCCACAATGTCATTGCTGGCCTTGACTAGCTTTGTCTCAACTGGTTCTACATCAACTGGGATACGTCTGTGATCACCCTCAATAGGAATGGGGTGGGTTTTCAGATATACCCTGTCGAGATGAGCAAGTTGCTTCACAATACTGTGTTTGTTAGAATAACAGAAACGGTCTCATATGATTTCAAGGGGGGAAACTAGGCTTCAATCAATGTTTGGTCAAAGTTATCCGCGCAGAACCATCTGTGGCCCTCCCCTTGACTACTCCACCTCCACCAGCACTTGCTGCTCTCCTTGAGGAGTATAATGACGTTTTCAGTGAAACATTAGAACAACTACCCCTTCCCTGGGAGATCCAGCATGCTGTACAACTACAAGGGTTGCTTCCCAAGGCACATCCCCTCTATTGCTTGACACCAAAAGAAAATGAAACCCTCCACCAGCACCTCATAGACACACTTGATAAGGGCTTCATACGCCCCTTGCTTTGCCATATGGGGCTGCAGTCTTCTTTGTAGCCAAGAAGGACAGGTCCCTTTGCTTAGTCACATATTACCACACCTTAAATGAGGTGACTGTTAAGAATAAATACCCCCTGATGTTGATTGACAACCTGTTTGACACACTTGCGGGTGTGAAGGTCTTTAGCAAGATCAATCTCACTGAGGGGTACAACCAGGTCCGCATTGCACCAGGGGATGAGGCAAAAACTTCCTTCCGTACACACTACAAGTTGTTCAGGTGTTGGGTCATGAACTTTATAATGACCAACGCTCCTTCCACCTTTGCCATGTTAATGAACAAAGCATTTGAGGAATTGATTGGAAAGTGTGTTGTTGTGTACCTTGACAATATTATTGTCTTCAGTTAAGATCAAACCACGTACCTCCAACACCTCTGTGCTGTCCTTGACACCCTTTGGAAAAACCATTTGAAGGCTAATGTAAAGTTCTGTGGCCCACCTTTGGCCCTGGATTGGGATGTATTTCCCAGACCATCAAAAAAGGTGGGCTGTGTGCAGGCAAAACCCCTCCAAAACCTGGAGGACTTGGCCCACACAGTAGAAAACGTTTTGTGTTGGCCTTCCTGACTGAAGTTCCCATTTCCCCTTTGGAGCTCCCTCCAACTGCGGAGGAGACATTAATTCAGTTGGATTGCTTGTTGTCCTGGTGTCGCCCAGTCCTGAAACAATTATCAAACCAACAAAAAATGCGGGCCACATGAAGTTGGAAAGGTCAAACCTGCAGCCCAGGGAAATTGGGTACCAAAACCTGCAATCAGTGGTGTCCCAGGTAGCTAATTCCTCCGGCCCGGGAGTCCCCCAGCCCAAAACAATTGGGTTCTGGAGCTCTCCAGTGGAGACATCAGAGGAAGGCATTAGGGGAAATGCGCACCCTGAGTCCTCAGAAGGCTCCTAGCCAATTGAGGGGCTGAGTCTTAAATCCTGTCCCACGGCCCCCTAATTTTCTTGGTCTCAAACCAGGAGAAGATTAGCCCGTAGTCTTTAATAGGCTCCCCTTTAGATGGCGCTCCAATAGCCCCTTTCATAACCCCCCCCAGTCTTCTCACCCCCCCCTCTGAATATAATGGAAGAATGGGCTGTCAGGTCCCTTGCTTACCAATTCCAATTGTTGAATAAACTCCTGACTTTGAAAATTCTTTTTTAGTTTTGAAGTTTGTTAAATAATATAGGTAGTTGTCTTAACTCCCATTGTTGTCCCTGCCACCCACTTTCCCTGGCCTGCCTGCCCGTCGTTTTTTGTTGGGAGTTGTTCCAAGAATATTAATTCAGACCATTCCCTGTTATTTACCCATGCACTTGGTCCGTCCACCCGGAAGTTTTTAGCAAAAAGGGCACCCCGCTGAAATCATGTTGTCTCCTTGGTACAAGGTGACTATGTGGATATTGGTGCCTATTTCTCTATTGTTCTGGTCCCCCAACCCTGTCTTTTGGAACAAACTTTCTTTGATTTCTTGGTCTTCTGAGTATATTCCTGGTCTGTTTGTAGATGTAATTGGACATTTCATCCAGATTCCCACCAACTCATTATTCTATGGTTGGTTCCCTTGGTTTTCTTCTTATCTTGAAGAATTGTTGCCCCCTTTGGACTCTGGTACTATTGAAACTCCTTCTTCGGACTTGGACAATCCTTCCCCCGCAGCAGTTCCTGTTTCCCTTCTACCCACCTTACTTCAAAACCCTAAATCAGATACAGAGGTCCTTCCCACTTGGGATCACTCCCTGTGGTTACTTACTAGAGCCTTGGTCATGGCTTTGGATGAATACTTCCCTCCCCTTTCACATCTGGTCTCCTTTGGGAGGCCCCTTCAAGCGGCTATCCCAGTCTTGCACTGGATGGCATCCTGGTGGTTGGTCCCACCAGGATGGAAGCTGGACTTTTTTAGTCTAGCCCCCCTCTCTTACAGCTAAGCCTTCCAAATGTGAATTCCTCAAGTCAGAGCTCTTGTTCCTTGGGCACACCATATCTGCCCAAGGGATAAAGCCCGACCCTTCCAAAATCAAGGCAATCACCAGCATGCCACCTCCCACCAATGTTGGTTAGGTGCTTACATTCTTGGGCATGGTTTCCTACGTGCGTATATTTATCCCCAATTGCGGAGAACTTATTGCACCTCTCACCCAGCTCCTGAACACTAAACAGTGCTTCCATTGGACTCCTGCCAGAGATCCAGCCTTTGAAACGTTGAAGCAGAGACTTACAACTGCACCCTATTACAGTTTCCCAATAAGAACTGCCAATAAAAACTTGAGACTGATGCCTCTGACAGGGCCATAGGGGGAGTGTTAAGGGTAGAAAATGACAAGGGCGTCTTTCTCCCCGTGGCATACAAATCCAGGAAGCTCACTGACTCAGAACAATGTTACCCAATCCATGACAAGGAATTGGCGGCAATTGTGCACTGCATTGAGAAGTGGCACTGTTACTTGGAAGGGGTCACCTTTCCACCCTGTGTCCTGAAGGACCACAAGTTGCTCCAATATTTCAACATGCAGTCCCACTTGACACACCGCCAGGCAGGCTGGGTCAAGCACCTATCTCCTTACCAGTTGTGTATCAAATACAAGCCTGGGAAAGAGCTTGTCACAGCAGATACCCTTTCAAGGCTCTATGTGGCGTCCATCACCGGGGACAATGGCTTGGACCCAGGTTGGTCAATGCTCTACCTCCTCCCTGAGGCAATTCACTATGAAGGCCTCAACTCGGTAACCATCTCCAAGTTGAAAGACAATGAAAGTCAATTCACCACCAATGCAGACAATGTCTGCCACCACACAGAAACAGGGGAGAAGAATCCCTACATCCCCACCACACAGCAAGGGGACACCATACTGCATTACCACCACACCTTGGTCCATGTCAGAGGACGTAACCTCTTTGAAATCATGAAACATAAGGTTTGGTGGCTGTATATGCGTCAAGACATCTTGGATCTCCTCAAGACATGTGTGTTGTGTGAGAAGAACACATCAAAGCCTGCACCCCCAAGTCTGTCTTACCCATAAAGACCATGGAACCCTTTGAGCAGTGGGCCTTTGACATTTTTGGGCCTCTCCCCAAAGACAGACTTGGGAAGAAATAAATCATCACAACCATCAACTACTTCACCCGTTGGCCATTAGTGTGGGCAACCACTAACCACACTGCCAGCACCATAACTTGCTTCATTGGCAAGGAAACTGTGGCCCATTTTGGATGACCCAAACACCTTATTACAGATGGGGGTCCTGAGCTTGTTGGACATTTCATGAAAGCGTACTGCGCCAAAAATAACCTACAACAAATAGTCACAACTCCATACCATTGGCAAGCCAATGGGCGCGTAGAGCAATTGAATGGCTCCCTGGTCTAGATAATTGCCAAACTCTCACAGGAACACCCTAATACCGCGTGGACTGAACATCTGTCCACCGCACTGCTCATCTTACAAGTGAGAATCAACCAGGGCACTGGGTTCAGCCCCAACACCTTGGCCTTTGGGACGCCCAATGGTTTTGCAGGAGTAGAACAAGGCAGATTACAATCCACAGTTCCCGCAAAACCCCCCTTGTTGCCTACCCCTTCCCTGAGCCAGTGGCGTGCCAAGGCCTGAGACATTGAACACAAGCAAATTAAGGGAGGGACAAGACACCTTGAGGCCAGATATGCCATAGGTGACCCCATTTATGCCCTCAACCCCAATTCAGCCAAATTAGAACCCAACCACTTAGGGCCCTTCAAGATAGCCGTGGTCTATGACAACCACACCTATCAGCTGAAGGACGCCCAAGGAAACATCAAAAAGCTTCATCATGATTGCTTGCGCCCCTGCCGTGTCATCCCCACAATTAGTTGTTCATGCGGACCTTCCCAGATCTCCCACAAGCTCTGATCCTGGTGTCTGACAACAAGCAGGGGCAAGGGGGGTGTTGCAACCAAGTTTTCAGACTTGCCTGCAAACATATCTCACAATACACAGGGGACGCTCAATGAGCCGTCCCTTGAAGTGTCTAACAACATGAACCAATCTGATGGCAATGTTGAACTGTGGGCACTTTCTCCTAATTATGAGTGCTATCAATTCAACCTGCTGATCCCACACAAGTTATTCCTTGGCTCCAATCCTTACATGGAACATGCCATCATGCCACCTCCTTGTGGCCCGGTGGCTTTCCCCATATAGTATATAAATTGCAGTATTCTATAATAAACAATACCTTATTCTTATTATTTTTGTCCTTTCTATAAGACTGTTGTCTTCCCCAAATCCAATAATGAATCCTCATTAGTTCAGATGCAACATTTCACACCAATCTCATGGTCACTCTCAAACTTCCTCATATTCCCCAATATTGTCAGTTAACCAACTATATATTTTGATATATTTTCCAATAAACAAACACATGTATATTTCATAATTCTCATTTTGGTCTTTATATTTGCTTTGACAAATATTTAAGCTGTAAACTGTATTTGCATCTAGATAAGCCCTGCATGAAAGACCTCTATCTCTATGTCAGGAATGCCTTTGTTATCTTTCCTGACAACAACAAGGAAATATTGATCAATCCAGGTTAAAAAACCTTCTACTAATTTGGAGATTTTTTCAGGCCCTAAAAATGGTTCATTAGTATATAATATCAGTTCTGAATTACCTTTGAATAACCTTGGGTCAAGCCCGGAGGCTATTCCCTTGGCCAACACGGGGATCAAACCCGGTCCCTCTTGTTTAATGTTTGAACACCTAGATAACGTTAATAATTTGACTTCAAACTTACCTTGGATATCGCTCAAGAATGCTGGCTGCACACAATCAGAGGCTACAACCGCGGCAGGACTTCTCAATTTTGAGCCCATTTTGAAAGGTGGTTTTGATAAGCAAAAACGAGGCTCTGTAGTTGTTTTGGTTAGCCCAAACAACGGAGCCTCTCCTTCTGGTGGTTTGTTCATCCACCAGAAGGTTCCCCATGTGGTGACCTCTCAAACAGCTGGGGAAAATGATACCTAGCTGTTTGGGGAAGTCTAGCAGGGGAAATTGTTGCTTAAAAACATAATTTTAAATTGTAATTCAATTGTAAAGCCAGTTAAGATCCTCCTGCCAAGTTTCCCCAACTTTATCCCCAAACTCCCCTGTTAAACTGCAAATTGGACATTCAACAACAGCCTATCTAAGGCTCCAGCTTTTCAGCATTATTACCTGTTCATTTAATAAAGTCAATTTACTTACCTAGTTGATTTATTCTTTTGCCTGCTCTTCAAATCCTGAAATCAAACACCATGATGTTACCCAAGTCATCCCAATGGGGACCATTTGGGTATAAATGGTTGGTTTGGTTGCTCCTTGTTCAGTCCCTTACTGCAAGCCTATCTTTTGGAACCAGAGCAGATTATGGTTCACCTCCTCCCAATTACCTGGACAAGTTGTGGCGCCAAGTGGTACCAGGCGTATGGTACACTGCCACTCCACTGTCACAGAATCCCCCCATCACAGAGGAACCACAGGTCATGGGGGCCAGTCCGCCTCTCCTTCCTTATTTCATCCCTTGGCTTCTGTTTTCCTCCTAAGTTATCTTGGGGCCTACTTCATGTTGGGAAGGTTCAATCCCTTTCTGGGTTGATACTGTCTTATTGGAGAACTGTTCCATATGGGGATGGTCTCCGTTCCAATTGGTTCTCTAATCACTGGGCTGAACCCATATGCAGCCATACACCTTTTGGGTGGTATGTTTCCGAGCAGGTGGGTCCTGAAAGTTTAACTGAACCCATTTTGAGGCTCTTTTTGGGACCTCAAAACAAACCAAATCTGTTGAAATGGAATTCCAGCTAGGGTTAGTTAAAACCTTGGCCTTGGTTTTTTCCCTTGTCTTGGTCTGTGCCACCACTGTTCTTATCACCAGATCCTACCACCAAGCCAAGTCCAAACATGGTGATCTAAAGCCACTTCAGAACCAGGTTCAGACTGTGGTCTTGAACAACATCTTGTCTATCCAGTTGGAGGACGTGGAGACTAATGAAATCTTAATGCTCTTGGCCTTTTCTCAATCCCTCTTTGACACGTCCCCAGACCAATTCCGCACCAACGCTCAGAAGGTACATCATGTAGCTGAGCAGCTACAAGGGAAGGCCCAACAATGGTATGCCAAGTCTACCCTGAAGGGAGAGAAGCTTCTTCACAATTACCTTGCCTTTTGTGATCCCCTTCTCTCTATAATTTTGCCAGCCTTGTCTAAAGAGGAACTTTGTGACCAGATCTCTAGCCTTTATCAGGGCAAGATGGCCACAAGTGAGTTCCTTGAGGAGTTCACCTGTCTCAAGGAAGCCATTGGCATGGACAACAAAGAAAGCTGTTATATGCTGCAGAAATGCTTATATACAGAAACGAAGGCTTTCTTAGCTCATCACATCCTACCCAACACCTACAATGAGCTTACCCAAGAGATCCTTTGTTGGGCCCCCCAAGTTAAACAATTCCCAGCTTGGAAACCCAAGCCTTCCAAATCCACCATTTCCCAGAAGATCCTTGGGACCAATACCCTCCCAGCAGGGTTGGTTCCTAAGAAGGGAGGTGGATATCAGCTATCCAAGGCCAAGCGTAAACGACATGTGGACAAAGCATGCTACCTCTATTGTGGGAAGAAGGGACATCAAGCAAAGGACTGCTTCACATTGAACTGTGTCCAGCAACATCCTTCCGCGGTTCTTGCTGCCTCTGATCCCAATAAAGCTACCATTAAGTCTTACGCCACCTTTCCCGTGATAATCACCTCAATTCATGGGAAACTTTCAACACTGGCCCTTTTAGATACTGGAGCTATGGGAAAATTCATTGACAACTCCCTGCTAAATTCTCTGGGAATATCAGGAGTTATCCCATCTTCTGTGTTATTGGCCAACAAAACTCAGATAATGGTTCAAAAATTGGCGCTACCTCTTCAAACCAATATTGTGGGCACTGAATTTCATCTGGAGTTCTCAGCTATTCCAGGTCTGGCATGCCCAGTGATTTTGGGCAATTCTTGGTGTGAGCAAACCCGTATGAACATCAATTGGGATTCCCATCATATAGATTTTATCAACCATGGTAATTCTTTCTTGGTACCCATCAACCTCGACACTTCCTTCTCTGACTCATACCTCCATGGAATCATGAACCTCCTGAACACCAAGGGTTCTCTTCCAGAGAGTCTAAAGAATTACAAGGGTCTTTTCAGTGAAACAAGCTGAAATGAGCTCCATGCCCACCGAGCTTCTGACTTAAGAATTGATCTCATCCCTGGTAGCACACCTACTTGGGAAAAATTGTACCCCACCAACAGGGCCCAGGGAATCGCACTCAAGGAGTATCTTGACAAAAACCTTTGCAAAGGGTTCATCCATAGATCAAACTCTTCTTGCTCCTCTCCCATCTTCTTTGTTAAAAAGTCTGATGGCACCCTTTGCCCTGTGGTTGACTACGCTAAACTTAACTTAATCACCATCAAGAATTGCAATCCCCTTCCTGCTGCAGAAACCCTCACAGACAAGCTTACAGGGGCGCAAATCTTCTCCAAACTAGACTTGCAAAACGCCTATAACCAGATCCGTATTTCCAAGGGGGATGAGTGGAAAACCACCATTAGAACACCCTTTGGCCTGTATGAAAACCTGTCATGCCCTTTAGTCTCAGCAACGCCCCGGCAGCCTTCCAAGGACTCATTAATGAGGTGCTATTTCCATTTCTAGATACTAGTGTGGTGGTATATCTCAACAACATCCTCATTTACTTGCCTGACAAGGAAACTCATGTTGAACACTTGAAGGAAGTGATGGATGCTCTTACCAGGGTCAACCTTTTTTTGCAAACTATCTAAGTGCAAATTATTTGCAACAGAAGTCAAGTTCTTGGGGTATTCTATCAAGCCAGGAGGCTTTGCAACTGCTCCTTCCAAGGTGGAAGCTGTCCTGAACTGGCCTGTCCCCACGTCTCTCACTAAGCTTAGAGGTTTCCTTGGTCTAGCCAACTTCTGTAGGAAATTCATCAAGGATTTCTCAGCCACTGCTCTACCTCTCACTGCTCTTATCTCTAGCAAGGTGACGTTTGATTGGTCCAAGCCTGCTCAGGAATCCTTTGATTGCTTGAAACAGTCTTTCACCTCTGCCCTAGTACTCCTTTGCCCCAACCCTGAACACCCTTTTTTTGGAAACAAACATCAGATTATGCCTTGATAGCAGTACTGATCCAGCTTGGGGAGGATGGTGAAAGCCACCCTGTGGCTTTCTACTCCTATAAGCTCTTGGATTGGGAGCAAAACTATCATGTGTATGAGAAGGAGTTGTACGCAATAGTAAACTCACTTAAACACTGGCGTTGTTATCTTGAGGGAAGTAAGTTCCCTACCATCATCAGGACCAACCACAAGAACCTCCTCTACTTTACAGAGAAAAGAAAGATAGCACCTTGCCTTGCCAGATGGGCAATTGACCTCCTGGCTTTTGACTTCACAATAGAATACACTCCTGGCAAAATGAACGTAGTCCCAGATGCTATTAGCCAATGCAAAACCTGAAGGACAACATTACTTAAAACCACAACCACAATAACCAATCAGTGCTGATGGCTTCTCAATTCCTTTCCAGCATCATTGAGATTTTGGCACATACTTCTTTGGACCAGGAGATCATGGAAGCACAGATGCACTCCCAATTTCAAACAGAGCTTGAGGGAATGCTAAGAAGTTTGCCAAAGACCAACACAATCAACAACCAGGGGATAACACATGTCAAATGTGCCTTGGTGGTCCCCAAAGGGGGACTTTGAACCAAGGCAATACTACACATACATGAGGGTCCCTTGTCCGGACATGGGGGGTTGCTCAAAACCTTGAAGCGTCTTGGGTGTTGATACTGGTGGCCTGGAATGAAGAAGGACATCAAGACTTGTATCTCCAACTGTCTTGGTTGTGGGAGAAACAGACCTTCCAACACTAAGCCCCAGAGACTCCTCCGCCCCTTACCCATACCTTCTCGCCCATGGTCTTCAATATCAATGGACTTCATAGTGGATTTATCTATGAGTGAAGGGAATACCAGAATCATGGTTGTGGTAGACCGCATGACCAAATACACCATCTTCATTCCCTTTGCTTCATTGTCAGGAACCCATCTGATTGGAAACATACCACCCAAAAGGTGTATGGCTGTGGATGAGTTCAACCCAGTGATTAGAGAACCAACTGGAAGGGAGACCATCCCCATATGGAACAATTCTCCAATAAAACAATATTGACCCAAAAGGGGATTAAATCTTCCCAACAGGAAGTAAGCTCCAAGATAACTTAGGAGGAAAACAGAAGCCATGGGATGAAATAAAGAAGGACTGGGCGGACTGGCCCCCATGACCTGTGGTTCCTCTGTGATTGGGGGATTCAGTGACAGTGGGGTGGCAGTGTACCATACCCCTGGTACCACTCAGCACCACAACTTGTCCAAGTAATTGGGAGGAGGCAAACCAGAATCTTCTCTGGTTTCAAAAGAAAGGCTTGCAGTAAGGGACTGTACAAGGAGCAACCAAACCAACCATTTATACCCAAATGGTCCCCATTGGGATGACTTAGGTAGCATCGTGGTGTTTGATTTCAGGATTTGAGAGCAGGCAAAAAGAAAAATCAACTAGGTTGGTAAATTGACTTTATTAACTGAACAATCAAACACTCTGACAAATGGAGCCTTTTTATAGACTGTCAAGAGCTGTTTAAATTGTAAATCCAGGGGGGATTGGAGAATTCAAGGAGAAATGGGGAAAGAAACTTGGCAGGGGGAGCTTTGATTTGAAATTAAAAAAGATATTTTAAATATCAATAGCCCCTGCTGAGGCTTCTCCAAACAGCTGGGTGTCATTTACCCCAGCTGTTAGAGAAGCAACAGCTTGGGGGCCTTCTGGTATGCAACCACATCACCAGAAGAGGGCAAACAATGTTTTACTTGATTGTTTTCAAGTACAGAGCCTGGTGTTTTTATGGCCATATTCAAGTTCAAAGCAAATTTGAGTTCACAGTCTTCAGGCACAGTCGTAACATCTGATTGGCTGCAGCTAGCCTTTTCAAGAGATGTTGAAGGTAAGTTTGAATTCAAATTACTAACATTGTTTAGGAGATTAAACAATGACTGTGAGGACCCGGGTTCAATCCCTGTGTTGTCCAGGAAGATGGCATCCGAGCCTGATCCAGGGCAATTCAAAGGTAATTTAGGACTGATACTACATACTAATAATTCATTTCTAGGACCTGGGGAAAAGCCCATATTGGGAGAAGAATTTTTAGACCCTGCATCTGTCAATATTTCCTTGTTGTTGTCAGGAAAAGTAGCAAATGCATTCCTGACATTCATGTACCTCAAAGGAAGTAGCCAGCATGTTCTTCTGCAAGGTGGTCAGTGATCATGGGCTTCCTAAGGACATCATTTCAGATTGAGGTGTCCAATTCACCTCCTGTTTCTGGAAGGCTCTAATGGACCAGATGGGGGCAACAGTGAACTTATCCACTTCTTTTCACCCCCAAACAAACGGGCAAACGGAGCGCGTGAATCAAGTACTGGAGGGATACTGGCAACATTACGTAAATTCACGACAGGACAATTGGGTCCACTATTGCCATCTAGCCCAGTTATGTTATAACGCTGCACACCATAGCTCAATTGGTATGTCTCCCTTCTTTGCCAACTTTGGGTTTGACTTGGAGTCCTTCCCCTCTGATCTCAAGGAATCAGCCTTCCCTCAAGCTGATGAAATAGCCAACAGGATGAAGGAAGTACACTCCAATCTTATTGAGATCCTCACCAAGGCCAGGTCTGAATACAAGAAATATGCTGATTGTCACTGTTCACCAGCAAAGGAATATCCTGTGGGGTCTTACGTCTATCTCAATGCCCGTAACCTGAAGTTGAAAATTCCAAGCAAAAAACTGGGTCCCAAGAAGATTGGTTCCCTCAGAGTCCTGGAATGCCTCTCCAGCCTAAACTATTGACTTGAGCTACCAGCTGGTTCCAGTGTACATGATGTATTCCACGTGGATTTACTTACTCCCTTTGAGGGCAACCCTGATGCCCTGTCAGGATGTAACCCCAACCCGCAGATTGTTTCAAACACCTTTTAATGGGAGGTAGAGGACATCATTGCGCATTGTCTAGTCAAGGATAAGGTGCAATACTTGGTCAAATGGCTGAATTATGGAGAGGAGTCAAATTCCTGGGAACCTGTGGAGAACCTTGCCAACTGTGAACAGGTCCTGACCAGGTTTCATTCCCAGGGAGAGCCTTCCCTAGGTGAGGGTAGTGTCAGGAATGTATTTGTTATCTTTCCTGACAACAACAAGGAAATCTTGATCAATCCAGGTTCAAAAAAACCTTCTCCTAATTTGGAGCTTTTTTCAGGCCCTAAAAATGGTTCATTAGTATGTAATATCAGTTCTGAATTACCTTTGAATAACCTTGGGTCAAGCCTGGAGGCCATTCCCTTGGACAACACGAGGATCAAACCCGGTCCCTCTTGTTTAATGTTTGAACACCTAGATAATGTTAATAATTTGACTTCCAACTTACCTTGGATATCGCTCAAGAATGCTGGCTGCACACAATCAGAGGCTACAACCGCGGCAGGACTTCTCAATTTTGAGCCCATTTTGAAAGGTGGTTTTGATAAGCAAAAACGAGGCTCTGTAGTTGTTTTGGTTAGCCCAAACAATGGAGCCTCTCCTTCTGGTGGTTTGTTCATCCACCAGAAGGTTCCCCATGTGGTGACCTCTCAAACAGCTGGGGAAAATGATACCTAGCTGTTTGGGGAAGTCTAGCAGGGGAAATTGTTGCTTAAAAACATAATTTTAAATTGTAATTCAATTGTAAAGCCAGTTAAGATCCTCCTGCCAAGTTTTCCCAACTTTATCCCCAAACTCCCCTGTTAAACTGCAAATTGGACATTCAACAACAGCCTATATAAGGCTCCAGCTTTTCAGCATTATTACCTGTTCATTTAATAAAGTCAATTTACTTACCTAGTTGATTTATTCTTTTGCCTGCTCTTCAAATCCTGAAATCAAACACCATGATGTTACCCAAGTCATCCCAATGGGGACCATTTGGGTATAAATGGTTGGTTTGGTTGCTCCTTGTTCAGTCCCTTACTGCAAGCCTATCTTTTGGAACCAGAGCAGATTATGGTTCACCTCCTCCCAATTACCTGGACAAGTTGTGGCGCCAAGTGGTACCAGGCGTATGGTACACTGCCACTCCACTGTCACAGAATCCCCCCATCACAGAGGAACCACAGGTCATGGGGGCCAGTCCGCCTCTCCTTCCTTATTTCATCCCTTGGCTTCTGTTTTCCTCCTAAGTTATCTTGGGGCCTACTTCATGTTGGGAAGGTTCAATCCCTTTCTGGGTTGATACTGTCTTATTGGAGAACTGTTCCATATGGGGATGGTCTCCGTTCCAATTGGTTCTCTAATCACTGGGTTGAACCCATCCACGGGCATACACCTTTTGGGTGGTATGTTTCTGAGCGGGTGGGTTCCTGACACTCTGTCTTTAAAAACCCACCAGACTTGTAAAAGCCCACTTTTTGGGTGTTATCTTTCAATATTTCAATTGAATTCATCACCTGATCCAAGTGAATATATATTGTTTCATAGTTAACCTTGTTTATCATTGAGTCATCCTAATAATGATATTAGTGGAGTAAGCTGGTAATAATAATAATATTAAGACTCAAAAGAATGATTTCCATGAAATCTATAGTACCCAGATAAATTTTTCAGATGATTCTAATCAGAATGGTACTAAAAATGATAGTTCTAGCTGCTCTAGATGCTGAGATTTAGAGTCAAGTGCTGGAATTGGGCTCACATAATAATCTAAGGCCCAGAATCAACTTGATCAATCTAAAAACACACTCAGTACAGATTAAAATACTCTAAAAACAACTTATCTCTGTGAATACTAAACCGATCTTAATGTTCACCAATTTTTTTAAAAGCTACAGAAAAGCTCTATGTTTTGTTACAAATTTGAAAATCAGATATTAAATTTTTTAAATGTTTATTATAGCTTTGCAAATCTCAATAATGCTACACCACTTATTTAGATTACTATTTTATATTTGTGTTTGTAATATGTAATTTTAGTTTAAATAAATAGAATAAAATTAACTTTTAAGAAAGCCTTTAAAACAAGATTTTAAATTAAATAGATGATAACTAAATCACAACCTTAATCTTCAATAAAATATATTGAATTGGTATTTTAGATTCAACTTTATACCTGTCCTGAGCGAGCCTGGTCGCGTTACTTTTAATACCGCCTTTGAACGCTAATAAAATTTTGTTCCCTTAAAAAAATGTCCTTGGACGGTCCACCCACCTAGTATTTAAATATTCAAGGGTGTAGGGTGAGCGTTTACCAATCTCTTCCAAGCCGCAGAAAAAAAATAAAACTTGGCCCATACCCAGAACGATCAAGATGACAAGCTCAAGAGATCAGTCAATCAAAGAAAAAGTAAAGGAGTTCCGCTTGCTTAAGGGGGTAAGCACTGATTTACGAAAGTGCTACCAGTATCTCAAAGAAAGTCCCAACCAGGCAGAGGAAACCATCCATGACCGCATCCCGGGATTTCAATCTCTAGGCGTGATTCACTTTTCAACTCAGTCCGGTGGCGGGGTACAAGTAAAACAGTTCGATATTATGAGTTCAATAAAGAGTCTCAAGTCCATTCTTGAAAGGGAGGGAGAGGCCCAAAATGCCAGTACCATGAAGGCGTTGATATTGAAGAAGATCAAGACTGCTGAAGCTGATATGGATTCTATTCGCAATGAGATCGGTATGGAGTTAATACTACAATTAACTCCTAGAGAGCACTCTGGCCAGCATATGGGGTTTGTGAGAAAGGTATTTAACTTGGTCGTTTTGTTATTAAATTAGATCAGGTCCTTCCCCTGAAGATACCTCTTACTGGAAAAGCAACGGATAACATGGTAACGGTCGTGGACGCAACACTAAAAGAACTTCTGGGCGATGATAGTGCGTCCCATAATGTTGATATGAGTGTAAGTTAAATGTGTTTTTAAATGCTAAGATTTAGGCAATTATTGATTTAGATGACCTGGAAGATAAGATTTCACCAGTGGTGCGTGATTACTTAAATTGTAAATCTTCTATTGAAGGTGTCAACTTTATTGTTGCTCACCCGGAGCTAATAGAAATGAAATATCGCCGGGAGATATATGAGCAAGCCTTCCGGTATTATTTCAAAGGAATGGATGGCGAAGCATTTGCATTGTCAACCCCATACGAGTTTTTGAAGCTGGCGCGCTACTTTAGAGAGCTTGCTGGGGAATTTTTCAGGTAAAATAATTGTTGGCCAAAACTAAGTGTTAAGTGATGAGAAAGTTGTGGCAGAGTATGCCGAAGCCTTTGAGCGCGAGCACCTCCTATACACAACAGTTCAAGGGTTGGGCGATGGCATTAAAGCATAGTTCATTTCAAGTTTCAATTACGAATTCAAAGTTATTCCATCATATCAATTTGTTACTGTTGTGCCTAAAGAGACGGAAAAATACTATTCTCGCTTCTTGCAATTGCCAGAGGAACTCCGCAATGCTCTTACCGAGGGGACTGTTGCTGCTGTTGATACTGCTTTGAAAGGGATGAGCCCTGGCGACCTTCATAAGGCCCTTACTGCTTGTGCCATTGGTGGATTTTTCTATTTTCAGTCCACTATCAAGCCCAGAGACTTTGGATTTATGTCCAAGGCTGTAGAAACGGCCCTTAAGAGATTGACCTAGTATAGATGCTGTTTCCAGGTCAACTTTCATAAGCGAATGTCCGCTAAAACTAACTTTTGCTTCTTTGATTCGCAGTCAAGCCTATTGAGTGAATAAAGACAAACTATTTTCCGCCTGGTTCACTAACAATATGTTAACTTGTCTTTAACTCTGTATCTATCAGTGACCTGGATTAAATGTTAGGTGGTTGCCCTGTCCAAGGACAGATGTAAAGTTGAATTTGATGAATCAATTCAATGTATGTTATTTTATCGGAGTTTAAGGCTGGAATTGCTTATCACATGTCTGTTTAAAAATATATGACCTTTAAGTGATCTTGTCTTTAAATTGAGCTAGATATAATTAGATAAAGATCCAAACTCCTAGGGTAAACTTGGATTTGGATGTAAAAATAAATGAAATATATCCTTAATTTTAGCACCAATTTTTAAATAAACTATATGCAATCAATATTCCTATTCAAGATTAAAAAGTAGTGTTGCAATCAAAATTGACATCCCAGTTGCCAACATATCTCATGATACACAGGGTGTGCTTAATAAGTTACCCCATGATGGATTTAATGTCACACCCTCTTGATTTGGTTGATATGGAGGGAACTCATATTCCCTTACAAGGAGTAAATGCAATTACAACAAAGTTCCCACAATAACTTATCTAGAACATGATCAAACCTTATCTAGATCATGACCACAAGTGTCACCCCTTAGTGGCCCAATGATCCTTCATTACAGTGCAAGAACTCCAAATATTTCAAATAAAGATCACCTTGTTTCAAATTCCCTTTCTTTCCTTCACTTGGACTTTTGTTTCCCCTCAACTCAAATGCTGCCTATAAGTAGATCAGTTGCAACAGTAGGGCTAATCTGTAGCTTCAAAATAAGCTGCTGAATATTAAGATCAGTTCAATAAAATCAGAAATATACATTATTTTTAATTTTTTTAATGTGTACAGTAGTTTTAAGAGCTGTTGAGATAAACAAAATCAAGTCAATCTAAATTGAAATCATCTCAGATGAGAACGAAATCAACTCAGCTTGAAATGGGATAGAAGAGAATCTAAATCTGGTGTTTTTTATAAATCCCTTGATTTTTTATTTTATTTTATTTTAAGCTGAGTTGATTTAATACTCCACTAAGATGATTTTACTTTAGATTGACTTGATTTTGTTTATCTTTACAGCTGTGTTAACTACTGTATCAATAGTGAATTTAAATAAAAAGGTTGAAATAGAGCTTATAGACAGCCAAAAACTTTGAATATATATCTTTTATCTGTCTCGTCATTTAAAGCATCTAGAACTATCAAAATTATCACTAGTTGACATAATTGTGCTTCTGGTAACAGTCATAAAGAAGAAATGAAAATGATAATTTGAAGAGACAAATTTTTATTTAAAAAAATTTATAGTTCTTTTATATCTTTTTGAATAGGTACCACAAAGCAGCACTAATGTAAAACCTAAACAAATGAGGGATTACTTGAGTCAGATAGGAGAGCAGGTTGGCAAATTAGGAACCAGTGAGTGCCGTGATGATAGAATAACTGAACACTATGCAGCATGTGGCTTTGGCATGAACCTCATAGTGCCCAAAGCTTCTGGTGAAGTAGGTGAGTATGTAGTATACAGAGGTGTAGACTACAAAGAATATGATGGATCTAGGGGACATTGAAAAAGACCAGGAGTATGTATTAGAAGATGCTAGTTGTGCTTTATTGTTACAAAAGTAACAAGTTCAAAGCCCCAGGCGGGAATCAAACCCGCTCCTAGCCGCCAGGCAGGGCTAGCAGGCGGGGGAGATTCACCTGCACCTGGATTTGCTTTGAAAAGCAAAAATCCAGGTGTGGGAACCATTACTGCCCTTGTAAATTCACTGCCACCTCTGGCTTTGGATCGCGCAATTTTCCCTCGTCGTACCAAGAAAGGCTCTAAAACGCCCGCCAAACCCCTCCATTCCTTAAATGATTTAGCTCACATGGTAGATGAGAGGTTTGTGCTGGCCTACCCTGCGGAACCTTTGCCTTTGGTTGCTCCCTCCTGGGAAGAAACACTGGTTAATTTAGACTACTTATTAGCTTGGTATTGCCCACTTCTAAAAACCATTAGAGCTAGCCAATCAGAGGTTGCCACATTGACACCGGTAACTCAAGTGAATTCTAAATGACCAGTGCCCCTTCCAGCCAATCAGATCTGACCGCGGAAATTAGAATGAAACCCTCCAGTCCCCCTGCCCCTGCCTAGCAAAGTTTTGCCTCCAGCCAATTGGATGCAGTTCCACTGTCATGTGACCCATTTTATTGCAGCCCATTCCTTTTATGCAAGCAAGGGGACTTCTAGTCCCCTGCTTGTCTATTTTTCAAATTATTAAAGTTTTGGAGTCTTTTGCAAACTTTATATTTATTTCCATTGCTGTTTGGACCCAGATTTGTGTCCTTGCAGTCCTAAGGATTAAAGTGTTAGTTATCGTCCAAAGCTTACCTTGTATCAGCCGGTTTTGAACCCGGCTTCTCTTCTGGACCCCTAGATTAGTATTAATTTACCTAGTTGTCGTCTTTCCCGCTTTTGCTTTTGAAAATCAAGTTTGAACTTCAAGTTTTCAATTGATTATTCTTATAATTTCTATTATTATTTCAAATTTTCCTTTAAAACTGTTGTTTTTGAACCTGCTCTTGCTTGCCGTTGCTCCCAAGGCTTTCACGACCATAGTAAAGCCTTCTAAACCCGTTCTGTTGCTCCGTTGCTACAATTTGCTAAGACTACCCTGCTGGCACTTCCATCATCCTTTTTTCATCAGAAATTGGTACCAGCCTGCTCCAAATTTTGTGGTGAACAATCCTATGATACTCCCAGCCCTTAAATTTGTGTTGTTTTCCCTGGTGCCATTCTTGCTTCTTCTGTGGACCACCTCACCTGACTTGTGGGGTAAGATATCTTTGTCTGCCCGTCTTGTGGGTAGAGACCCTTCTAGTATCTGGGATCTCCCCAGCAGTCTTCTCTTTTCTGGAGAGGCTGTGGTCAAGAGCCTGACGTGCAATGACTTGGACTTGGACACTGCGGACCATACTTCATCCGTTTCTGAAGAAGCTGTGCCTCCTGTGCCCCTCCTCCTCAGCGTGGCCCAGAGCCATTCTGTACCCCTCGGGCCCCACAAGGTGTCCTCTCCCGCCCCCACCCGCACCCCTTGGTTGCTCACTGGCCTGATACTGATGGGTTTGAACACCTACTTCCCTCAATTGTCCCTGGTGTCCTCCCTGTGGTCCCTCCTCCGAGCGGCCATCCCAGTCCTTCACTGGATGGCATCCTGGTGGCTTGTTCCTCCGGGATGGGAGCCAAACTTAGTTAGTTTAGCCCCCCTCTCTCACAGCCCTGGTGGTAGCTGCAGGGCCTGTTCTGGGCCCCAAAAGCTATACTCAAGCCTTGTTGGGTTTGGTTGGGCCTGGGCAGGCTATTTTTAGCTTCCCAATAAACCCAGTTCAAGCCCACCCTCCATTAAGTAATTTGGGGTCCCCAATTGGGGAAACCTTTTTAATCAAGTTCTTTGGCCTCAAGAAAGCCAGTCAAGCCAGTCCAAAAATGGTGATCAAATCAGGAAAACCCCATAACCCCAGAAGCCAAACCTGTCAGAACCAATGGCCAGCCAAGCCAAGATGGACCACCAAAAAGCCAAACAACTGTTCCTGAAAACCCCAAAAATGACCATGAAGCAGCCAGCCAAACAGAAGAACCTGAGATGCCAAGCCCTGCCATACATATTTCACCAGAAGAATGCCCAGAGGCACTTGCATGTGAGTAAGTATATAAATCAGAAGCACCTGAAAAAGTTCTGTATTGTCATCCTTACCAAATAAAGTTGTTATGAACCTTTGGTTCACCAATCTGTTTCCATACATATTTTTGATACTCTTCCATCTGCATACACCCAAGCATCAGTGCCCATCCACTGGGATAGATAGTCAGACTCCAGTTGACAAAACCAAAGTCTTTGATTACTACTGTCCACCCAACACTCCATTTGGCCCTGTGCATTTCACTGAGTACTCCCCCAAATCCGACCACAAACCCTGGACATTGGAAGACTTGCAGTGGTACACACGCCCAAACGCACCCAAGAAACCCTACCAAATTGTCTGTGTCAGCAAAGCAATCTCATTTACCCTTTTATCTTCTACAGGAAATACAACAATACTTCTGCCTACCTGGTCCCCATAGAACCTCCCCTGACACCCAAATCAACCATCTCAACCTCACCCACTTCTGATGCCACTGGCCAGAGTAGTCAATTCTTGGGAGTGCTTTACCTGGCGCTCATAGGATTGATTGACTCTGCCTTGCCAGCAGCTGGGCCCTGGGTTGTGGCTGGGAAGGCCCTTTCCTACCTGATAAAGTTAGGTCCCATCATCTGTTGGGCCATGCCAGTACCTGCTTTGACTCCTCCCTCACCTGCTGGAGCTCCACAGTACTCCTGGTATCCTGACATTTATCTTCATAAAACATGTCTTTAGTGGCTCTAGGAATGGCTTCAGTCTGGTCAAAGGCTGGATGATGGCCCCTAATTCCAATAAAAGCTGTGAGTAAAGCTGAGAAGATGAGATGAATTACCTTATTTCTTGAGGAGAGGTGACTAAAGCTTATTAGTATGTACCTTTTAGTTGTAAGGTAAGTTTTATTTATATGATATTAATTAAGGGTATATTTTTCCT